>SMGT01009872.1:349451-371527 GCA_004794575.1 Lanistes nyassanus | reverse complement strand
CTGTCCCTTAGTCATTTTCCTGCTGTCCAGCCTATGCGCCACATCTACTGAAGCTAAGTCTTTTTCTTCTGTTTTCGTTGTTGTCGTTTTTTCGTCGTTTTTGTGTCGTCCTGATGAAGGGGTAGTGCCCCGAAACATGTAGATTGTCTTTGTCTTTGTCATGTCTTAGCTTGGTCCAGTTCCCTTGTTTTAAATTTTAAGATAGATTTTACTCCAAGCGGCAGTCACCTGTTTTTCTTGACCTTTCAAAGGACTAACATTGACCGTGTCAGTCCTGCGTTCCGTAATGCGTGCACCAGCTTTTGGTACACACGTTTATGTACAGCAGTAGCCAGCGGAGCGCTGAATTCAAGTTTCAGAAACAAATTCAGGGCCTTTGTGATTTAAAAGTAAACTTAGGCGACCCCGTACTGTTGCAGTTATCGTTCAGGTTCTCGTCTAGGGCAACAGATCTAGATCCAGAGAGCAGTCTTGTGACAGCCGGTCAAGTGCAAAGGTCAGTAAAAACGCGAAGTTTCAATGTTGTGCGATTTCTCTAAGACCAGGAAAATTCCGTACTTCCAGTTTACTACAGCCATGTATCACAAAGTGCATTGAAAATATGTGTCATTGCCGTGTAAGATAGGGTAAGCTTTCTTGGCGGGGGCAGGCGGTATGGAAAGCAGTGCTCAGGCCGCTAAAGTTTGTTTCTAGAAAGAACGTCCAGTTAAGGTCAGCCCTGAGGTATGACGGCCGGGATGCGAACCACTGACCTCCTGCCTCTGAAGCCAATGCCTGAACCCTATGACCACCGAGACGTTGAAGAGAGAGAGAGAAAGAGAGAGAGAGAGGAATAAAGCGGTAGAATTTGATGGACACACCATGTGTCCTATATTTAAAAAAAACCATTTAGAATATCTGTACACCCTGTGTGCAACATAGAATGCCATTTGCAATAACAATTCATATATGTAAAGAAACATTTATTTACTAATACATCGACGACATTTGCAATTAAAGTTTTATTTATTAATGTATCCATGACTGCTGAGCCATCAAACTGATGTCGAACAGCGTCTTAAATTCATGGCCTTTCACAAAAATTTTCTACGATATGGTTACAGAAATTTTTACAATACCTGGTATTAGATAATATTGTGCATTCTACTGTTAATGTACAATATAAAACAACATAGAATCCTGCGGAGAAAGAACTCCAGCAGCTTATTATTAAATTGTCGGTAGTTTTTCGGGTGTCTTTAGTTTCTTTAATCTTTCTGTTTGTTGGGAGAGAAACTTAAAAAGAGGGAGGGGTTCATTTTATGAACCTGTGTACAGATGGTGATGGAAAACAATCATGGAAGATCAATATGTTAAAAAAACTGTTCGCTGTTAGAAAAAGAATTCAAATTTGCGCAAGGAAACGGAATTGTCGTCATATCCGGTTTGTCAGAAACGCAAGTTTACTGAAAGATTGCTAGTTTGTTTGCGCAATGAGATAACATGAAATGCATCAGCAGAGGTTGAAATGAAGGAGTTGAGGCATAAGAAACGCCAAGTTCCATTCCACATTCTAGCACTTCTGCCTCGTACTGCATGTTGAGGAATGTCTTCTATGGCCATGGAAAAAATCATGCATTTGTTGGTGCGTGCTCAAGGCACCTTGCCAGCTCACCTTCCCTCCCCGAACGCGAAGTATTTTTTTTCCATGCATGTTCCAGGCCCGCACGCACAGATCACTTTTCATCCCGTTTACAGCAAAGACACGGGCTTGAACGTGCACACGAAAACATCCTCCCTAATACCAAACCTTAACCCTAACCCTAACAATAACCTAATCCCCCACCGCCCCCCCCCAAAAAAAAATCCAAGCTAATATGGGTTTCGAACCTACGACGTAACTNNNNCAAACCTTAACCCTAACCCTAACAATAACCTAATCCCCCACCGCCCCCCCCCAAAAAAAAAATCCAAGCTAATATGGGTTTCGAACCTACGACGTAACTGCGACGAAATCTGTGTAGAGATCACGGCTTGACCTATAATCATCTGTTGTTGTGGTTAGCAACCGAAATGCGCATGCGTAGGCCCTTTATAGGTCTGCGAATGAGCACTCACAATCACTCGCTCGCTCACTCACTCCTCACTCACTCACTCCTTCCCTCCCACGCGCACGCGTGCACGCACTCCGTCTAAAAATGCGATCCTCCGTATAACGGATATTGAGAATATGTCCTCTCCCTTTCTCTCTCTCTGTCACACACACACACACACATGCGCGAGTGCCGTTGCACGCTAAGGGCACGCACGAACAAATCCTAACGCATCCCATTATTTCTCCCGTGGCATTCCATTAGTGTCCAACGAACTCGGGGCTGCCGGAGAACATTCTGCAGACTACAAGGCATCGCGGGCATTCATCGCTTTCGCTTCCAGGCCCCGCATGCAAGACAACCGCATAGCTGACTTATTCCTGTCATACTGACTATTCTAGAAATATGTTCCTTGAATTTCCCACGCACGGAAACCGCATGGCCTATTTTCGCCTCTTTATTCGGTAATAATTAAGTTATTCCGTCGTCCCAGGGGCCAATAGCTTATTCCAAGTTGGCCGAAACAGGGTTTTCAGAGAGAGAAAAAAATCTACTCTTCGGGTTTAAGCTTAGTACACTTTACATGCACACGGCGCCTGTAGCGTGCTCGCAGCACGTTCTGAGCCCAAAAGCTAGGCGCTGACGTCAAAACTATCACAGTGAACTGAAAGACCTCTGACGCCTCTACCTAGCTTTACTCGCGACGCTCGTTCTGTATCAAACGCAGTCTACCGGACAAGACACGCGCGAGCGAAATCGAGTCAGGCCACTTGCAAATGGAATATTTATCGACCCAAATTACACGCACGCGACCTGCTGGCTCAACCTTAGCAAAAGAGAACAAGATTTACCTGGCCAGATAACCGGGGTGGTCAGATGTTAATGATGTACAACCCTCAGTAAGTTTGGACATTGTGACTAATCGCTATTAACGCGAGCCGCCGAAAATTTCCGAAATTCAGCTCATAATGCGAGTACTTTAGCTTTTTGGGGGAGTGAGGGGTATGGTTTTACGCTCAGAAAAAACACCCGGCTATCTCGTGTAAATGTCGCAATGCAGAGTTTGCGCGAGCTGTACGTGTTGGCTCTTATTGTCAAAACACATCTCCGTGGATTGCGGTTGTGTGTGTTTGAATATGAATGCGTGCTTGTTCGCGAGGGCGTGCGTGCTGCTGCTGGTGTGTGCGTGCGCGCGTGCGCGCGTGGGTGGGTGCTTGCGTGCGTGTGCTTATGCGTGCGTGTGGTTGTGCGTGTGTGCGTGTATGCTTATGCATGTGCTTGTGCGTGTGTGCTTGTGCGTGTGTGTGCTTGTGCGTGCGTGCGTCTGAGCGTGTATGCGGAAGCACGACAGCGTGGCTCGAGTATTTTGCACGTGCTTCTTTCTTTGTTTTTTTGGTTACATCATTATCAGCAGCAGCATAACTTACCTTAACTTACTGGACTCGACTTCTCAGAATTACTGGACAAACTCTTATGGTGATCTCGTAAAATGTAGATTTAATTGAGCAATCGTCACCAAAACCTTTACTGCAACAGGTCAGTGGTTTCTACACCAAAGGGTGACGACGCTATGAAATAATGTGAACAACTAGAGAAATCTACCGAGGGAAAAGATTCTCATACTCTGACACGTTCGCTCAGTCTCACACAGGCAAAACACTTCTTGCTCAAGAGCCCCTACCCTCGTAAAACACACAACTGCAGCGAACCGTTATTCAACATATATTTCAAACACTAACTGGCTCGACAACATCAAATATATCTACAAATTATTTACAGAGAATCACCGTGCTCGTGTCTAGGGTAAGACGTTGCCCGATTACGTCATACCACGTGGTATCAGACAAAGAAGATAATGGAACTAAAGTCAGAGGGGAAATCACACTGCAACACGGCCTATGATCCCGCTCTACACACAGATACAATAAGTGACCGACAACAGAGCACCTACTCTTGTCACGACTGAAACAACTGTTTCACTGCAATACACAGCTCTAAAGCTGTACAACGACCCAACCACGAAGTTTGTGACAACGCAACGACCAGCACTTCCCCCATCTCCTCTTGGCGTCCGCCTGGCCACTAGCTTATGACGTCTCCTGTCTCCGGCAGGATAAAACCACCCATCTTAAATCAACCCGAGTCCCAGACTCTAAGATAGTTTATGGCAAGAGCAGTCCTTAACTTATAAGGCACAGTAGCAGTCACTTACTCGTCTGTTACGTAGGCTTGTCGGCGAAATACTTCCAGTGTATTTAGCGTGAGAACTGGAGCTGCTCTTCCGGCGTCCTGGCTAAGATGGCGAGGGGCAGAGGTCCGTGGGTCTACACGTGTCCGCTTCTCTTGGTCTTCCTACATTAACCAGTTCAAACCAGTTCTGGCCAGCCTAGGTTGGGGCAGAGCTATTAGCCTGGCTATGACGTACCGTCCACCTACCAGGTGTCAGGAGAGGGAAGGGAAACAGGCTTACCTAGGAGTGACAGGTGACAACCTAGGAGTGACATGTGACAACCCCCCCCCTTGCTGAAGAGGAACTCAACAGCGGCATTTACAACAATGCCACCACGACCACAACAACATGTCCGTCCATCACAATTCGGCGCTCCAACCTCAGTTACGTTGATAAAGAGCAGGCACCCATATAAACAACAGTACAGAAACAAATCATTTAATTAAAGGAACAAAAAAAACCGACAAACAGCAACAAAACAACAACAAAAAATCCTGTCAGTCGCCAGGGACTGCCTTAGTGAGCAGTCTGCGATCTCTGATCCGGTCTTCCCCACGTCAGCAGGGGGTTCACGTCCTTTGTGACACCCCCCTGTGTGTAGATCGAATGACTAAAACCGACCGCTGATTTCCCGAGGGAAGGCTAACCATAGCTTTTTGTATTTTATGATTAGTATTGTTTGGAACAAAGACATACCATCTCATCAAACAAATCTGGTCGACCATAACTGCAGAGAACAAAAACAATGCCCTGAGCACAAATGCATTCAATTTTTCGCGGCATTTGAACAAAGGCCCGCCGTTTTCGCGTGTAATCGAATAGGTTTGAGCGGGCATGGGTTTCGCATGTCTTCGTTCATGTGATCCATTGAGAGAACGGGCCATTGAAACTGGTCTACAATTTGAGACGCCTCGCGCCAATCAATTCACAGCATCTCAACGCTGAATACAATAAAGTCAGGTTTAAAGATCCATTTGGTTCACGAATGTCTTTTGTGAATGGAGGACGATTCCCCCCCCCCCCGACCTCCATATCTCCCACTCTGCCCCCACCCCATCTTTCCTCATTGCACAATGCTTCTATTCAGGGTCTGTTCCGGTTTTCAATGAAACCAGCAAAATATTTAAATATTTATTTCTTGTCATTTTCCTGCATTGCAGATTGCAGTTGTTTGCGACTGCATTGAATCTTGAGACTGCACTGAGAGCTGAAGGTGTCAAATCCTCCCTCCTCTTTCCTCATCCTCCCTCCTCCCTCCTCCCTCCTCATCCTCCTCCTCATCATCACCAAGCTACAGAAAGTGTTAGAGAAGTTTGAGTGTCATTCACACACAAGCGCAAGTGTTTTTTTAAGTCTCAAGAGGGAGATGCCGTAAATTTCCTAATTTGACTGGGCCTGGGAACAAAACCTCAAGAATAATGTCACACCATCATTCTTTTAATTGACGTCAACATGTCACATTTCATTTACATCTATTAATAAGCGGTTTTCAACAGACTTGTGTACAGTTGAAGTCTGGATACACTTGTTGACGTCGCTCAGTGTTTTTGAGTTCTTGATTTGCTTACTAGCGTGTGGGATAATTAGGCTTTTCTTGGTTAACTTTTATGATTTAGGATGTCTTTCGGGTTGGAAGATAGCAGCTTGGGGTTCACAAGGGGGCGGGGAGTGTGCGAGTTGAGAAGAAACGCCCAAAATAAACTACCGAACAGCATGCGCTGTGGCGATGGAAGCTCTCGGGCAGATCGAAAAATGTTTTGTGTGAACAGGTGGTCTTCTTCACTGAAACCCTTTCCGTTCTGGAAGGGCTGACGGCTGATAAAACCTCTGTCCTGTCCTTGGCCGAACTGTTAGATAACGGGAACAGAGGCGGCTCTCGCTGAAGTAGAGGATTCAGGCACACTCTCACACCAAGAGTACAGCAAGGAGAAGGCCTGGTGCCAGAACTCAGCATGAGAACTACAGGATTTCGCGACATATTACCGCATAACATTTCCAAGTCTACGCTCACATAAAAGCAAGAACAGTAAAAAGGCTACCTCCTGCGCACCTTCCTTCCTTCCTTCCTTCGCGCGTGCGTACGTTCGTTCGGTTTTTGTTGTTTATTTGGTTGGTTTGGGTTTGTTTGTGTAAAAAATATGTTCTCGTCACTCGTCAACCAAACTATATTTGACATTTTTGATTCAAATTTGAATATCAAAGACTGATTTTAGATAAATGGCAAATAGAACATATAATTTGTATATATAATATAATATTCCGAACAAAGAATCGTAAAAAGAATAAAATGAAAGCAAAGAAATAAAATAAAAAGCATAAGGTCTGGCGGTGTACGCGTTTCTGAGTGCGGGACAAAGTACTTAGTCCAGGATTATTTGGCATCTCGAGATGCTGTTTGGAAAACGTCAGCCAGTCATGTAGGGCACGGCGCTTTGAGCCGAGACGAGGCGAAAGAAAGAAGATGAGGAGGAGTTTGAAATGCAAAAGAAACGTAGACTGACTCACGGGAAAGGAGTAGTCAAATTTCATGCCTTCGGATACAATGATAGCAACAAAACTTAGCTAGACACGAGGTCGCATGGTCTGTTGATAATGATGTGCCTGGCGCAAAAGGTGTCCTTTCTGGCGCGCTAAAGTCGGACAGCGGTTTTCGCTCGTGCAGCAAGACTAGAACTTATTTTTGCAAACAGAGGGCACCGCCCACTAGCAACTAAAGCCGATGCCCGTACGCTCCAAGACAGACAACCTGTCAACAGCAGGAGATGCCAAGATTGAACGCTACAGATCGGGAAAGAGCCACCGGACGACTGCAGGCTGGAAACCGCCCAAGCGTTTATCGCACATTCACTGGGTGTGGCAGTTTCCACAGTTTGTCGTTTGTGGGGCCGCTGTCAAGTCACTGGCAGCACTCGGGATGGAGTCAGAACTGGACGACCTCGTGTCACGACAGCACGACAGGACAGGCAGATCTACCACGACCACCAGCGCCAACCGTTCCTCCCTACCGCAGAGACGGCCCGAACCACTGTCTGGAGCCATGGAGCTGCCATCAGCCAGCAGACTACGAGTCGCCGGTTGTCTGAGCGACAGCTGTACTGCCGCCGTCTTGCACGGGAGTCAACGCTGACTGCACGACATCGGCAGCAGAGAATGGAGTGGGCCCAGCAGCTCCTGAACTGGACATGTCGGCGATGGCGAGACATCCTCTTCTCCAACTAAAACCGTTTTGTATCAGCCACGCCGACGGCCGCATCAGAGTATGGAGGACGCAGAACGAGATGTGCATCAACAACAACATGCAGCACGACTGTTGGGGAGGCCCCAGCATCATGATTTGGGGTGAAGTTGGCCTCAACTGTGGACCAGGTGCTGAGGCCCCACGTCGTGCCATACTTCCAGCACCACGGCAACCTCACCTTTCACCAAGACAACGCCCTCCCACACACGGCAAGGCTCACCACAGCCTTTCTGCAGCAGTCAACTGATGCTTTGGTCCTCCATGAGCCCAGACCTCAAACCAATCGAGAGCCTATGAGACAATCTGCAGACAGAGCTGAACGCTGTCCACCCGAGGCCGACAACAGCCCGCTAGCTGAAGCAGCCCTCAGGCAGATCTGTGCAAACATGCCTATGGTGGTGCGCTCCATGCCCACAGGCCGTTTTCGACGCCAATGGGGGACACACCCGCTATCGACTTTTGGACTCTGAATCGGGACGTTTGAGACATTCTGAATGCTTTCTCAGCATGGCAGATGAACTGCAAAGACTATCTGTACCAATTTTCTCGAAAATTGATCGATTCAAACCCGCTTAAGTGAAAGGACAAAATCGAAATAAAATCACCAACTCCCTAAGTTTGCTTTTCCTTTGGTTTTCAATATATAAATATATATATTTATTTATACACGCACACACATCTATTGGTCACGAACGCTTAAAGCCAAAACCAGATTTGCTGATCAGCTCGTCCCATTTTCAACTCGTCGGCGATGGTTTGTCACACTTCATTGAATCGACTCTCCATTATTTTGAGTTGACAAATTCACCAAGAAGTGGAAGTTGTTGCAGTCAGATTAATCAGACCGATAGTTCGTTTCAGGGACAAAATTAAGAAACAGCTTAAAGATCGCAAATTCATTCACTTTTTAGGCTTAACGCAAACTGTAGTGTATCGGCGAGGAGACTAACCTTTTTAATAATAGATGTGAATGGATTTTGATCTAGAAAACTTGCAGCTGTCTCCTGAATTCACATTTTTTTGTTGAAGTATTAATGTTTTTTCCTTAAAAGCTAAAATGTCGTAGAGGCACTGTTACTAATAGTCTTGGACAGAATGGTCCTGCTCATTTAGTACAAGAAGCGATGGACTAGACGGATCAATCCTGTGAGGCGGCGGGCGACTTACGGGCGAATTGAAAATTGGACGAGTAGACCGGTAATCTGGCTGGGATTGGATAGATATGTGTATCGCCTGTCAACACGTTAGACTCTAACGTACACAGGGGCAGCGGGGATTGCGGGCGCTTTTCTGCACGTCAGGGAAAATGCAAGCGCTTATGAAACCCATTTTAGGGCGCTTGTATCCACTCCTTTAAATATCCTGATGCGAGATCGGACATAGGCCGCAGCTAACCTTAGAGCCTGTATGACCATAGAGCCTGTATGACCATAGAGCCTGTATGACCATAGAGCCTATATGACCATAGAGCCTGTATTACCATAGAGCCTGTGTGACCATAGAGCCTGTATGACCATAGAGCCTGTGTGACCATAGAGCCTGTATGACCACAGACCCTGTATGACCATAGACCCTGTATGACCACAGAGCCTGTAAGCCTGTATTACGAAGAACAGAATGTGATTCCGGTCAGACGCCTACAAAATGCATCAATTTCGCAACCAGCGTCTAGATATACTGAACAGCCGAAACTCAAAACGCATCGTCCCTAGCAATTAGAGAGTGAAAGAAGAGAGGAGAGAAATGGGATGAATAAGGGCAAGCGGTGGGGAAAATATCAATGGTATTACTAATTTTGTATTGTTGAGGCTTATGATCTTTCCAAGACTGCGGGAGTGCACACAGTGGTTCTCCGATGAGATGTGTGTGCGTCCGTTGCATACACGTGCGCACAGATACAAAATAACAGTCAACAAAAGTCTTAATGGACCCTGGATATATTCATATATATATATATAATCGTCTTCACGGTTCATATGCCGAACGCCACAGATACTTTTCCTCAACAAAAATTGAATTAAAATGGCGCCTGTGGGCATTCTACTGCTTTAAGCAACTGTCCTTGCTTCTGAAATTACAGCATTTTACAAGAAAATTAGCAAATTATCCGAACCCTACACGCTAAAATGAGAGTTACGCTGTCTTTGTATGCCATAGGCAAAAATTCTGTTAGAAGAGCAGTTTTACCAACCATTATATTTCTGACAATTTGGCAATTACTTCCAGCTGTTCCTCTGTTTGGAAATCTGTTAAAGGTCAGTAAATGCATTAGAATTATAGAAATGTAAATAATTATTTCCAGAGATTTGTAAGCATTAAAATTGTTACGAACATTAGACAAGACGCTTGTTTTATTTCTAGAAGTTTTAAAATAATCGCAAAGGGCTTTCTCCTTCAGTTGCTTTAGCATGTGAAAGTGGCTTTGAAGGTTTAATGAAGTTTCGTAAAGGTACAACCTACACTTTCTGCATTAGTAATTGTGTTGCAATTGTGTACATATCTACATTTTTGCTCACAAAAGCTGTCGTAAGGCCAGTTTCACATGTACCTTTAATAGTTAAGCGTGAAGGGTGGGGGGTATTTGTTGCTTAACGTCCAGCCGCAAACTATGTGCATATCAGGACGGTGTTGCTTAGACAAAGTTTACGTGCTGCCACACGTGGGACTGATGGCGCAACACGGGCCTCAGTCCCACCCAGTCACATTATAATAATACAGGGCAAACCAGTCCTAGTACTGTTCCCTGTAGTGCCAGGCGTCTGGCAGGGCAGCTACTAGATTGCCAATTTTTAAGTCTTAGGTATGACTCGGCCGGGATGCGAACCACCGGCCTCCCGCCTCGGAAGCGAACGCCTTAACCACTAGACCACCGAGGCGGTCTTACGCGTGAAGGGGAGATAATGATGGCAATGAGAGACAACCAGCGTGAGGTAAACGATGCCCTTAAGAAGTCAACAAACGCAAAAAGTTCATCAAAATACATCTCCATTATATGCATCATCGTTCCTACTGCAACACTAAAAGTGAAGGCGGTTTTCCAGTTTGTCTGATTTCTCTTTGGTGATCCCGTCAAATTAAAAATTAACACTTTGAGTCAGGCTGTTTTCCTCACAAGAGCCCACATTACCCGTGCTCTATAGCCAGAAGCAAGCTTCTTGAAGAGAAAGTTCCCAGCATCCATTCATCTTTGAAAAGAGTTGACGAACTCAGAGCAATAATTAGCATTTGGACTGGACTCTGTAATCATGAACAGATCGCACCAGAACCTCCGCACCCTCAGGCACTTTGTACGAGGCAAAAACATGGCGACTGTTTTCTTGTTAAATATTCCGTTCACGCATGCGCAATTGGCTTTAGAAGTTCGCCTTTTATTACAGCCAGCTCAATTAAATGATTAGGCCAGTGGAACAGGAACAAAATGGCGAGTTCCTGTACGGAAGTTCAATTACAGATCTCTTTCAGTGCTATTATCCGTGTAATCTAAGCGTGGAATTAAATAACATTTACACACCGTTAACTCTTAAATGCATTTTAAAGTCGGCTTAAAATGAGTGGCTTTCCCAGCTCAAGACTTAACCTTTTCGAATTGCTTTCAATTTCTTCATCCCATCATCAAAGGTATAGATGACAAAATATTACAAAACAAAATGTTCTTGAAGATTCTTGGAGATGCCCACCAATGAGAAATGGTTATACAATTATCATTCCAAAAATATGCTATCTCGTTGCAAAGGTTTTCCTCTATATAATTGTCTATCCGTCTGTGTGCGCATGCGCGTGCGTGCATGTTTTAGAGGGTGTGGTGCGTGCATATGTGACCACTCACAGATTTTCCCGTGTGCTGTTTGCGAATGGTGGGAGGACTGCTCTGAAGCAGTTGTCTTCCTTACCAACAATTCGAGGCTACCTGCTTACACCTAAACACATTTATCTTGAGGGAGTGACATGACTGTGGCAGATGCGCGTTTTGAGCAGCGCAGCAGGGGGTGGAAAAGATGTTTCGACTTAGTGAAGATCAGAGAAGAAAAAAATATATTTAGTAAACTCCATGCAATGATATGTCTCAGTTATATATCGCGCCTTATCACCAAATATGGTCAAACCTAGTTTGAAGTAAGCGAATGACTACCTCATTTTTTTTTGTTTGTCTACCTGACACTCCCATCCCCCCACCCCTTCTCTCTCTCCCTCTGTTCCTGCCATAAAAACAAGAAACAGAGTTTTATCTTGAGGGAGATTAACGTCTTTCGAAATTTAAACAAGACTATCACTCGTCATAGCCGCATACTGTAAACAAGACTATCACTCGTCATAGCCGCATAATTTAAACGAGACTATCACTCGTCATAGCCGCATAATGTAAACAAGACTATCACTCATCATAGCCGCATAATGTAAACAAGACTATCACTCGTCATAGCCGCGTAATTTAAACAAGACTATCACTCGTCATAGCCGCATGATGTAAACAAGACTATCCCTCGTCATAGCCGCATAATGTAAATAAGACTATCACTCGTCATAGCAGCATAATGTAAACAAGACTATCACTCATCATAGCCGCATAATTTAAACAAGACTATCACTCGTCATAGCCGGATAATTTAAACGAGACTATCACTCGTCATAGCAGCATAATGTAAACAAGACTATCACTCGTCATAGCCGCATAATGTAAACAAGACTATCCCTCGTCATAGCCGCATAATGTAAACAAGACTATCACTCATCATAGCCGCATAATTTAAACAAGACTATCACTCGTCATAGCCGCATAATTTAAACAAGACTATCACTCGTCATAGCCGCATAATTTAAACGAGACTATCACTCGTCATAGCCGCATAATTTAAAAGAGACTATCACTCGTCATAGCCGCATAATTTAAACAAGACTATCACTCGTCATAGCCGCATAATGTATTTCAGAGAAAGATAAAGTCGGCGGGAATGGGGGTAGACACTGAGGATGTGATGAACACCAACCTATTATGCTGGATTATCGTGTAAGCAAGTTAGCTGAAAGACTGCCCCCACGTGTCGTGAAACGCAAGTCACCAGGACCGGCTTGCCTGTGCCGTTTGCTCCACCGTGACACGCTGTCACTTGGAGTTAAGAGTGGCGGCCCGGAGTGAGTTAATCAAAGAGGGTTCAAAGGGTCTGACAGCGCGCGATAGTGTTCGACTGAGCTTCATGGAAGGACTGAGGAAAAAATGGTAGACTTTTATTCCTCTTTCTGCCCCCCCCCCCACGTCTCTCTCTATCCAACTTCCTCTCCTTTCTTTCTGCCATTTTCTTCATTCCTTTTCTTCTAATTTCCATCTTTTTATCTCCCGCTTTGTTGTTTTTTCTTTTTTGCTTCTGTTTCTGCTCGTTTATTTCTTCGTTTTACCTTCCTTCTTTCCTTTCTTCATTTTTTCCTTCATTCTTTCTTTGTTTCCTGTCTGCCTGTCCTTCCTTCTCTCCTGTTCGTCTTGTTCTTTTCTTATTGTCTTCCTGTCTGTCTGGCTGTCAAGCTTTTATTCCACACAAAACATGGAAGGGAAACCGAAAGTAGAAAGGGGAAGAGCGCATGCGCAGATATGATCAGTGCTATGACAGCAGAGTGCAGACGTATTCATCATGTCCCTCGGACAGTGTGTTTGCTGATTATCAGCGGTTGTCCCTTTACCCTTCACAGCGTCGTCTGCAGGCCGTCGAACAAGGAAGATAAGTCGGAGAGAAGCTGATGTTAGCAGACGGTAGTGTTTTCGCCATGTAGCAGTGTGCTTCACCACACGTTTCCTGCATGCGTGCGCGCATGCGCGTGGGCGAATGCCTGCACGAGCGAGTGCGACAAATAGATCAGAATGCACTAAACTAGAAAGGGAACAGGAGAAGATATATACCGACACATCACGCTTCCAAATGGAGTATATTCCTGGATACTTTTCAGTTCTGTTGCCAGTGCTTGCAAGTGTTTGAAGCAAACCAGGCTCATGTATCAGGAATAAAAATTCTGTTTAATTTATTCCCTACATAACGACACTGGAACTTTCTGGCATTTTTCTAGGTAGTTTGATTAAGAAACAAGTGTAGAATTGACTGTGCACTGTGCATAGAAAGTCGAATTTTCGCAGGATTCAGCGTTTTTTAAAATGATTTTCAGCCCTATGCCTTGGCAGTTGGAAGTGTAGAAAGCATTTCTGGTTTCCTATATTGATATTTTCTATATTGATATTTTAATTGTATGTTGATGTATTTAAAAAATTTGGTTCCGATGCCTACAGAGATACTCCGTTTATGACTGGCGTACGATGTTTGTCCAGCCTGATTGGATAAGCAGGAGTGAATATATCAAAGTCTGTTGCTGAAAATGGATCCCTGCATTAGATGAGGTAATGCACACAACTGACGTTTTCCCCCAGGAGCAATCAACATGTGAGCAGGGGTGTTTACTGATCCACTGTATAGGAATTAACACGTGTGGATAACAGGATAACAGATTATAAACTTATTCTCGCATTTCATTGTGCAGTGTGAAGTTACCTCGACATGGAAGCAGTCCCTTTTCAGACAATATCCTACCAGCCATGCCATTAGATCGAACCTTTTCGCTGCCTGGCCAGTCTGTGTTGGGCGCAGGTGTCTGAGGTGGCCCAGACCCCCACCTTTCTGGAGGTCGACCCGTTATACTGAACACGTACAAAAAGCATCTTTGTTTATGGATACAAGAATATGAACATTGTTTCCCCTCTTGCCAATCTGATACCGCAAATAACTTATTCCCCACGTCTGCTTCGTGACCGATAAATAATTCAAGGGCCTGGTTATAATGAGAACGGTATGCACGCCAACCATCCCAGGAAGCCCTGTGTTTGGATCAGATCGATTGTTTGCCGTGACACACCGCCCACGCACTGGTCACAAACCTGACTTGAAAATCAGGTGAAGTGGCAGACAGAACCGCATAAACAAAGATATTTGGAATTCCTGAAAATCAAACGTCAACTTAAAGCAAGCATACACAATCTTATCCACCCTTTCCGTTGTCCAGCGATTGGACTCTGGAACTGCTCTGTAAGCTAATCCCCTGATCAAAGCCGTGTCTGGTAGCCGTTCTAGACACAAAACAGGTTTGTTGCTTTATCTCTCACGTTACAGGTTATCTGACATGGCCCCCAGCTACAAAACTACCCCACACCAAAATATTCAGCTTCGTTCATTGAATTCGGAATACTTTAGGTTCTTATTACCTGACAGGCCACCGATTTCAGCTCGGTTTCGTGTTTTCAACGTGTGATCAATTCACAAGTGTTGGGAACCCTCGAAGGGATTTTGGGTATTTCAAAAAATCCACATTCGTCTTTACAGATTAACTTTTATAATCTGCACAGAGCCTATTAATTTTTCAAGAGTTCGTTTCTGATAGAACAGTGCACAATTATTTTCATGCGAATGCTTCGAAATTTGTTACGTTATTTTCGGCAGTTTCCGACACAGTTGACAGTTCATAGCGCTCGTAGAACTAACTTTTTGCATCTCCTCTATCCTAGGTTGACCAAAGCATAGTCATTTTTCTCATATTTACACAGACCTTGGGGTACGAAAACACTGAAAAGCAACAACAACAAAAATATTCATTTTTCTAAAGGAACGAACTATGCTATATTTTCCCCTTTTCAAAACACCCAGAGGTGTTTTTTTAACAGGACTCTACGTCATACGCGTGGGGGTTTGCGCAATAATTTTCTTTTCAAGACAATTCTAGGCACAAGTTGCAAGAGTAATATTACGAGTTGGTGGGTTTTTTAAAAACTTTTGGGGGCTTTTTTGCTGCTGCTGTTTATTCATATTTTTCGCTCTAAGTTGTGGATGCAAAAGGGGAAAGGTTTCACGAAAGTTGCAGAAATAGTCAAGCCGACTGCGACAGAGGCCCTACAAGGAACTTCCTATGACAGCAAGGACCTTCTCCCTTGCCCCTGTCTGCTAAGCTGCTCTATGACATTCCTTGTAGGCGCTCTCGACGGAAGTCGATCCGAATGACGTAACATTCAAGAAACCGTATCTTGAAGGAACGCCTTTGTGACCATACACCAACACCAGCTGTAGGCTGTTGGAAAATACCCTCCATCTCCATCTAACGGACCAATGTCCTGGGTATCAGAAAATGCCAGCTTACAGTTACGGAAAGATATCTTAGTCTAATGGATTCCAACGTGCGTAATGGCACGGTTTTCTTGTTTCTGCCTGGCTAACCTTTCGGGTTCTTGCTGGAAGCTTCCAGAGTCGAACATGACGAAGCTGGCGTGACACTTCCTGGACATTCCATCTTCTTCACCTCCACCCCCCAGCTCCCTCGGGCTGCGATGAGTCTACTAACAGGACAGGCGCTCCACAGTCTTTGCTCCTCCATCTCATGACAGTAGTATGTCATCACCCCCTGACAACGTCTGATATTGTGGAACGGTCATTCATGTGTCATTCCTTAGGAGGTGAAGTCTGTCTTCTCTTGAAACATTAAATCGCAACAAAAAATAGTGGGCGTTTAACCGAGTCATCAGCTGCAGTAACACGCAAAAACACCATTGCGTCTCATCGTGTGACTCCGAGCTTAACACAGCGCGACGGACTAGAAGGAACACAGCAGGAAAGAACTTCTTCAAAAAAGGTAGATAACAAATTTATAAATTCCCTTAGTCATTTTCCTGCTGTCCAGCCTATGCGCCACATCTACTGAAGCTAAGTCTTTTTCTTCTGGTTTCGTTGTTGTCGTTTTTTCGTCGTTTTTGTGTCGTCCTGATGAAGGGGTAGTGCCCCGAAACATGTAGATTGTCTTTGTCTTTGTCATGTCTTAGCTTGGTCCAGTTCCCTTGTTTTAAATTTAAAATTATAAATTCTCTTACAAACTGATCGAATCGCCCTCCCAGGCCCAGGCGTTCGCTAACGCTTCAATGCACAGAATTTGCATGAGTAAATTCCTCAGTCAACTTCTGATGAAAGCCCTTTTGAAAACAGTTGAACGAGTTCTTTATTCGCAAGTACAGTACAGCTTAGAGACCAACATTAGAGCAGTATACAGAACACTGTACATTTCTCAGTCGTACATCTCTGCACGTAAACAGGACACTTTACATTTCTCAGTTGTAGATCTTTGCAACTATGTACAAAACTCAGTACTTCTTTGATTTTTTTCTGGACATAACGGTATGTTGATCCGTTAAGTTTAACTTTTCCTGTAGAATCCAAGTAAAAGGAGGTTTCGAGAAATCTGGGTTGCTTTCCTTTGCGTCATCGTTAAAGTCATCCTGTCTGCAGATTAACTCCAATAGCCTTGCCCCCTTGCCCGTTTTCCACCTCTCTTTCCCAGGAGAAACTAGTCTATTTCCTGGATATTTAATCAAGATCCTAACGGTCCTCGTCCCGTCTGTCTCGCTGGGAGCAACAAAGTGCTCTCCCCTTTGTCCCACCTCCTGCCCTCCTGTCTTCGTCCAGACGCCTCTGTTGTTGATGTTACCGACCGCTTGTACAAGTGCGGACATTTTGGGTTTAAAATTGCGAGCCGTGGACGTGGTGCTACGTTTGTTTAACGTCCTGTTCACGTTCTGCAGCCTTCAGCTGCCTTAGTGGCAACACTCCCCAGCCTCTCAATAGTGCAATAGCTGAAATTCTGCTTCATAAGAAAGGCGAGTACATTATCTACAGACAGACATACACGACTGTCTTTATATGCAGACAGTAGTGTTTCCATAAGCAAGCACAACACTTCAGTAAATATAACCAAACAGGTCTTTTGGTTTCAAGGTATAACCCCATCCAGGTGACCTATAAGGACCTATATAGCGTATGTACAATGACAATGGTCAAAATCCAGACAATAGGCAGCCAAACAGATAGGCGAAACTAAATGCACAGGCGGGGTTTTTAAAAATCACACTTCCTCCTCTTTCTGAAATCTCAAGGCGTCGTCTGAAGTTTTGAACTCGACTGCTTCGGTCGTCTGTTCAGGCAGCGGGAATTCTGAAGATTATACAAGATATCCGTAGTGTGTTCATCCTTACAGCAGCTCGTCCCAACCTCACAAGCTTTTCGATAGCTTCTGCCACGTTAATCAAGCGAATAATACATGACATTATGTTTACTGACTGGCAAATGTTTCATGATGCTCATGAAGCGAGACCAGTCTTTGCTTAAGCTTAGCTGCGGCTAGCGGATATTTGGCCAGACGACCACTAAACCCTTCCATTGCCAACGATTTCCTTTTGGACAGCGAATGTAAAACACTGCCCGGGTGTGTAAGTTAATGTCTGTCTGCTAAAACACGAAACTATCAGCCGCGCGGTGTGGTCTGGGTATTATGTTGACAGACTTGTGTCGGCCAGCCTGACCCATGCTAAATGTGCATTCAACGACGATTGGTTTGTTTTCAATACAAGAAACTGGTGTCCAAAATTAGAATAATCTCTTCCCTTCCGTTCAGCAGATACTAGCATGAAAGCATCAGCATTCTCAGTAGGATGCAAAACAGACAGGTCAAAATTGGTGTCTGATTATCCACCTTTCAGCTTGACTTCATTTGGCCTTTTCTTTTGTGTATAAATGTTGAGAACCGTCAATGTATTCCATGAACACAAGTCGGAAAATTTGCGGAAATAGTTCCTTGTAATGAGCTTACGTCATTCACCTTAAAAGGTTTACGCGATTCGGACGGGTCATTAATACTGGTGATGCATGGGTTAATCGTGCGTAAATCCCCAAAATTCGGGTTTGCATACATGCCAAAACATTGGCATTTGGGCATAATAACCAGTTGTTTACTTGAATCTTAAAACTTCGGCAGTTCTACATAACAACCGTGCGTATGTCGTGGGTCTGTAAAAGCAATCTTTTCGAGCGACCAATCTGCCAGAACACGATTTAGCAACCTGGTGACGTGAGGGAAGCCGGCTAGATAACTCTTCTCCTGGGAGTCTCGTCTAATGCTGGCATCGAAATAATCAGTCCAGCTCAGCTGGGGGTTTTTTTTTGGGGGGGGGGGGATTTCGCCGCACGCCCCGATCACAGGACCTCACAAAGCCGTCCAGCGTCTGATCACGGGCCCGGGAGAGAGCTCATAAACTATTTAAATCCCTTCCACCAGGCCACGTCCTCGCCTCCCCCTGCCCTATCGACTCCATCCGTAACCTTTGACCCCCGACCGTTCCAGACTTGCAGTCCTTTGGACGAGTGGCACAGCTGCGGAAGACCTTACCGAGCGATTGAACTCCGCTCTGCTCTACTCATTTCTAGCTGTCCGTTAAGTCAGTCGTGTACGGTCGATTTTTAAAGACATTTTCACGCTTTCATCGGTCCTCGCTAGGTAATAACATCCCTTCTTCGCATTTTATCGCAATAAGCGTGCAATGTACTTTTAAAAATCTAGGGCTGGCTCGCATAGGAGGTCGTATCTTCCGTTCATACGTAAAACTGCGCTTAGAATAATAAGGTAAACGCCATTACCCCATCTCGTATAACCCAAATGCAGACACAAACGCTTATAGAACCCACGCTGTCAGGAGACGTGCATCATGGGATACAAACAACTTGTGTAACAGTTAGGGTCAGCTGTCGCTTCAAAACTGGTTCACGTATAACTGTAAAGATGGAATGCCCATCCTCTTAATCCAATTCCGCAATCGATGCATGACTGCTTGTTTGCGTGGGCGTCAGTCAGTGCCCACAAGCATGCTTGGGCGCGCGTGCGTACGATGTGTGTGGCCGTATTGAATGTAAACATGGTGGTGTTCTCACTCAGTCCGATAAATTGAAATGATTTCTTGGTGGTGATCCAACGATCTAAAAAAACATTTCCGTCGGTTATGATCGAGATTTTCAAACACACCTGAGCAAGACCATGCCAATAAATCTGCTTTCCTGCAGATCCAGTTCTGATGAAGTTCACAAAACAAGAAAAGTACGTGCTTTTTTGGCGCTAACGCTATATAAACGACCGTTTCGTTTTTGCGTCAACGAAAGAGTTCGCGCAAAGAATTAAATAGCAGTTTGGTTGCTGAGAATTAGATCGCTACTTTTTTGTAAAGGTTTCCTTTAGTCAAACAGTGTGAGGTCGGCTTTAGCCTCCGCTTCGTTCGAACGCAGAAGAGAGACTACAACAAGAGGGGCCACTCCTTATCAGGACCGGCTTGGAAAAATGAAGCTCCACAGCTGACCTCAGGCCCAAGCCCATTGGCTTACAATCCCCGGGTGTGGCGTGGTACTTGTCAGCAGTAGATCACTATCAATTCTATGCTTACGGTCGGCGGACACCTCATGTCTCTCCGTTTCTGTGTGGTGCGTGAGTGAGTTCGTGAGTGAGTTCGTGAGTTAGTGCATGAGTTAGTGCGTGCGTGCGTGCGTGCGAGCAAGCGAGCGAGCGAGCGAAAGGACGAGTGGGAGAGAGTGAATAATGAAAGGATGAGTATCAAGGAAAATGCGAGCTAAAATTATTAAACATACTTTCTGAACTAATGATGCTAGCTCACAGGATTGACAGAAACAAAAACTAATAAACAAATGAGGAAGGAGCGCTTAAATGATCAAATTATCACTCCAACAGTACTTGAAGTACTTGAAACGCTCAACATAACCGTATGCAGACGCATGCAACCAAGGGAGCTTACAGTACCCAAACACGTAGCAAAGAGAGGGTCGAAAGAAAGGGACCCGGCAGATCCTCTAAAAAAAATCTGCCAACGCTTTCTTTATAACGACGCTAGACGCATGCGTCTGCATAGTTATGTTGAGCGTTTCAAGTACTTCCTGTTGGAGTGAGAAACAAAAATCCCAAACCAGTAGAGTGCTAAGATGAAGGAGCCTTTCTGTATGACACTATCAGTAAACCATAAGACACACTGCAATTAATTAATGAACACACTGTTGTCAATCATTTTAAGTGGCCTAGTGCATACCTCTTGTCTTCCACTGGAAAGTGTAAAGGTGCTAATTAAAAGCTCTACAGCCCCCATCCCCACCCTCAAAGGAAGCAGCTTCACATTTTTTGCCTTTTTGAAGAAAACTGAGACATTATTCATGTGCAGATGTTTTGTATGCACTCCATTTTTTTCTATGAAGGATGCATCACAAGAGCGAGGCATAGACTTTCTATAGCGCTTCTTTGTACTGTATATCAGCTACTTGTTTTAGGACCATCAGCATTTATCTGGTGGCGCCATCTAGTCCATCAACTAAAACTTGTACAGTTCTGGCAAACCTTGCTTTCGAGTTATCTCTCTGCATAGCCAGAAGTGTATATCGGAGTATCTTTTTGTACACAGATATATGGAGCCCTCGCAAGTCTGTTGCTTTCATTTCGGAAAGAACACTCGCTGAACATCAACATTGTCAAACATTAGAATCTTATCAATCTCCTTCACACAGTTGCTGTTTGTACTTTGTACAAGCAGTGAATCAACCATTACCTGTCGACAAACATGGCGGTCTTTTTTCTAGAGTTGTGACAGGTACAGAACTGCAGCCGCTTTTACCTCCTATCGCCATCTTTTTCTTCGGCGCATGCGCTGGAACAACAGTAGGTAAAAGAGGGCGCGGCTGTGGGGAAAACCCGCGCCCGCCCGACTACACTTTTTCAGCGGAGTGGCCCATCTTTCCGGCAAAGAAGGATCTTTGCAATTCATGAGCGCGCGGACGTCGCAATGCCGAAAACAAAAGGGCAATCGACCTAAGTCATTGCTTTAATTCACCCCTTTTTTTAAATTCATGGCTTACGCTGCAGGCACTGGCGCCGTAAGCTTGTTTAGTGACATCCCACTACATCTGTCATCTGCTAAACATACAGTGGGCCTGCATTTAATACTGCCTCAGACATGGCATTATTCGCCATTTACGCAGTCTAAACTTTTTTCCTTTTACAGCGGTCTGCCGAAATGACGTGGTCGACTCAAAACCCGGGAGGCGTCGTGTCTGCTGCCAGAAAAGATTGAGATATGTTCTGAATGTGTCTATTTTATTTTTAATTCTACCAGTAAATGGGATCTAAACGATCCACGACCGATTCACCCTGTCACATCTGAACACATATCGGAATGGCTGGGGGGCTTACAGTGAGTACACGGTGCAGGTCAAAGGGCAGGGACTAAACACATGCATCCTAGGAAAGTGTTTGCACGGCCGGCTAATGAGCCGTTCATGTCAGCATTTAGAACAGATGAGTAACCACCCCTGCCCGAAGGATCTATTGCTCATGCAATGACCCCCGAACAGATAAATATCTTCTAATCATAAATATTAACATAAATGTTAATGCGCAGAGGAAGATTGGCGTTACAAGTACTATCTACACCAGAAAGCCTCGGACAAAAACCTCCACTCTCACAGTGCCAGGAACCGAGTTGTAGACCTCATGCAGCATCCAGAATGAGGTCGTTAAAAGCTCTCGTTAAACCAACTTGGCGTCGTGTCGTTGTTTACCGAAACAGAAGGAGACGTTATTTACTTGGACTCTGTTCTTACGGCTGCTTTTTTTCCCATGTCAGCCACGGGGGGGGGGGGGGGGGGGGGGG
>SMGT01009872.1:321929-349429 GCA_004794575.1 Lanistes nyassanus | reverse complement strand
AGCTCGGCGCATTCCTGTCTTCCTGGCGGCGAGAATAAGATGCTGGTATTTATTTTCATCGCAGAACACGTCCTTTCAGTTATTTGTCCGTTGCGATAAGATCGCAAGTGAAAATAGCAATATTTTCTTTGCAGTCTCATCGATGTCCAGTTCGTGTAGTAAGACAATACGGCTGTGCACGTCTGGCCGTTAAATGTAAACGTAAAGTTGCCTATAGTTTTGGCTCACGCTATTCCCAAACACATTCTTTTAAGCTAGCCTAAGCTACTGCAGCAATGTTTTAGAAGTTTAGCAAATAAATTCCCATGCGCTTAAGCTACATTTCCTTTTCCCGACAGATAGCCAAGTTAAAACCGTATTGTTTTCAACACCCCCCCCTCTCTCTCATCCTCTGTGTGTGTGCGTGCGTGCTGGATTTTTTTTTGCAGCAATCTCTGGGAGTATCGGTGAGACACCCACGTGATTAAAGAACTCACCTTCTCTGCCTGCAGCAAAACCAAATTTATTTTAAATGGAACCGATTTAGATTCGTGTGGTGGGCGGCATTCTCAATCGCTATACTCTAAAATTTGAAGAAACTTTTGAAACTTCTTCAGGTCTATTTTTTATCAGGGGTGCTAATCACAAAACAAAAAAAAGTGGGGGGAGTATTTGTGCGGTATGGCGATCCCATCTGTAGAAATCCTCATTACCCCACGCATGCAAAACAAAATTTGGACAACCACACGCAAAACAAACGGTACATTTCACGTAACTCCTCGCTAAAAGCTCTGACTGCTTACGTTCCTGATACCTCCTCAAGGAAGTTCCAAAGTCTTTGACACAAATCACACAAAAATTCACCAAATCCGGAATGCATGTTGGGGTATATTGGGCTCAGGTACCCTGACAGCTTCCTCTAGCGTGATGAAAAAAGGATGGGTATGCATGAAAGTCTGATTGTATCGGCACGTGTCTCTTCCATTAGGTGTCTCGTGGAAAATTGGATGTGTTTCCTCACTTCGTCTCGGACAGAAACATGTTTTAAAACACGAGATGCAACCCGCTCAATACTCTGAAGGCGTTTTCGTTGTTATTTTTGTAAGAAATGACGTCAGTTTCGAATTCGGAAGTGGGGAAACGTGAAAAATATCTTAGCGGAATCGGGGAGGCAACAAGATGGCTGCTGTATTCAGACCGTTTTCACGAACGTGTGCCCGAAATCACGAAAACGTGTTTGACACCACGCTAAAAACCAATGACAGGAAATGGTTTGATTGAGAATCAAGAAGGAAAAGTGACCGAAAAATAGAGCTAAAAGCGAGAAGAACGCAAAACAACTTGCACCTACAACTTCTTACTTTAGCGACAAATGTTCGCTTTTATTCTTCTTGTTATATACGCGCTCTTTCTCTTCAGTTCTCCCCACATCCTGTCTCTTTGTATTTACGACTTTACGTCATCTCATGCAGGAAGAGATAGGTTGGGGGAACAGCCAAAAGGTGAGAGAAATGCGAGGAAAGGTAGATAGGGAACGGGAGGGGAAGGAGGTGATGGGAGGCGGACAGACAGACAGACGCAAACAGGCAGGCACACCGAAAGAGAGAGAGAAAGAAAAAAACCGTGCATATTTACCCCATCTCGCATCTCTGAGTAATGAAATGCTAGACACATAGAGTGCCATAGCCAGAAACGGTCATACAGACTACATGAAAATGCCAGAACCACAGGACGCCCAGCCAGTCTTACAAAACCCTATTTCCTATTTCCAGCAGTTCTTCCACTGAAAGCGTGTTCAAGTAATTTCCTTGCTATTGTACAACCCTTGTTTTGCTAAAACCCGCGCAAAGCGTGGGCTGCAGGGTGGGGGTGGGGGTACGGGTAGGGGTGGAAGGACGAACTAAACTTCTGCCATTATTGTCTGAGCCAGCAGTTCAGAACAAATGTCTATAGAACTTGTCCTCATGTGCGACAGTGAGCTTTTTGCAACTGATTTGAGTTTATTACTTATAGCCAAACACATGTAAACATAAAAATTTCTCTCAGCCTCATTATTGGATAAAGTGAACGGGCTATCTTTTATCTAGGCCAGGTTTTTAATACAGTTCGTAAAAATCGATTAACGAATTGCATCGTCATCTACTTTTACACCCAGCGCGCGAGATGATGTCTCACCAAAACGGTCGTACGAGAAGAAACTCAAAATGAAATCAACAACTGGATTGTGGGGATCACCACCAGAAACTCGGCAACGGCACGCGTCTGCCTTAGATTTTCACTTCATCGCGACAGGGAAGTAGTGTTCATTCCCTCTGTATTCGTCTACCTTCACTCCCATCCCGTAAGGACATCGTGTTTTTAATCGCAACTCACCGCTTGTAAAGATCTCAAACATGACGACAAAACACCTTGCCGAAGTTAAGACTTTAAGTTATACGATGACTTGCTAAATACGCTAAAGAGTTACACTGTCTGTACGCACTGCCTCTTGGTTGTGTTTCGGTTGTTGCTTGGTTGTTTTGCAGTTTAAAGCACACAAGCAAACCAAGAAAGTATTAGCAGAGAAGGCTGTCCAGGGGTGAAAGCAGAACAAAAGGTGACAAAAGATGGTGAAAGATGAAAAGAAAGGGAGATGTTCTCTGATCCCTCCATGCCCATCCCCCGTACACCGTGGTCATATCCATCTGTGAAAGCTCGTGTTTTATACATGAGATCCGAACCCACTTCTTTCAGTATCGGCCGCAAGCACGCGACACCGCTATGCAATGAGTCGCCTACTTTGTAACACAGACAGACGGGCAGAGATTAACGTTATATGTGCACGAATTTGATTCTGGTCTTTGCATTTATGCACATGCTGATCAAGTTGGCATAACCGCTTCATCGTCGCTGCATATTAATCCGAAATTTCAGATTTCATGTGACCTCTTCTTACCGGAACCAGACCTCTGCCACAGGAAGCCAGCCAAGGACATACAGGAAATACGTTTTAGGGCATGCGCAGTAAATGATAAACACGACAGTAGCGAGGTCAAAGAGTAGCAAGCTAGTTCTTCGAATCCAAAGGCTACTTCTGTCTTTCCACGGAGAAAATTCTTCGAAGCTTAGAATTAATGGGTTCAAAGCTTTTCAGTCTTGAGATATTTCACACGCTGACCAGACAGAACAACCTGGGTCGTTTTTCTGTCGCGGAGGCAGCGGTTAGCCTTGTTGCCAATGATAGGTTCTTGTTGCCGGTAGTCTTTTTCCGCCCCCTTCCCCCCAAAAAAAAATGTTGAATGACGTACATTGTACAGCTCATGAGTGAGAGAAAAAGAATGAAAAAAATGCGTTACATTAAACACATTTTCAATTTCAACTGATCGGACTGACTTATTAGAAACTACCATTGCCGTGTTACATTATCAAAACCAATTTGCATTGTACAGATGGAATTAGAAAAAGTCACAACATTAGAGTAAATCTGACAGAGAGAAGATGTGAGAGGGGATATGAGAGAGGCAGACCGAGAGAAAGAGAAAATATTGCGAGAGAATTTCTGAGAGAGAATGGGATAGAAAGAAAGTCAATATTTGAATATGAGAGAAATGGAATACGAGAGAGAATATCAGCGAAAAAAAGAGAGTAAAAGAGAGAACATAAAGGGAATTCGATACAATAAGAGAGAAATAAATGTTACAGTATTAGAATGAATGTGGGAGAAAGAGAACATGACAGAGATAGAGAGAGAATGAGAGGCGGGTGAAAGAGAGAGAGAATGAGAGGCGGGTGAAAATAGAGAGAGAATGAGATGGGGGTGAGAGAGAGAATGAGAGGCGGGTGAAAGAGAGAGAGAATGAGAGAATGAGAGGGGGTGAGGTAGAAAGATAGAGAATGAGAGGGGGGTGAAAGAAAGAGAATGTCATTCGTACGTCACTGTAGATACTGTACTGGAAGGCAGACGCATTACTTAAAACACGAACGTCACCCGTGAGACTCAGTGCCATTCGCACAGTTGCTATGGTGACCACAATGCGTCCCAGGAAATCCCTGCATAGCTGAGCGCGATGCATGTTTCATAAGTCTCCGACTGAGTTTGATTCACATCATTGTTTTCTGACTACGGGATACTGGTTCATTGTACAGATACTGCAAATCTCATTTCTTTTTCTTTTCATGACCTGGCTTGTCGCAGTAAGGATGTTCTGGTTTTTTTCACCTGTCAATGCTAAGATTTTGTTAGTTTTTGTCTTTGAGCGGCCGCTTTACATTCTGAGGTCTCGGTGTTGGGGACGGAATGGAACCTGCAGTAGGCACCCTAATTATGGAATGCAAAATAAACCCAGTACGTTGTGTCGAGTGATTGTGTAAACAGACCCTTCGAAATGGGTGCAAAAGACAAGTTAAAAGCGAGACAAGAAACAATGATAAATGCATTCTTCCTTTCTTCTCTCTCTCTCTCTGTCTCTCTTCTTTTTCTCTAATGGGCCATGGACTTGTCAGCCAGCCAGCCAGTCGATAGAATAATCAATCATACTTGGTAACAGACAATACAAGTTATTCAACACAACTGAATGCACACACAGACGGAGTTTTAATCCTTGAGCAGAAATACTTGTGGGATTATGCATAACATTAAGACAAGATCCACCCACCCACCCCCCCATAAAACGTCCAGGCAGCGGACCCATGGCAGGGCATACATTGTTATTACGGGGCCCTCTTAGCAGGACATATCCTGGTGCTGCTGTCCTCTCTAATTCATGTTTTGACGGCTTTCACGTTTAACGTTTGTCGTGTGGCTTGTAAGCGTGTAAACTATAAATATTGCATGCTGACAATTTTGTGGTTTTTATCTGCCCGAACTTCCGAGCAACAAGACACAGGGGAGAAATCAGGATTTTTTTTTTTAGTCAGCGAAATTTCTGTATCGACCCAACCCCGATTGTAAAATGCACGGCAGTTAGGAGACATAAAATTCGTTGTGGTGGATATGAGAACTAGAATTAGCAATCAAGTGAGCGCGTGTCTGCTTGATTGCGTCTGTGTCGTCCGTGTGTCCGTCTGTGTCGTCCGTGTGTCCGTCTGTGTCGTCCGTGTGTCTGTCTGTGTCGTCCGTGTGTCCGTCTGTGCGCAGGTCCTATCCTTGCATTCAGTTGTCTGTCTGTATACTTCTCTCTCTCTCTCGCTCGCTCGCTCGCTCTCTGGCTGCGTGAGAGAGCTCGAGCGAGAGAGAGAATGTGTTCTATGAGTGTGTGGAGATGCTGATGCTATTCTAACCGTGGGAACATAAACGGAATGTATACCAATACTGCGCTGATCAACAAACATTTTATGACGTCAGATAAACAGTCCACAGCATGTTTAACTATGTTTAACCATGTTTACAATCACAACGTGCATAAGAAGCCAAGATGCAAGCATTCAGCTTAGAGGATACAAACTTAGATGTTCAAATGTCAAATGCAGTTAATGCTTTCAAGCGAGAATGAAAAAACCAGAAGCGTACAGCGAAAAATCAATTTGTCGCAACTTCTTGAAGGAGGTAGAACAAAAGTCTGAAAATTCACGTCGTTTTTTTTCTTTCGTATGTGTGGAGGGGGAGAGGGAGGGTTGGATGAATGGGGGGTTATGTTTATCTACACACCGAGATACACAGAATAATATTTTTTTGTGAAGGTACTCAAAACAGCCGGATTGAATGTTGTTAAGAACTTATTTTTCCAAACCAGCTGACTGTTGCCACTTCACATCCCACATCTCACTAACTGCCTGCTATTCTGCGATGCCTTGTCTCTGGAACAGCCCCTGGCAGGTCGTTACTTCGCCTGGCGGCACACAAAAAATTCAGTGCTTTGGCTGCGCAGAGCACGGGAAAACCTTCCCGCGCGCAATCAGCCCCCGGTTTTATTTTTCAGGTCCCACATAAAAGCTGTTTACAAACTTCGTATTAAAACGAGCAACAAACACAAGCACCGTGCAAGGCGAGTGAACCAGCCCGAATTTTGTTCGGCAGCGGCAGATGTCGACTTTTTGCAGGCTGCTTTCGCCCGTTCTGTTTAACTGGATTGTCTGGCCTGTCACATATATAAATCTAATCCTCTATACAACTGACGCCATGTGTAAACCTGACCCCTTTGCCCTTTGACACCTGTGCGCACTTTTAATGTCGGCATAGCAGGTGGTATATAGCCTCCATGCAAGCCAGGCACATGCCCTTTAATCCTGTGACATTTATGGGTAATTTTATGTATCAAAATGATCTCGGGATTCATCGCAGAAGCCAGCCTTGGGCGTTATCACTTGAATTACTGACTTTTATCCGACTTGTCAAAACTCGGGTAAAGCTTATTCCCCAACACCCACCCTCCTATTTTTAGGGCGCTACGCATGCCTTGCAAGTCACTTCGAAAGCCACATTACATGGGCACCTTCGGCAAAACAGGGATGCACAGCACAGTGGTCCGGGTGAAAGGCCATCACCTCTTTTCACCACCTGATTGAAATGCGCTTAGCATTAGAGAGGCAACGTATTTGCCGCCGATACAAAACGTCACGGGTTCGGATGTGAAGTTCTATGCGCGTACTTTCTCTGCACCTGTTCACAGCCCTGGCCATCGGGTGCTTTGTAGGGCACTCTGGTTTCCTACCCCTTCCTGTTTGTTGACCCCCCCCCCCCCCCTCTTCCGTATGAAATATCCTTCGCTGCTGACGCTGAAAAATAAACAACCATGAGCAGTAGGTCGGAGCGCGATTGCATATAAATATGTACGCACAGCGCGCTCTTCTTGGCATTCCTGCATACCTATGTAAAGTACCTCACAGAGTGGGGGTTTCAAACAAAAATCTGCGATCATTTGTTACCCCGTAAGTATATGTGCATGCCTTTGTACGAGTGTGCGAGTGCCTGCATCCACAACCCTCTGCGTTTACACCTATAGGGGAAAAAGACAAGAAAGAAATATTTGATGATTTTCCTTTCAGACGATTTCTTTTTTAAAAAATCCTCCATTCCAGCTTTTTCCATTTCTTGCCTCCATCAACCTTTTGTGCGTTATATGTTCGCATTTTTTTTTTTTTTGCATCTCGAGCAATCGGAATCACTGCAATTCCTTCTTCCCTTTCTCATATCGTTTTTAAGTCGTCGTCGTCGTTGTTGTTGTTGACTTATGAAGCAAACAGCAAGCGTGGGGGAGGGGGAGGGTGAATGGCTGCCAAGGCATGTTTGCACTTCGCGACTAGTCATGAAGGAGAAAGCAGCAGATTGACCTTCTAGAACACGCAGCGGACATGCGCCATGTTTGGTGGCGATAAATCCGTATGCTTTAGTTACCCCTGTGTTTTCTAGCCTGTGGTGCGTACGTGCGTGCGAGCGAGCAAGCGAGCGAGCGAGCGACTGAGTGAGTGCTCATTTCCCCTGTCTCTTTTCCGTCACTCTCTGTACCTCCGTCTTCTCCTCTCGCGCACTTTCCCTTCTCCTCACCTCTCTTCTCTCTTCCTCGACCCCCTTTTCTACCCCCTCCCTTTCCCTTTTGTCTTTCTCGCTTTCTCTTCATCCCCCCCCCACCCTTCTTCAGCTATTCCCCCCCCCCGCCCCCGATCGATTCCGCGACTGTTTCGCTGCTTGCTGCGTCAGGGAAGAAACCGCCGGTAATTATTTAGACCTGCTAGAAAAAAGATCACAGACGGGCCACAGAAGGCGACTAAAAACATGAGTGTAATTGCTGAGGTGCTGTCCACCCTGCACGTGGGCCCTGTAGACTCAAGGCCTCACTGAGTTTCCAGCGCCTCAGTGGAACTCGCCATCGAGTTTAGGATTGCTGTGCCATTCACTTTGTGGTGAAGCTTAGGCACGAATGTATCAGCGTTTCCATCCATGTATATGTGTATGGAGGTAGGCCTACGATCCTGAAATCCACTGAACCAGATGTATCTTCCAATGGATTAAAATGCATTCAAGGATGGGTAAATGGATGGATGGATTGCTTGGAATAGCAGTAAATATTTTCACTGTGCTTTTCGCATGTATGTAATTATGTCTGATGGATAGGGGTTGGTTGTGTATATGTGTGTATTGTGTATATGCATGTATGTATTATGCATGCATTCTTCCTTGACCAAAGCACCTCCATAGAACCCTGTCCCCGCCCCCCCCTCCGAATCCACCCCCCCCTCTCGTCTTTGCGTAAAACGACCGTACCGCCAGCTGCTTCGTGCAAGTCACCGGACATCCAGCCGCGTCTGGACAGCAGGTCCGGAAGAACATGAAGAAGGCGAGGGTAGGCTCTGGTCGCCAGGCTTGTCAAACCGCCATTTTCTGTGACTGATTCCCGATGCCGAAGGACGGGAATAACTAGGAAGGCATGTTTTTATTGGCCCGTCTCGCGAGACCTGACGGCCAGAGATTGTCAGGGGATGACGGTCCCTGGCGGCTAATGAAGCAGTTACGCTGGGCGCGGGGTTCAATTCGAACCTTGTTAGTTCATGACGAGCGCACTGCTTGATTTTTTGATCACCAGATATTACACGCTTTTGTTTCTCTAGTGTCACGAAGTGTCTCGTCTTTGCCTTTCTTCTGTCTAATCTGTTGGGCTTTTTTTTTATCTGGGTGGCCATTGTCATTCGTCTTTCTGGCCACTTACGATTTTTAAAAAAGTCCCTTTATCTATCGCCTCCCCACTGAAACCGCTCAACTAGTTGATCAGACTTCGATTGCTTGTTTCAAAGCTTTTTACTCACACCTTGGTGACCCGCCTCGCAAGTTTAAAAACATTTCAGCTTTCTGAACTGCCAATACTTTAGAAGTTAGAGATTCTGTTAAAGAGTTTTCCTGCTTTACATGTTAATTTTGGAGGACCGTTATGTGCGTCAGCATTTATGTATGAAACTGGATGAAGGATTATGCTCTTGTGTATATCGAGGTTGTCTGTTATAGAGGGGTAGCTGTGTAGTCGTGCCAAGATACTTTAGACTTTGTCACTTCCATGAAAAGGCATTTATAGCAATTCTGTAATTTCACCCAAACTGTTGAATCTTTCAGCTAGTGCTGTCTGCGTCTGTCCGTCTCTGTGGGTATGTCCCGTTTGTCTGTCTACTGCATTATATTCCATTATCGTTTTGGACAATCCACCGCCGGTTTATTCGTCTCACTCCAGTTCTCACAGTGGGTCCGTCTCTCCACTGTCTATCAGACCTATCTGTTACTCAGACCTGCTACAACCCTGATGCCTCACAGTTCACTGAACAAACGACGAATAACATTTCCACACGGTTTTAAACCTGAAACACGTAATTTCATTAATTGTTCCGATTTGTTCACAACATATTCAGAGCTTATTTAACGGTTAGTCGATAATACGGAGCAAGTTAATTTTGCTCTGGGGGGGGGGGGAGAGGAGGGGAGGAAGTAAATTTTCTGGCAGCCTGCAAGGGACCTGAAAACAGGAGTTAGTGTTAAGTCTTGTCATATTCTGGCTAGCATGCTTGAAGTATGCTAAACACATTTATTGCGAGGAGAGGAGGTAACCTCAATGAATGTGTGTGCGTGGGTGCGCACGCGTGTGTGAGGGTGTGTTTATGTCTAAGAGAGAGAGAGGAAAACAGTCAGCCAGCCAGCCAGCCAGACACAGAGAGTTAGAGAGACTAATTGATCAGTGTATTCTAGGGTAAAAGAGGTAATACTGAGTGGTGGTGGTGGTGGTGAGTGGTGGTGAGTGGTGGTGAGTGGTGGTGATTATTTAGAGGGACAGTGCTTCCACCTCGCGGTGATTTCGCACTATGAGGGATGGGGTCCTATGACTAAACTATTCCCTGAAAGAACCACCAGACTGATGGCTGCAGTAAGATGGTCAGTGCGGACAGGCAGTTTAATGTGCGGGGAAATGGCCGAATGGAGTTTGCATAATGTTTAACTCCAGGAAATAATCCTTGGCCACACCAGGATTCGAACCAGCAACCTTCCATCTGCTAGTCCGCAGCTCTACCAACCGAGCTAACCAGGCCCCCACTAAACTGAAATACTGAACAAGAGAGACCGACAGATAAAGGGATGGAGAAGGCCAGGAGGAGGCAGGATGAAAGAGGGCAAAGAGCGAATGAATCTGTACTAATGTGTATTGAAAAATGAGTGGCAGTCGCGCAACAACTCAGACAGGTTGTGCTTACGGCGAAGCTGCGAGGAGAAACGAAAACACGACGGACACGCAAAGAACAAATAACAATCTCTAATAAACCGCTCGCGCACTTCGTACTTTACGCTCGCCTGATCAAAGACAGACGGTAAGTTGTCTCAGAGATTTCGTCTCCCAAACTAAGCTTGTCCCTACACGCACACAGACTTCCGGTTTAGACCTTGAAGAATGGGGCAAAGGGAGCGTTGGAGAGAGAAAAGTTTACGTGATGTATGGTGGGGACGGGGGTGCAGCTGAGCGCATTGCATGTCGGGATTGCAGCGGGGCAGAATGCGTGTTCTCCGCGTGGGCGCGGAGTAGTCAGGATCCCGCATGGATGGATAAAGAGTAAGCCTGCCTTGTGGGCTGGACATCAACGCGGACTAACCCTCACGTCACCTTTTGCTCTGTCGGGCGTCTGACAATAGTAAAAAGACACGTTAAGGCACACGGACACCAGTCTTGGACAGTTTTAGTGCTAGACACACCCCCATCCAGCCACAGACACATGCACACTCAGTCGTGCGCGTCCATTTCGCGACTTCGTTTAGCTATGCGCACGCACTCAATTATATTTGGAGGGAGGGAGAAAGATAGAACAGCATGCACACAAGCAGGACAAAAAACAAGCAAAATTGATAAACCATTAAACAAGCAACAATCGAATAACTAAGGCACTCTACCCGTGAGTAACTCTCCCTCCCCACTCGAGGTCATCTTTTAAATGCCTGCGCAATCGCGTTTCCCGCCGCTTCATAGCTGGAAAAAGGACGAGCATTTTTAGAAAGAAAGAAAAAAGAACGATAAAAGAAAAACGGGAAAAAACAAATACAAAGAGAAAAAAACCTATGTGAATTGTTCTGTTGTGTCAGTGTGCTATTTATTTTGTCGGTTTTTATTGGAGGAATTTCCTGACCTCGTCCTTTTATATTTACTTTTTTTGAACAATGCCGGAGAGGAAACAGTGAGCCGACCCCTGGCCTTTACCTGACGGTGGACTAATCGCATTTAGACAAGGATTATGTCTTCGTTACCTATCTTACGGTGATCTGGTGTTGTAGCAAGGGAACGACAGTTCTTCAGTTAGTTTTTCCTGTTGTTTTGGCTCAGTTTTTGTCAGCTCTTCCTCCCTCCCCGTCTCTCGCTTTCTGTTTCCTTCTTGACGGCTTGCCCTTTGCATGCGCGCAGGCTCGTGGTAGCGTGCTGGGGTGAGCAGGCGGGCGGCCGGGAGGCAGTGCGTTCGTGTGTTATGTGTGTGCTGACAAAAATACTTTCGGACGAAGGGATAGATGCGAACGCAGACAGCAGACACAAAGCCAGACATGCCTGCTTGCCTGTCTGTCTGTCTGCTTAGTTACCGTTCTACCTACCTTTCTATAGAGAAACAAAGAGTACGGACAGGGTACAACTGCATGAAAGTGCGTGCGCTCTCGCATAGGACTGGAACTGCACGCAGGGCTGAAGGGCTGGAAGGGAGGTTACCATTTGTCCAACACCCTCTCTAAAAGTTTTGTCCCCCCCCCCAAATGAAATATACTTCGCTGCTGAGGCTGAAAAATAAACAACCATTAGCAGTAGGTCGGAGCGCGATTGTATGTAAATATGTACGCACAGCGCGCGCTCTTGGCATCAAAGGGAAGGGTGGGAAGGGTTGGTGAAGGAGGGGGAGGGGCTTCGATTTCGAACATTGCAGATTCTGGCGCAGGATGCTCCAAAGACGACAACAAACTGTTGATGGAGATGGTGACACGTACACAAGTCTACATCACTAGCGTGAAAGGGACCGTGTACATCTCGCCATTGAACAACTTCCCGTGATGCTGCGCGTGGCTGCTTCCATCGCAACAGGATCTAATGGGCATACAGCCTGCATCTCGTGACACAACAGACTACGCTGTGTATTTTTTTTCTCTTTTCGTTGCTAAGCACGCACAAGCCCTGTCAACTTCCGTCTTTTAAAGAGCATGCGTGAAACCCTTCTGTTGCCTCCGCCACCCCAACAGCTAATGCCCATACACGCTCTGTCTCGTGATGTAGCCATTGGGTATATCCTCTTCTGGTTGTTATGCAAAAACATACTCTACCGACTTCCTGTCCCATAATACGCATGCGCAAACCCCCTCCGGCTCAGCCGCCTTTGAACTTCAATGGCTGGTAATAATGGTTGCTACCGCCAAGCTGCCAGAGACCATGCGATTGTAGACCGGTTGGCAGCTCAGAGTTCCAGATGGGAGAATGGTCCACTAGTGTAAACAATGCTATCGAGTGACACGGTCTGTCAGCTCCAACTGACGCACGTCAGCGTAATAGAGCCAGAACCAACAGGCTGTATCCGACACGGCCCTGGCGATGCTGCGGGCTTTTGATTTAATTTTATTGAACGAAACCCACAGGGGCACCTGAAATGCTGGATGACAACATATCGGCAACATGGTCGCCAGCTGTAACTGACAGCTGACTAGCTGCTTATCGAGATAGTGTCGGAAATTATACACGGTAGCATTCACATCTGGCTGGTTCGATGTCGTCTCCTGGCCTTCACGCGAGCGACCCTGTGCTTCAATTCGGACGAACCGAAGTTTGTGTCACTGCAAATGCGCGTCTCCTCCCCCATCTCTATCTCTCCTCATTCGCTCTCTCCTCACTCTCTCTCTCTCTCCTCACTCTCTCTCTCTCTCTGTTGTTTCCTCATTCAAGAGTTGAAAGATGACAGAGGAGTGTGGAAACAGAAGAGTACATCACAGTGCAAGACAGTAGAGTGCGAGTAAACAGATCTCGCTGTGTGAAATGCGGATGGTTCTCCTCGCTGTTTGGACATCAGACGTACTCACTTCTCCGTGGTCTTTTCTCGCCTCACGGGCGGCAAGGCCATAGCGTAACCCGTGCTGGCCACCAATGTAGAGGGTTACGAGTTCGTCCCCCGTGTCCTACACGAATGTTTTCTCTTCGTGTTGCACGTTTACAGGGCTTACCTTTGGGGACTTAACGTGGGTGTTCAGATTTCTTCCCCCTTCCTCCTTCCGAACACCCTTCACTACCCTCCCCCCTACCTCACCCTGTCAAAGCCTCCCTTGCTGATTTGACGTTAAAAACGAATAACCAGTATCATCCTAACTTATCTTCTTTTTCTCTCCCTTCCCACCTCTGCTTTTGAAAAGGTAGATCTGTACGTCCTCAAATCTTTCTCACACATCAGATGGAATTTTTTTAAATCGCTAATCGAAGAGCACTGCGCACAGTCGTTAATATCAGAAAATGGCCGAACATTTCTGCGGCATCGATTCCTGTCAATATTTTGCTGTTCGCTAATGCACCCCCTCGATAATGAATAATCCGCAAAGCAGAATTTAACAATCAGATACCAGCTATTTTACGGGTTTATTTCCCAAACGTGTAAATCACATAACGGTCTCTTGTTCGTCATCTGTCCCATAGCTTTGGAGACCGTTGCGCGACCCTGACGACTGGGCAACCAGCTTCGTCCATTTCTCTCTACCCTGTGTCAGTCTCTGGGTTTCTACAAACGTTGTCACTCCACTCTTTGGTGCTGTTTTCCCATCGCTTCTTCTGTCCTCTGTCTTCCGTTGTGTATTATACCTTTCAGAATAGTTTTCCGAGTCCTGATGAGCCTTCATCACCGGTTCTAAACTGCTGTTTCCAAGACAAGCAGGCAAGCGTAAAACATATACAGAACAGTTCAAAGTAAGAATTTTTTGTATGTTAAGAGACGATGAAGAGACCCTTACTATAAAAATTTCTTACTATGAATTGTGCTGTACATAATTTTCACTTACTTGCAGTAAGTTATGTCTTCGACAAAACTACCTGTGGCAAGCAGAAAAAAGTGGAATGGTCTTTAAAAAATAGCAATTTATTTGTATCTCGCAGTTTTCCGTCTCGCGAAAAAAAAAACCATTCATCATCGCGTGACAATAATAGTGTGGGCGCGCTAACAGTTCCCAGGTCTCAACTACAAGCCCATGTTTCCTTTCGGTCTGTTGTCCTTTCTGAAAACACTGGAACCCAAGTTGGCATCGACTCTTGTATTTTGCGGGGCCTAGCTTGGTTTATTAGTGGAGTGACCTAGTTCCGTCAAGATCCAATGGAGAAATATGCATTCCTGCCCCAAGCATCTGACAACATCGCATTTTTTCGCAATGGGTTTGTAGATAAGCTTCTTGTGTAAATACAATGTTTAATGGACCACGGCGTCCCAGGGGGAGGGGATCTTCTTTATATGTGATCGAGCTGTTAATATAGCGACAGAGAAAGATACGGTCTCACAAAAGCTCCGAAAAAGAAAACGCGTACACAAGTTTGGGAATAAAAGGGTATAATTGCGTGAAAGCCTGTCGGAGAGATGAAAGATCGTGTGATTTTCTCACAATACAACGGTTTAGACTCTTCCCTCCCTCCCTCTTTCCCTCCCTCCCCTCCCTCCTTCCTCTATCTCTACTTGCAGTATTGTTTAGGCGTTTACTAACTTCATTTAAAGTCTTTAAATAGCTTTTTGTTTAAAAAAAAAACAAACAGACAAGCCCAGTAAAACGCGAGCGGGAAATGTCACGTGATAACGCTGTTGTTTTCTGGCATCTTGTTTCCGAGGGACAAACTGATTACAGCGATTAGCTGTAGTGGAAAGAACTCCCGGAGGTAGAACTACATTGGGACGAAATATCAACATATCCTTGACATGCAATAATAAAACACAGGCCGACCAGGTGCAAAGTTCAGTCACGACATCAAAACTTGCCAAAACACAAGCCGAACACGCAGTGACCAGCAGCTGAGGTCTCTCCAGAGTTGCACGAAAGAAACGTGAAATGCGTGTGAAATTACGTGGGACGCCGTCCGCATATTATGAGTAGCTACAGTATCTCTAGTCACCAAAAAAAAAACCAAACTTTTTTCTGGGTCGTCACTGGCAGTGGAAAACTATGTAAACATTGTTCCTATAGCTAGTAGATATGAGATATAATATACTAATGCGTTAATCATATTATGCACGAGCTCAAATATTTGAACCTTCCTGCACTGTCGAAGACAGTCAAAAGTATACTTACATTACTGGAAACTTCAATCATGCCACACATCTTTCATTTTGGTTAACACACTGAAATCGGTCTGAAGATGTCTTCATGCCTCAATCCGTCGCTAACACTTCTCGTGGTCATCGGAAAAATCATTCACTGTCACACAAGGCTGCGAAGCAGACCTGCCAACGGATAAACAGCTGACCAACAGTTCTTGTGCACTGTGCTACCATTCACTGTCCGGTCCTTCAAGAAATGTAACTCTTCACAAGCTTTATGCTAAGTTATTCCCCTCTTTATCTCTGTGTCTGTTCTATTTATAAATTTCTGTTTTCCCCTCACATGTTTACACATCTTCCTGTAATTGATTTCTTGTGAACTAACAATATAAAATATTAACTACCATTAATGAAATAAAAGATTTACATCAAACTTCCTCTGAAAAAGCTCGACGTGACTTTCCCCACCCCCAGTGCTCTCTCTTTCTCTCTCCTATTTCTTGTGCTCTCATCTGCCGCAGATATCTTGCTGATGTTTAAGTCAAGGTTACTTTTTTTCGGCAGTCGTGAATCCACGCCAACAAACAACCGAGTTGGTATCTCTCTAATAAGTGTTAGAGGAACAGCGCTCAGCCTATTGTCTCATATTATGGAAGTAGGAACTGAAGGAATTGAAATGTGTAGAACGTGAATTCGTCTTTAGAATTGAAAGGGAACTTGACCAGGCGAGGCAGGAAGTCGACATTTCGGGGCTTGGCTCTTATTCAGGACAACACAAACAGATAAAATAAAAACACAAATAAAATGGTCACTTAACTGACAAGGACGCTGGTCGTGCACGGTCGATGGACAGAGAGAAAGTGTCATGTTATCTGTTATCTGTTTGTGTTACCTTTATTACCCTAACCCCAGTCACCTGTTTCGTGTTGTCTTTGATTCGGAGCAGGACAACATTATAAACATGCATCACATGACTAGCGAGAGGGTGTGAGAGAAAGAAAGATAGACAGAGGGAGATAGAGAAAAGGGGAGGACGGACGACAGACGGAAGGAATGAAGAGCGGAAGGAAGAAGGAATGTAAAGGTTTACGATTCTCAGCTGACAGAGGAAGGAGCGAACTTGTGATCTGTGTCCAAGTCCGCAAGGGAACATATGTTTTGAGGTCAACGACGAACTCACGTGATACGTTGTTACAATTCCTCTTACAATTTCAGGACGCACAATAGGAATGTGTCTTGAAGCAAGAGACTCCATTTGCAAATCGCTATAACGATAACAAACTTGGTTCTCAGCCACTGCCAAATTTTTATTTCCTTTAGGACTAATAATTTATATCAGATTTCCTTGTGCCCTGTAGTTGGGCCAGTTATGTAACGGCAAGGTCAAGTTGACCAGATAGATCTCGTTCACACTTTCTGCCCTAGCGAAGGTTCTGTTATTTGCAGGTGTGTAGCTGAGACGTATGTGACTGAAGAATCCAAGTGCGAATGTTTGCGGCTGAGAGAAGGTATTGATTTAACTCAGTTTCTCCGGGTTAGAAGGAGATTTCAGCTGATGTCCAACACCTATAGGCGTTAAACCCAGGCTAAATATGGAGTCTTCCATCGGTAGATGCTGGGCAGGAATTAGCTGCGTCACAAGAGCATCTCTAGATGGTGACGTTAACGACTTACATATACATATCTTTGACAGTTCAAACTGAAGGTATGAACCTTGTTATTGTTGTTTGTACATAGCAGCTGATGAAAGGAGATTTGTATGATAGTCGGGGTGTGCTTACAATGATGTATCAAAAAAGCCGGGAGTGTGTTCTTAGACAAATCCTCTCACTCAGCCATATGTGAATAATAGTCATCTTTCACTGCATTACTGAGTGATCCTATTTTTTTGGGTCATTATAGGCGGACTGGGGATCGAGTCGAATGAGTGCGCTGATCTGTCATTAGTACTGCACTGTTTTCCATTCCGTCTATAGATGCATCATTGTCCTCTTAACGTCTGTCACGTGAGAGACAGCATTTGAGACGACAGGCTAGAAGTGGAAAGAATTTCCCGTGTAGACGGCAGTCATACTCCCCAAACCCCCAGGGGGACATTCATCCCAGGGACGTTAATAATAGTCTTTCTGCCCATTGTCATCGTGAGATTATTTTTCTGTCACTATGCGCCAGGGCTGCCTCCCCTGGGAACCTACGTTAATCCGATGTTTCAGTTTGTCTCTGTTGTCCAGAGGAGACTAGTCGATCGTTTTAAAGGTGAGGTTATGTTCACGGTGAGTGAGTGAGGTTACTTTCACTGTGATCTTTAATCTATCAATAAGTATCCACGACAACTTTTTGCCAGAAATACAAGGAGCACGTCTTCTGGTTCACCCAACTTTCTTAGCTTTCCGTGCATTCTTTTATCGAACGTTATCAGACTCCTCCACTAGACAAAATAGATTCTATGTGTTGTTCCAAATCAAACAGAAACAAAAAGGCACACAGACATTCAGAACAGGACTTACCAGCCTTTTCTGGAAGTAAACACGACTGAGTACTTTCTGGAAGTAAACACGACTGAGTACTTTCTGGAAGTAAACACGACTGTGTACTTTCTGGAAGTAAACACGACTGTGTACTCTCTAACGCGTCATGACGTATCGCCTACCGGATGTTTTATGTATCTGAAAGATGTCTTTTGGCTGGCCTGACACCCTTCCATAGTAGACTGCATGGGAAATGTTACGGAAAGGAAGTGCTCACGAACTCAGAAATTAATGAACACGGACGAAGGGACAGACGGGCGCATGGATCCACGGACATAAGAACAAACTTCCGAAGCACGCCGTTTCTTTATTGTTTTTGTAATGTTTTGTTTGTTTTCTGTGGTTTTTTTCAGAATGCCCTAATACGTGCCACCCAGGCTCAGGACTGAGTTGTTTGTCCTCAAGCAACCATCGTCGTCTGGAGCTAACGTCGCCAAGAAACACACTGGGGTCGGAAAATGTCGCCTTAAATAAAGCTCGCCGGGAGGAAACAGAAATCAGCATGGCCGCCATAAAGTGTTGGCAGAGAACAGCAGGCGCCTGTAAATTCCAAAGGTGACATGCTTCCTAGGAAAGACAACCCGCTTTGCCTCCTGCACTACCGAAATTCGTTACGTTGTGTTGTCGTTCTTGTTTTCACTCCCAAGAAAAGTTTGAAATTAGGCATTGATTCTGTGCGCTCCGTCAAGACGGGTGCAGTAAATTTTGCCTCTCATGCATGCGGGGTTGAACATTCCTGAGGTCAAAGGTAATTTTCTTTTTTTTCCTTTGCTGTGTACTACTTTAACTGTTCTTCACTTGAAAAAAAACAATTTGATTGTTTTGTATTATATATGAACACATTAACCTCATCAGGTTTCCTAAGAGGTCATCACCGCGTTCTTTCTACTCCTAATGGGCGTGATGTGACATTCACAATCCTTTCAGTTTACCAGTGCGGTTCGTAACAAGTGAAACTGGTTGTTAAAAAAACTATTATTATTCTCTTCTCGATGTTTTAATTGTGTCGCCATTACAGACTTCGACGTATTGGGTGGATCTACTGAGTTCTTGTCAGGATCCCTGTAGCTGTTTTCACTCACGGAAAGGACAGAAACCAACATGGAAAAAGTTGTCAGTTTTCACAACTACACACCCGATCTGTACAACATTAACGACAACAGCAACGGAGGAAAAGGGATGGGGTTGCCCAACACCACCTCCTACGACTTCCCCAACTCCACTGCGGAAGACGGCAACTCTACAGACGTCTACTCCCCAGAACCGTCACTCGCCATTCTTGTTCTGGGGCGGGTGTACATCATCGCCGTGCCCACCATCACCATCCTCGGCGTGTTCGGCAACATCCTGGCGTTCTGCATCTTCGCCAGCAAGTCGCTGCGCCGCACGTCGTGCAGCATCTACCTGGCCGCCCGATCTTTCTCCGACAGCGGGTTCTTGGTGTCCTTGTTCCTGTCCTGGCTGGGCGACGCCGCGAAGATGCCGGTGATTCACGTCACGGGCATGTGCCAGCTGGTGGTCTTCACCAGCTACTTTTTCGCCTTCCTCTCAGTCTGGCTTGTCGTCTTCATCACGATGGAGAACTACATCCGTATCTGTCACCCGTTCAGCGTGGCCAAGTTTTGCAACGTGCAGAAGGTAAAAACATATCGGTTTTTTTCGTCTAACTCCTCTCTCTGTCCACCTGTTCGTTGTACACAAGCACTGAAGATGAGAAATGCGGACAGTAAAGGTCAAGGGCATTTTGTGAGGTTTGCTTAGCTTGGATATGATGTTAGGATTCCTTGACGGGGGTAAGGGAGGTGGAATCAGGTAAAAATACTTGCCTATCATATTAGACTAGCATTTCCTTATAGTTAATGCCTTAAAGCATACAGATGCACGCACGCACCAACGCACGCACCAACGCACGCACCAACGCACTCACCAACGCACTCACCAACGCACGCACAGGAAGTGTGATGGAAGAAAGTAAAGAAAGAAGAAGTAAGAATGAAAACGGAAGACGGAAAGGACAAAAAATAGAGAAGGAATCGAAAGCGAAAACCAACAAAATGTTTATCGACGTTGTTGTCCAGCGGAAGTAAAAATGATCAAGAAACACACGAACACGAGTTTCCCTTGACGTAAACACAGAGAGTACGTGATAATGGCACAGTTAAAATTAGACGAAGGAGGTTGAAAGTCTCATTTAAGACTAAGGCTCCGCCCTAGATGCCTGCAAGGAGCCAGTAAGACATTAGTTGGGCCCGTCTTGGGCCCGCGGTTTTCTGAGCGAGAGAGAGAGAGGGGGAGAGGGGGGTATTACAAGGAGCAGATGCCCTTCTTTAAATAAAGTAGATGTTTAGGCTATTGCGGCTTATGCGTCGTAATCTGGGGTGGAGGACTGACCCTCAGACGGAATGGCGCGAAGTAGTCTGCTCTTGCCTGCACGAGGGATTTTTTTCCATGACGTCAACAAGTCTGATGGCGTCTGTGACCCCAAAGCATGGCCTATCTGCCAGAAATGCTAGCATGACAAGGAGAAAAAAGACGAACTTCTGAGTTTCTGGAGCCACAGGGATCCCGACAGGACATCCAGTGACTTTCTGTTCTATCCATCTTTTTTCCTTCCCATTTCCGCAACTTTTTTTAAAGAAAAAAAAAAGGGATCCAGCACCTCTGTTCACAATCTCATGAATTTTCATGCCGTGCAATAACTCCGAAATAACCCTGCAGACCTAACGCAAGGGGCATCCAGGCACACAAACAAAGCGTTCATGACAGGTCTTTTGGGAAGCAGCAGAGCCTGTCTCACTATTTCCGCTCAAAAGATTTCAACTTTATCCAATCAGCAATCAGCAGGTAAGCCACTTATAACACGAAACATCTACCCTGCTGCATAGATAAAAAACATATAAAGAGATAGGGATATCCTGCTCATTTGACGCTCAGTTTGGCTAAATGTTACGTTTTTATAGTGGCCACTATTTAAAGTACTATTTAATACAATGCTTTCTATTGCTTAGTTATAATAATGTTTGTAGAGCGCGAAACCAAACTGCAACTTTGCTCGAATAGTCGTTAATACTGGGAATAAACAACAGCTAGAAAGCCAAACCATAGGGATAAAAAAACATAACTACACCCAAATAAATCAAAAACAGACTTCTGGGTTTCTTGAGAATTATATAAAACGTATGCACGCGGACATTCTGATGACATGAAGTGACTGGCTGTCTGTTGGGCTGATTTTGACCAATCGCCCACAAGACTGGTTCAAGGAATCGGTCAGACTTCTAATATACCCCCGCCTAATTGCGTGTGACAGGAAACAGACGTGCAGACAGCCAAACCCCGTAATGCGCTGCCTTGACGCGCAACTTATCTCTGTGGTCAGTGACCAGAAACTTTCTATGACGAATCTTCAAGAGGACCTGAGGCAAACAGCAGACGAGGAGCAGGGACTAGGCGAACGCCTGGGATCCTGTGTTTACATCGGAAAGCTTCTCTCGCGTAGAATGAAACGCGCGTTGGTCTCCCGTAACTTTCGGCAACAGTGTTCAATACTAACCCTGACGTGCGGTTCCTCTTTGAGTAAACCCTCCTTGCATAACGTCAGGAAAAGGGATTTGTTACTAATTTAAAAAGAAAAACTCATCAAATGTGTAGCTCATCAAAGAGTGTACCTTATCAAATGTGTAGCTCATCAAAACGTGTAGCTTATCAAATGTGTAGCTCATCAAAATGTGTAACTTGTCACATGTGTAGCTCATCAAAACGTGTAACTTATCAAATGTGTAGCTCATCAAAACGTGTAACTTGTCACATGTGTAACTCATCAAATGTGTCTGTATAGAATGTGATAACTAATCGAATGCGTTCCATTTTCATTCACTGCGTTTTATTCCTGTGTCCTTTTTGGAATTTACCCTGTCTTTGACGAGGGACGGTCGTGGGTCGCTGTTCCTGTGACTAAAGTTTTATCTAGTGAATTCAATGTCCCAGTCTTAAGCGGAAATCTGTCTGAAACCGATTTGATAGACTGAATATTTAATCCCTTTACTTGTTTACACATGTCTGTGTTCATAAAGTATCCTTTACATGGCCTATGTAAATGCCGCATAATATAATTCACCTTAACACGCCAACGCCTTACTATAAGCAATACAGCAAGGCAGTCTGCACCTCACAGTCTTTTTCCACAGCTAAATTATGGTTCTTTTTAGAATAAAAAAGCATTAATCAAAGCTCTTTAATTGATTAGACATTTAATTCTCATCTTAAGAAACTCGTTATTACCAATTAGCGACGTATTTATATAAATAACGGAAGTGCACTTACGCAAAAAATGTGGAAAAAACATGTGGACAAAAATACCACTGGCAAAACATAGGAGTTAAATATCGTTATGTTCTATTTTTTCAAAAAAAAATTGTTTGACCCAATGCTTTCTTCCGCGTGAGTGATAAGGTTACTTGAAAGTCGAAGTTTTCCGGGCCAAAAATAACCTACAGACAGATTTTTTAAACCATTTCTGTTGATTGACATTGTAATTATTATTTATAATTATGCTTCTCTCACACTGACTGGACGACATCCGGCTCGACGCTGGCCCCGCAGGGTGGCGCTGCTTTCCGGTCTAATCTGTGCTGTGCTGTCAACCACAGAAGAAAAAAAAAAAAGAGAATGTTTTCAATTGTTGCCCGGGAGGAAACTGGCCTATTGCCTTCGATACCGGGCGTTAACCCAAGCCCCCAAGTGTCATTTCTGACAGATTAATCGCATTTTCACAGGTTTCGTGTGAAACCTGCGGGGGAATAGGGGGAATGTCGGGGTGGGGGGAAGAAATGGGTAGGGGCGGAGCGCTGAGTAAGAGTTAAACAACCAAGTTGTCTGCAGTTAAGCAACCAAGCCTAAATCTCCACCTAACTGCTGTTAGCTGTGTAACCTCGATGATACAATGTACATTAGTTAGCAACGATAATAAAATTGTTGACAAAATAGAGACCGATAAGGAAAAAAGATTGTAAACTTTGAGTCAACAGACAGGAAAATTCTTGCTCTTTTCAATTCCGCTGCAGATTTGTATCTACCGCTTCGATTATTTCCCACAAAATGGAGCCTGGCAACTTTGCAGAAAAAGACGAAGAAAGGATTTAATCTCGTTTTATTTTTGGCTGAAATCTCATCTTTGCCTCCAGCCAGATCAGGCGGTCGGGGCAAGGACAAGTGCTATCCTCACGCTCAGACTACAGCACAGCAGCATCAGATCAGCTAGTCAAATTTGATCGCTTTCTGTCCCAGGGCCCTCTGTACTAATTCTACGTCATCAGGCTCAGCCACCTAAACCCTCTGAGCGTTTTTAAGTGCGCGGCCTCTGGCAACTGCGCAATTGCCTGGACTTGTCTGTCCAATTTCTGTTAGGCAGCTGAGCGCACCTTTTGGCCCGGACTGAACTGTATTTTGGACTAAAGTGGCCAAAAGTGGGCACACACTTGACCGTTTACGCCGCTCTATGATACGGTTGTGTTCTAGTCGGCACTGGAAAAATGCTTGCAGCTATTCTCCCTGGCTTTTGCAATGCCCGGATGTGATGTCGATGCTTGCCCGGATGTGATGGAGTATGCTATGATCGATGCAGACTTAATGTTCAACGTCAACAAGAGGAGATGAAAAGCGCTTCATGCGATGCACATCCAACGCAGTGAAATGTTTTGAGTGCTGACCCCCACCCATCCCGTCCAATTTCCCACCACAGACTTCCCGGAAAACAACAAAGGGGACATCACGTCTTGGAAAATCAGATGTCCAGTGGTCAGACCTGATTTACGTGAACATTCTTTTTGTATACATTAAAAGAAAGAATTGCAAGCCTCGTGTCCAATGTTAAATGTTCAATTCATGTTCCGAAATGGATTGACGGATGGAGATATAGATGTACTAAAAGATATACTTACAGATATGATAATATATATTAATAATAATAGAATGAAAAATAAATACTAGTATTTTTTATTTACAGAGTCCTCAGAGACTATAAGCAGATTTATGAAAGATAAATTCATAAATACATAAATACCGAGAGAAATCGACGAAAACCAGATGCCGTGAACTGTTGACATTTAATCGCAGATTAAGTGTTTACAGTGCTGTGATGATTGACGTTCGAAAAGCGCTGTGACTTATTTCTGAACTTACACTGACATGCGGTTCCAAATTTCTCGTGCCGTTCTTGCTTTTTCAGAAATTTAGCGTCGACATAGATCTGACCTCTTACAGCCTCATGTCATCTTGGCGCCATCGCACCTCTTGTTTCTGAAACTCGGCTGATTAAGTCTGAAAATCCATAACAGAGAGCCTGCTCCGAGATGTTTTTGTCTTATTAAGTTTGATGCTCAGAGTGTCCCTCGCTCCGCTTTAATCATAAGAAGGTTGCACGGCTACGTGAGTTGTCAATCATTTGAAATTTTCTGACGTAGACAGAAATCAGGAAGGAATTCAGAAATTCGAGTAAATGCCAAAAAAAGACAAAAACAGCAGATTTTCACGTGAAAGAAGCACGTGCTGCTGCTTTTAACTCTCGTTCGTGCATTCCAGACCCATAAAATATGCCGAGCTTTCTCCGAAAATGTGGCCTGTGCTGTCCGAAGCTGTGATACACGTACGTTTTTAAAGTTGATGCAGCAAATCGCAACGGCTCCTGCTTTATTGTTCTATTTCTCTCACTCTGAATCCTTGCCTAACTTTCACGATGATGATTTCCACTGCTTGCGACTCAAAAGAATCGATTTTAGAGAAACACTGTTATTACTTCCTTCATGCTCTTATGATACAGCCGTTTCCAGCAACATACAACAGTGTAGAGCGGTGTAGAGTGGTGTGGATTGGTGTAGAACAGTATGTAATGTTGCAGACGAGCGCATAATGCATTGCTGTGTACTGACGTCAGTAGACTACAGACAACAAACCTGATTTATTGTGCGCACGTGCCAGTACCAACACCCACTGGCACATCGCCAGCATGGCAGAGCCATCCGTAACTCGGCCATAAAAATAAACTTCTCGACTGCTTCAGGCGAAGAAACTCAGCGGCGATTTTGACTCATGACACTCACCAGACTGAATTTCTAAGGGATGCAATTTTGCCAAGTTCATCGGCAAAGTCACAGAACAAAAGGAAGCTTTCCTCGCTGTTCGCTTGCCATTAAATTCATTCTCTCACTTATTCTGTGTTTTCCTTTCTTACACAGGCTTTTGTTCTTAATCCAGCGTTTTCTTGTTTCTGTCATGTGATGTACATTTTAGTGCTTGATAGGTGCGACTAGAGCCAGACTTAAGAATAGCTGAAAACTTTCACAGACAAAAGGATATTCTGACCTATATCTGCTTTGTAATAAATAAAAAAAATTGTATAAAATAACGCAAAAGTAAAAAGGAAAGACAGGCAGACAGGCAGGCAGACAGACAGACAGGCAGACATGCAGACAGACAGGCAAACAAACAGACAGACAGGCAGGCAGGCAGGCAGACATGCAGACAGACAGACAGACAGATATGGAGACAGGCAGACATGCAGACAGACAGGCACACATGCAGACAGACGGACAGGCAGACAGACAGGCAGACAAACAGGCAAACAAACAGACAGACAGGCAGGCAGACATGCAGACAGACAGACAGACAGGCAGATATGGAGACAGGCAGACATGCAGACAGACATGCAGACAGACATGAAGACAGACATGCAGACAGACAGCCAGCCAAACAGGCAGACAGACTAAAGAAGGAAGGAGGAAAAACAGACAGAAAAAGGAACAGGCAGGCAGGAAGATAACGCCAAAGCACGTTTGTAAACACTTATCAAACACTTTGTCAGCCAGGGATGTGCAGGGATTATTTGGTAGTAATGAAATTACGATCTCTGAGTGAGAAGCCGAACGACTGCGCATCCCTGGCTGAAGTGGTTGGGAAGGGGTGTGCGGACGATTGATTGATTGATTGATTGATCGATCGATTGCTTGATTGATTGTGCAGGCGCGGCAAATTCTGCTGGCGCTAGTCGTACTCAGCCTGACGTTGTACCAGTTCGCCTTGTGGACGACCCACGTGGATGAGTTCCAGGGCGCGCCTCGCTGTGGCAACAAGGACCAGTTCCTGAAGTTGTTCCAGATTGTAGTGTACGGCGATATGATCATCACCCTTATCATCCCCTCCATCATCATTCTGTTCCTCATGGTCGCCATTACAGTCAGTCTGGTGAGGTCCCTCAAGCGGCAGTCAAGGTTAAAGGTAGGTATAACATCGACAATGTGGAACTGCATGCAGGAAACTGGGACGGGAGGGAGGAGGGCAAACACATTCACTTCTCAGTGCATACTTACATAACATAACATAAACTAACATAACATACATACAAATGTCCGACACAAAATGTTCTTTATGACAGGAGTAAGTCAGCTATTCAGTTGTCTTGCATACTGGGCCTGACTGTTTTGTGTCAGAACCCATTCAGCGCGGGATTTTGTGTAGCTTTGGATAAGAATCATTTCAAAACTCTCCTCATAATCCACCTCAAAATGCTCTTCAAAAGTTCTTCATAGCTGGTGTAAAATTCTCATCAAAATCGACAACCCAGCCCTTTTGGCTGCAAGCTTCCCTCATTACATCACGTCTCTTTTTGTTTGCAACTTTTCTTTTGGGGGCAGTTTTTAATTTCAGTTTTATTAAGACATCAATTTCTAGGACTACAGCTGATGCACGCAATACAACCGACTCTACAATCTCTATAATAACGACCGTGAAGGGCGCTGGCAAAGCTTAAAACGCGGCATACCATTAACAAAGCAAACCCTGGACAATCTGACAGTGGAGACTGCAGCAATCTAAATGTTTTATCGGCGTCGTTTTCAATCATCCCATTTTTACTGCAGAGCTCATTGTACGAATTGACATTTCATCGTGTGAATTGACATTTCATTGTGTGAATCGACATTTCATTGTGTGAATTGACATTTCAAAAAGAGGTTTTGACTACGTGTGGGCATAAATCTTCTTGGGTTTTTTCAGAGCTTACTCTATGATCTATTCTATTTGAGATATTGCCTGGCTGCTGTTCGAGGAGCAGTGCCCTTTCTTTCCAGAATCTAGTGCTAAATCGTTCTCTGTGAGGCAATCAATTTCTGGCATGTTTTTACAATCAATCTCTATCCACCTGGCCGTGTGGTAGTCAGAAAGATTTCTTCAGAGACGTCTACTGCCTGCGTGAAATGATCTGAAAAAAAATCTTTCCTTTTCGCCCTTCTAACTCTCTCTCTCGCTAACTCTCTCTTTAACTCTGGTGGATGCGGAAATTTCAGCACATCTTTGCGCATGCTCAGAAAAATCAAGACAGAAAAATCATCTGTTTCTAATCACAACCACCGTTTGCCAGAAGGTAGCTAACATAAAGGATTGGACAGCAGCCCTTTTTGCGACCTCTTTCCCAAACTCCACTCATGCACAAACTAGACCGAAGACGAGAAGAGATATTCGCGATTGTAGGTGCGCAAGTTACCTGATTCGGGCTGGCTGTTAGGAACAACGATTTTTGACAAAGATCGCATTTGCTGTTATTTTCTAGTAATTTGTTAGCTTGTAACCCACCTCGGTTAACCACATACAGTGTTGTGAATTGCTGTTTACAACTCTGCTTTAGTGAAAAGCTTACGGAAAAAACTGCAAAAACAAAACGAAAGAAAATAAAACAAAAAATTAAACAAAACAAAGAAAAAGAAAAAATCTTAGACGCAGATTAGGATTCTATTATCTTGTGATCGGGCAAAAGGTCTCAAA
>SMGT01009872.1:293582-321702 GCA_004794575.1 Lanistes nyassanus | reverse complement strand
TACTGGTTCGCTATCCACGTCGCGGTTAATGGCTGTACTCGTAGATCCGACCTCGCTGTTCGACACTTGGCGCTCAGCATACGACTTTTGCAAACGGCAATCGGCAATCGGCAACTCGGCAATCGGCATTTCACATTTCGGCCCTGAACATTTGCGGTCGGTTGCCTATATAGCCCTGCGCGCGGACTTGCAAGCGCGCACTACCCGTTCGGGGTGGTGGTCTGTAGCCCGTGGAAGGTGGTTCGCCCCCACCTCGCAGCCGAACCCCCCCCTCAGGGTGACGGGTCAACCGGGGGACGGGGTGCGGGTTCCCCTCGCTCTCAGCCGGCTACCTTCCCCACTCCACCGCGCGGTCTCTCCTGGCTATTTTGTCGAACCAATCGGGTCGCCCGTAACAATTTGCTCTACCTCCTGATTGGTTAGGGCAACTAGACGCCGGAAAAATCACAACAAGTAACAAGACAGAAAAATCATCTGTTTCTAATCACATCCACCGTTTGCCAGAAGGTAGCTAACATAAAGGATTGGACAGCAGCCCTTTTTGCGACCTCTTTCCCAAACTCCACTCATGCACAAACTAGACAAAAGACGAGAAGAGATATTCGCGACTGTAGGTGCGCAAGTTACCTGATTCGGGCTGGCTGTTAGGAACAACGATTTTTGACAAAGATCGCATTTGCTGTTATTATCTAGTAATTTGTTAGCTTGTAACCCACCTCGGTTAACCACATACAGTGCTGTGAATTGCTGTTTACAACTCTGCTGTAGTGTAAAGCTTACGGAAAAAACTCCAAAAACAAAACGAAAGAAAATAAAACAAAAAATTAAACAAAACAAAGAAAAAGAAAAAATCTTAGACGCAGATTAGGATTCTATTATCTTGTGATCGGGCAAAAGGTCTCAAAACAGCGTCTGTCATTTTTATAAATATCTTACATCATCGGAACTATTGTACTAAAGATATTGTACTAAAGATAGTGCAGATGATTGACAAGGGTGATGACACAATATTTTCTCCTTTTTTTAAAGTTTCCTAGCCACGTACAAGACTGTCCTCTGCAAACCTCGCTACCACTCTTTTATTTTTGGAGTACAAAAGTGCGTTGGCCCACATTGTCTGCTAGTGTTGTTTTCCTGTCTGGAATCCTATAACTAGTTCTTCTGTCTAGAGACTATCAGAAGGTACAGCAGGTGTGCCAAGCCTCTTACAACAAGTGGCTAAAAATGATCAGGTAGCCAAGATTAAATCAGGCAGCTTAGAAAAATATCCTAACGCGATCACACAACAAAATACACAGACACCTCTACAATGCACCTACCCCTAGCAGCCTAACCACGCCCTAGCTGGCGCTAAGTGTTTGTCCTGATGAACTAAACTCACTGTGGTTTGTTTACAATGCCGCAGGGCAAGAAACAAGCAGCCAGCACCAGTAGCCCCGCCGTGGCTGCCAACAACACCATGAACGGAGCGAGCACCAACGGTCGCCAAAATGGCCGGAAGCCCGGCTCGTGCATGCGCTGTAGCTCTCCCCAGGCCAAGGTCACGCGGCTCTTGTTCGCGGTGTCCTTCACCTTCCTGGTGCTCAGCCTTCCAAGCCATCTCGTGCGACTGCGCGTGGCCATGCTGGTGTTGGTCGAGACGGCTTCCCAGACGCCCAACCTTGACCAAATGCTTCAGGTAAGCCACGGTATGACGTCAGTGACGCATAACGACCTCAGTGACACATAACGACATCAGTGACGCACATGTTTTACTGTGTCCTTTGACGCGGTCTTTCCAAACCCTCCTGTACAACCAGCCAAAGGAGGGGTGGCATGAGCGTTTGTATTTGCAGTTTCGGCCATAAAAGCGATCGTAAAGCTCGTTCGTCCTGTGTATCATACGTTCACTTTCACGTATGAACGGGAGATACGCGCGCTCAGCCACCCCAGTTCAAAGCTTTAGGATTGATAAGGTCATAGCCTCCCCGATATTTGACTGTTAAAAAGAAGTTTACTCGCGACGATCGATTGTTTGGAGCTCTCCCCCCCCCCAACTCCCCAGCCATGAGCACGAGAGATCCCAGGAACGTGCCGGAAACTAAGGTGCTACGTGTGATATCGCGGTGTTATCGTAATCGTATGTAATATCGCGTTATTCTCGTTACTTCATGTCATATCGGGTTATCCTCCTGGCCCCGTGTGCATGTAAACTACTAAATTTATACCCGAATAGTTGAATTTTTTTCTATCTCTGAAAATGGTGTTTCGGCCAACTTGGAAAAATCTATTCGCTCTTGGGACGACCGAATAATTATTACCAGATAACGAGGGGGGGTGTGTGTGTTTGTTGCTTAACGTCCAGCCGCAAACTATGTGCAGACCAGGACGGTGGTGCTTGGACAAAATTTACGTGCTGCCACACGTGTGACTGCTGGCGCAACACGGGATAACGACGGGGAAATAGGTTGTACAGTTTTCATGCATGGGGAAGTCAAGGAACTTATATTTAATGTTCTCTATGACAGGAGTAAGTCAGCTATTCAGTTGTCTTGCATACTGGGCCTGACTGTTTTGTGTCAGACGGCATCTCGTGTTACCCGTATCTTAAACAAGTTGCTTGGGGCTTAATAATCTATATTAAACTGAATATAGATGTCTATCTTCCACTGGCTTTTCTGGTATGCGAAATACTGCCGCAATCAATATTTATAACGATCTAGTCGCGACACAAAGTGTAACATAGCAAGCTACTGCAGGCCTAACAGTGGCATTCATCCTAAAACTCAGTTTTTTTGTGTGTGTGCCCTACAGCGCGCTCGTGTGACATGTCGGGTTCGGTAAGGCGCACACGTACATCACGTTCGGTAAAGAAAAGCCTTAAATGACAAAAGAATTGTGCTCCCATTCCGGACATAAAAGACAGGCTGCCGACAACGTACGGCAGATGTTCAGAGAAGTAGGACTCGGATCAATAGAGGCAGCCACTTGAACCATGACAATCGATAAGTGCCTGTCTCCGTTCTAACGATCATTTGTCTGAACAGTTTCTTCTCTCAAGAGATTTGTCTCAACGACCTGAAAATAATGACCGTAAAGATTTTCCAAGAACTTCTAAATTATTATAGACAAAACTGGTTTGGACTTTCAACAAACTAACGAGCTGGACTTCGTGCAAAAATATTCAGAAACATTTGAGATTAACACTGTTTGTCGTGCTTTGTTGCAGGTGGTGTTCCAGATTCTGTATTACCTGAGCTTCGCCGTCAATCTTATCGTGTACCTGTCTTTTGGCGAGAGTTTCCGAAGCGTCTTCATCGACACGTACATCTCCCGTTTCCTCAACAGACGGGCCGCTCGGAGGAGAAGCGAAATTTCGCACACCACGTACACTGCGGTGAAAATTGAGCAGCAGGATTATCCTCCGAGAGAAGAGGAAACATCTCTTGTCACGTGATTTTGTGGGTAGATGTGATAGGACGATTCCTAATCCTTCGAGGAAAAGGCGAGAAGGATTTATCAAAATTCTTTCTCTAACAATTTCCTTATTACAACAACGCTGAAAGAGAGATGATGAGATTAAAGGAAGTATAAAACAAGAGCCATCGTTTCCTCGTCCTTCACTGCCATGAAGAGCAGCATCACTTGCACTTGCGCAAATAAAAGTAAAACCTTTAGGAACAAATAACATTTACTGAGGAAATAGATGTTGATTAAAACCATTTCCGACATTTCCCCTTCTTGTTCACAAACTCGAGAGACAAGCCAGACGCGGCCTGTTGCCCTGCTGGACCTGGAAGAAGTCTTGCCGTGAACGCTGCAATTTTGTGCCGCACGTTAACGGATTTAAACAACTGCCCGCCTCCATTCAAACTTGACTGCCAATGATGCCGGGCGGGTGTTCAGCTGCCAGATGCCCAGCTCGACAGATCAATATTTGACTACGGCCGATATTTGGCGACAATGTTCCTTGCTGGATGACCTAGGTCTTGCAGTAACAAGCATGCTCTTTCAGTCCACGCACCCCCTCCCACATCATCTCTTCCATGCGCAGATTCAACAGAGAGGACGTGCGAATCTTCCTGGAATGTCATTTCTCATTTGTTGATTTGCTTTTCTCATATGTATGGCCAGCGAGTGGTGGCGTCCCGGAACGCCGAGTTATTAATTAGTCCGACAACGAAGTACACTTCAAACCAACGCGTACATCAAAACATTGACGTCGTATTTCAAAACGTAGTGTGGTGTGTCCGTCAGACGGGGTCACTGAAGTTGCAGGTGTCCTTGTAGCCCTTTGTCTAAGAGACAAAACCACGACGTAATCATTGAAAAATGAGTTGTCAGTTTTCAGAGACGTCGTGAAATCTCCGTTCGTTGTGTTGTTTATTGTCTACAGTTTTATCCACACCTTTTACTATAATAGGTCTGGATCAAACTGAAGACTTTGACAGTGCACCTGTATTTGTTCCATTCCGATAAATTTTGCTTAAAGCTTTTTGCCAGAAAGGTGGCAAATAGGTGGCTTCAATTTAACTCAAACGACTGCTTAACTTAGTCACATGACCATTCATTCGTGTATGTGTCTGTGTGGTCCTTTCACAATTTGAATTTCTGTGGACATTGTGTGCAAAGACAATGCTCAGACAACACAGACAATATGACCCCTGTTTCACGTAGCCGAAGAAGATTGCATGTGTCACCTTGTTAAAAAATGAAAGTCTAAATATTGCTCTTGGACCTTCCCATCAAATAACATTGAGTGTTGATAGGATGCGTACTTAGTTACCTGGTTAGGCCAGTTTGCTAAATGGTTAAATTGTTTGTTAGTCATTTACGAATTCTTAAAATCAGTATGACCAGCTATTCAGACGACAGATGTGTTACCTTTGTGATGTTTTCTACACATATATGCATATATATCTAGGTTTGTTGCTACTCTCACTACACGCTAAGCTGCTGCTGCTGTTGTTGTTGTTGTTGTTATTGTTGTTGTTGTTGATAATTCTTTGATGTTCTTTCTTTACACGAGTAAAGCCATCAGATCTAAGAAATTCGCACGGTTATACCAACCTCGCAGAAAACAAACGAACAAAAGTTACCGCAGACATCTGCAACAAAAGGGGAATTCATTTCGACAAAACTGGAGCAAATTTTCGTAGATACAACTTCTCGCTGCAACCTCGGAAAAGGAAAACTGGAAAGAAATCTCGACTAGATCGAACACGGATCAATTTTGTTTTGGAAACCGTTCGAGACGGAGTTTGTCAGCGTCGGCCATCAAACAGCTGTGGCTTTAAGCGCGTGTGAAAGGCTAGGACAGGAAAACTATGTAGTGCGGCTGCCTAGCGCTGTGTGATCGACAAGGTCAACTGACCACGATAACGAGCACGCGACCTAAAAAAAATCATTAAAATATTCTGTGATCCTCGTTATCTCAAAGCAGCGCCCGGTTGATCAGTGTTGCGTCGGTGTCGGAGTGAAAACTTTTATCGCCAGCTTGCCTCGGGGAGTACAGCTTCCAGCAACCTTTTCGTTAACGGAAATGACGTCCACGCTGCCATGGAAACCGGACATCGTCCTCATCACGGATCATGACAGGTTATCCTCGCGCTCTCCCGACGTTCATTGCTGGATAAATTAGTTGGATTGGCTTATCAAGAAGAGGAAGTTTTTTGTAGATTGAACTAACGTCTATCAATGACGGAAATCATATGAAATCCTATTCACGTCATACTGTTAGTCACGGGAGTTAGCACATCTGAGTGTGACTCAGTAACTCACGTCAGAAATCTCGTCCTGGCGGCTTGCATTTCTCACTATAACATGTCTAGTACCAGTCATCCCTATCGTTTGTAACGAACGACTTTCTAAAATAATTAAATAAAAACCGGTGTACTCGAGACCCTTAATTTGACAAGCAGCCGCCATCTTGGTCCATACTTGCTCCTGTGCGTGTATAACGGAGTACATTTCTGTTCATTAATTCTTCGTATCCTTAATTTTCTCAAAAATCTTAAAACTACAGGTGCGCTCATCAGAACATTATATGTACATATAGCTGTATAATTTCCATGTGACACCTGATTGTGTGTGAATGGATGTGGTGGTGTTCTGGTATATAATCTTGCCTTTTTTCCGTAGGCACATAGTAATTTTATGTTACAAAACCATTCTTGTCTTGGAATGTTCGCTGTTTGGAAACATCCCGGGTATAACTATAAAGTTTTAGCTAGAATATTATGCTTCCTGCACCAAGCGCTTTTGTGCAACAATTTGTGTTTTATGATTTTAATGGATGGTCTTTGTAAGTAAACATCACGTACTACATCAAAGCTCCTTTGTCGTTTTAACGCACGGAAACATGTTTTCTAGTCATTAATAGAATATAGACCGCCATCATTTTAATGTGTATAATGCTTTTAATAAAACAAAATACTTAAATGAAAGTATTCTGCTGGTATTGTAATCAGACTTCTTTTTCACCTAAAACTTTTTTTCTCCAGAGCAACTGATCCGTTGCCTTCTGTTTTTCTTTCCCTTTTTTTCCCAAAGGATGTAAGCAATCAAGAGGTTGAAGAACTCGTATGAATTTTTTGTGCAAATTGAATTGCAACAGGAAACGAGGAATTTAATTTCCTCGTGTGTTTCGCACAGCTGTGGTCCCTCTTCTCCCAGCGAGATTACGTAAAAGCGATTTCCGGTGTGATCATTTAGTCCGGATGACTTTGTGCGCTGTGTGACTTGTAAATTCCTGGAAATTTCCACGTTTTTTTTAAAAACTAATTTCGATTAAGGATAAATACATAAATAAACAAACAAATAAATGAAACAACTTTAGAAAAAGTTGAGAGTCTCCGAAAGCTTACCCACCCTCCCACTGCTTGCCTCCTGTGTCTCTATGTTTGACTTTAAAGATTAAAGAGAATTTATAATTTTCTGGATCATTTTTATTCTTTTGTTCTCAAAGTCTGCCTTTTGTGGCTGCCTCAGATGACCAGCCCAGTCCCTGCATGTCTCCACTTCCAGAAAGTCTCTGCTTGCAAAATTCAAAACTGTTTTCTTTGTGGAGACGGTAGGTGTGATTGGGTTTAGATGAAATGTTTATTGCTGGTTCTTTTCGCTTTTGTGGAGAAGACTTCACGAGTCACCAGATAATTCCAAACTGCACTAGCGTCAACACGCCACTGAGGAAGTTAAGGAAGGAAAGAAAAAAGGGATGGCTTGCATCAACATTTGTATCTGAACTTCCGGTCCTAAAAACGGTCTTCAGGACTGTTCGCACTGGGTATTTTACGCGTATCTGTGCGTATTAATAGGAGATACCAGTCAGCCCTGGCACTTAAAAAAACACACACACACTCACACCTCCACCCCCACACACACCTCCACACACACACACTTGTTTCTGACGATCTGCTCTAGAACTGAAGAGCATAAAAGTACTCAAACCGCAATGGTACACACACACACACACATATATATATATATTTAATACATCCACACAGCGTTAAGTGCATATGGAATTCAAAAATTTAATATCAAGCGACGTTGGCAACTGTACATACAGGATAACCAACAGGCTGGTTTGAATTGCTCAATAATATATGTTCATCCGTACCCGAGATTTACTGTGATTTCCAACTGTTCATGTTTCAATTATTATCGACGTGCAATTTGATTTATGAGATAGTCAAACTGTATAATAAAGGAATGGTGTAAATATGTATCAGTAAGAAAGTCGAAACGACAATTGTATCATGAACACGAATTGTTTTGTGATAATCTTTTCTCTACTTCCCCGATTTTTATCCCCCCCACCCCATCTTCTTTCTCGATCACTCATCCTTTTCTCCTCTTTTTCTTCCTATGTCAACCGTCTTGATCATTCCTGTTTGCATGACTGTACTGTCACAACGGGTGATGAAAGCAGGGGTTAACATTTGCGTATACGATTTTTCTTATAGCAGTTCAATCTTTTTAGATTGATTGCTGTGGTGGTTTCTCACATTGTAAAGACGTCAACAACAGCGCCTTCCATTTGAATGTAATCGTGAGTTTTGCTGTCTTAACGTGCTCACTTAGTTGGGCTGCTCTGCTAATCAAATGATACATTAATTAATAAACTGCCTAGGTGCGTGCGCGTGTCTGCGTGCGTGCACGCTTGTGTGTATGTAAAACATTGCTTCAAACCTAATGGTCGTTAACAGTCTTTTTCCAATAAACGTTTGACCAGTTGCGGTGTTTTGTGGCTCCAGTTACCGATTATTCGCGAATTTAAAACTGTTTTCAAATACCCCAAAAGCTAAAGCGTACTAACAAAGCGTGGATTAAAACAAATTAGTGAAAGATCTTTGTCTTGTGAACTTTTATGCAAAGATCTTTATTCCTTTTCACCTTCACCCTTTTACATGTCTATCTGTAGCCATGCAGACGACGGTTCACGTAAATTTGTATGTGAGAGTACCTGCTGCAGATCGGAACGATCCACTAGTGGAAGTTGTTTTTCGGGATGTATGGATGTGTGCATGCATGTGTGCAGGCATGTACGGATGTGTGCAGGTAAGTACGGATGTGTGCAGGTATGTATGGATGTGTGCAGGCATGTACGGATGTGTGCAGGTAAGTACGGATGTGTGCAGGCATATACGGATGTGTGCAGGCATGTACGGTTGTGTGCAGGTATGTAAGGATGTGTGCAGGCATGTATGAATGTGTGCAGGCATATACGGATGTGTGCAAGCATATACGGATTTGTGCAGGCATGTACGGATGTGTGCAGGCATGTACGGATTTGTGCAGGCATGTACGGATGTGTGTAGTCATGTACGGATGTGTGTAGTCATTACGGATTTGTGCAGGCATGTACGGATGTGTGCAGGCATGTAAGGATGTGTGTAGTCATTACGGATTTGTGCAGGCATGTACGGACGTGTGCAGGCATGTAAGGATGTGTGCAGGCATGTACGGATGAGTTCAGGCATGTAAGGATGTGTGCAGGTATGTACGGATGTGTTCAGGCATGTACGGATGTGTGTAGTCATGTACGGATGTGTGTAGTCATTACGGATGTGTGTAGTCATTACGGATTTGTGCAGGCATGTACGGATGTGTGCAGGCATGTAAGGATGTGTGCAGGCATGTACGGATGTGTTCAGGCATGTAAGGATGTGTGCAGGCATGTACGGATGTGTTCAGGCATGTAAGGATGTGTGCAGGCATGTACGGATGTGTGTAGTCATTACGGATTTGTGCAGGCATGTACGGATGTGTGCAGGCACGTACGAATGTGTGCAGGCATTAAGGATGTACAGTTTTCTGTTTCCCCCGTTCATATCTCATATGATTGTGTAGAGCTGCGTTGTTTTGGATAGCGAAGTGAAAACATTGCACGAGATTGTGGGTCTACGTGCAAAAGAAACACGAGTGTACTCTTTGCAATGCTCTGTAGGACAAAAAAAAACGAGAAAGCACATCCAGCTGAGTTCTTTAAAAATGTCTCAGGTTTTCATTCACGCTACACAAACTTCGGCATATACGCGAAATACACACACACGCTTTTTTATCCCCAGATATATGCACGTTTTTGAGCAGAGAAAGCAATTCCAACAGTTATTATGCTGAATCACTCGCATGTCCATTCGTTTGCAAGTCTGTTCATTTTACCATCACTTTCTTCCATTTGCTTCAGCTAGCACCCGTTAGCGTTTTGCAGTTTCGTACATTTTTGTTTTGTGGACCTAGTGTCCCGCTAGACTGTACAACAAGAAGCCTGAACATTGCTCGTAACGTGAATAAATAAATAAATAAATACTAGCATCTAACATGCCGACTTCTTGAATCGTTTCTGTTGTTTTCGTAGATACTTTTTTTTTTATTTCAGCGCACCCCCACCCCATCTGAAAGTTTTGAATATGTCATTTCCATGAGAGTTTTTGAAAGCCTTTCATACACAGACGAATACGCCTAGACGTACGCCGAACGTGACCCTGTATATTTCTTGGCAGGTTCGACGAACTAGACCATTCGTTCTTAACAAGGCCTTAGAAACAGGAAGATCTCTTCATACAGAGACTGTGTACTTATCGCCCACCTTGTATATGGTTGTTGTTGCCACAAAATATCGCAATGGTTACTATTTAATCGTGGTCAGATCTGGCGCACAATTTGGAAACCAGTCTCACAGCGTGTCTGTGTCCGTGATGTGTTGTGTGTCGCGTGTTCTGTGGTCTGTGCCACGTTTGCTGTATTCCTGTTCTATAATGCCTTCCTAAAACTTGTGCACAAAAATGTGAACCTTACTACCCGTGTACTGTGTGTTGTGTGGCATTCGATGAAAATCCGTACTTATTATTCACTCGGGGTAATACTGTTCAGTAAAGAGACTTGTATGGTGAGCGCCTTAACATCTGAATTGTTGTGGATTGAATAAAATATATTAGATTCATGGTTGTTTTCGTAAAGATAATATTTGCAACTATTTCATCGTTCAATCGATTTTCGTGTTTTGTTGTTCTTCGCTTGGGTATATTGTTAATATAGAACATGAATGAGTACTGCATTCAATTTGATATGTGTAGCTCTGCTTTTTGTGGGCAAGTAAATTAGTCAGGCCGGAAAAAAATGTGAACATGATGTGCTCTCTAATTCCTCATGAGACGGAGAATAACGAATTGATGAGTGAATGGGAGGATAAGGTTCTGGTTTTATTTCATTGTGAATATATATATATATATAAATATGAATGAATTCAGACCACATTTGCATGACGTGTCTTTAATTCGCTCGAAGTTAGAGATAACTTATGCCAAGTGCTGCAAAGTGAATACTTTCGACCCTGTAGTCTTTTGCGTAAAACACTTTACTTCAAAGTGTCTTTCAGTTAAATATATCTATCACAATAAACACAAAAACAAACGATGAGCAAACTAACAAACTAATAAATAAGCACGCATCACACTTTCAATAAACCAGTTTTACTAGTTTGCTTGTAATAATATACAAAAGACAAGCTAGGTACTACGTTAGAATGCACGTTTACGCAAAATGTTAAAATGAACATTTACGCAAACTAAAAACTTGCGTTTGATTTGGAGCAAAATTGTAAATAGGAAATGGTGTTTGATTTGGGGCAATGTATTTTTAACAGGATGATTACGGCACTAAAAGAACTCGGTTTTTTTTTTTACTTCGATAGATACGACTTTTTTCTTTCTCTCTCTCTCTCTCTCTCTCTCACCCTCTTTCTTCAACCCCTGTTCCCTCACTCATGCTCACTCTGCCTCCTCTTACCGCCTGGAGGACTCTTCGGTCTGATTTTGCTGAAGCTTTATTTCCGTCAGGTTAAGTAATGATTTTATCGCACCGTGTGAAGCCGCCATCATATCGAAGAACAATTTGGGGGTGCTGAGAGCTGACAGCAAACTGCATCTGGGCGACTGAAGGTGAAGGACACAGAACTTACATCGGCAGTGGAAGCAGAAGTGAAATGTTAGATTTACGCTTTAATCTAGAGCGACTACTTCGGCGAGCAAACAAAAGTGGAGCGGGCAGGGCAGGGCAGGGCAGGGCAAATGGTGGCTCGAGCAAATACACACTACAGAAATCGAACGTGTCCGGGTAGAGATTAAAAGGTCGCAAACTTTCGTGCGATATCGCCGCAGTTAATGCACTGGTACATGCGACGATTTCAAAATAACTGTTTATTAAGCACTTACTTTGCTTTCGTCTCGCGATCAGCAGACGTGAACCTAAGGAGATAAAAATGCCGGGTGAGGGTTGAGGGGTAGGGGTGGGGCTTGGGAAGCGCGTTGTGTAGATTAGACAAGCAATGTTTGCTATTCTGCACAAACATACAGTACACATCAGCAGCTCAGGAAAACATAGCGGCCAGTAGGAAAGCAGAATGCTGTGAATTCGACAAGACGACGAGAGGACGCGAATACCCAGAAAGCTTTCCAGCAGCACGTGAAATGAATACTACTGGGTTTTTGTTCAATCTTCTACTCTCGTGTAATTACTAAGTTTGGCTTCTTGTCACACGCTTTCCTTAATCCTTCAGCGTTCCTTGTAACGGCTACATTTGAAACCACTCTATCCTATTATGGAGGGGTTTGACTTCGCTTAGGTTCTGCTCGCCGCGACCATGAAGTGTGTACTAGCTAAGACTGCACAAGACGCCATGATGGCTGTGCAGCAGCTGGCTGTTGCCCCGTTTACCTTCATTTCTCGAACTTTAAGAAGAATGGATCGGAGATCCTTTGCAGAACACTCTAAAGACATTTGACTGGTACGTTACATCGCATTATATTAGTAGCAACATGGCGCCTGATGACGTCAACGCAAACCCCTCTATGCAGTCCACTTTTTATAAGTTTAAACTGGTGTTACCGCTTTTGGAGAGTAGGGTGACTGAGTCTCTTGATCGCTGGCCTCCGAAAATGAAGGCGTTTTCCATACACGTGTGTCCTTACACTTCCCCCAGCAGCCCAGCTCAAAATGGGTACCTGACAACGGGTCCGGGGAGGCAAGGCATCGAGTGGGGAGATGATCACCGCTCTCATACTGCCGGCCCACAGAAAGGTGGGGGTCTCATAAGCCACTACTCCTCTGTGACCTTAAAAAGGTCACAGGACAAACTTAACCTGCAATCTTTTAACCTTCTGCTTTCATACGTAAATTTCACGCACATATTCTAGTACAGTGCTATAGCATGTATGACGAATTGTACATCATCGCACGTTGTCACAGAATTTTGCAACTTTATAAGAGAGGACTCTAACGTGTTTTAAGAATGGCTTGGTTTTCTAACTTGTGTTTTATTCCTCTGCTTTTTCAATCTCTTCGGTTTAGTTTGCAATCACCATACATTTCGTCGCGACTTCCGAACCTTAAAACCACAAAACTTCCTCAAGCTTGAGAAACTTTACAGGTTCTCGACAACTAAATTAGAAGGACTGCAGTTATACGAAAATGTAAAGGAAAGGAGGGGAATCTGTATTACTTTTTCTTTATTGGAAAGAGGAAATCAATTTTGGTGATGACGTCTGGCGAGTAAGCTTCGACACAAATATCAGTAATCCGTTCTTGTCAGTCAGAACTGCTACTTCGGAAAAACCGGGTAATTCAGGCACTGGATAAACACGTTTCTTCGCCTCAGTTTTCAAAGTTTTTCACAACTTCCGTCACCAGTCTGAACACGTCACGCACAAAAAGCCCTACCACAAAAGAATTTCCCTTAAGTGCAGTTGTTTGATTAAAGATGTCATAAATCACATTCGCATTCAGTTTCAATTTCTCATCGGGGTAAAGGTTCCAGCGGACTTTTTAGCTTAACAATGAATGGTTCGATCAATTTTTCAACACAGCTTCTGGTCTTTGGCTGTGTCTGTATCATTCTTGAACTCGGACCAGACATGCATTCACAGCACGAAGAGAACACTTAGTGAAATGTTTTTCACATATATTCTTCTTCCACGCAGGCCTCTAAAAACCGAATCCACTTTTTAAAAATCTAACCTTAAATTAAGTTAAAAGGATCAAATCCAGTGCTGAATGTGGATTTGCCACTTGAAAAAGTAGCCACAGAGTATTTGTAATATGGTCAAACGGCATTAATATTCGTCCCAACTATCCTCCCAACGCAATATTTGGAGCGTCTTGCTTTCCCAACTCTCACCAAGAATACATGGACGGTTTAAATAAATCGATTGAAAAGGCCAGTAAGATTGCATCAAGCTTAAACGTGGTATCAAAACTTATATAAAACTATTTAAAACTAAACCTTGTATCAAAATTTATATAAAATTAGGTATATAAAATTAGTCTGGTATCAAAACTTATATAAAACTAAACCTTGTATCAAAATTTATATAAAATTAGGTATATAAAATTAGTCTGGTATCAAAACTTATATATAACTAAACCTTGTATCAAAATATATATTAGGTATAAAAATTAGTCAGGTGTCAAAACATATATAAAAGCATATAAAACTTGAACTGGTATCAAAAATCGTTTAGGTTGTCAGACTGAATACACGTGTAACCTGTGCAGACACAGACTCTCGCTAGTGTAACGGAACGTGCACGTTAGAAGGGATGCTGGGGTGGGGACGGGTAAATGCCGCACAGCAATCGGAACATACAGATGCATGTCCTAGCAGCAAATGCCGGGTGAAACGCACTCAGGGCGACTTTGTTACTCTCTTTGAGCATGACAGAGTGCTCTTCCTTTCCCTCCTTCAGTGATACACGCTCAGTTAACCACTTCGCTCGTTAAAGCCTCTTTTTTTCTGTCTGTAAAAGCGGTCGTCCAAATATGGCGCAATTCTCGAAAAAAAATTGATTTGGAACTTTGAGCGCTTTTTTTTGGTTCAGTGCAGGCGGCAACCAGTCGATCTGTCAGTCATGCGTGCACGCGCTCAAGCATGTATTCAAAATGAAAACTGTTTGATGAGACATGTTTTCCGCCCTGCCTATAAGGGCTCGGAGATTTCTTGGGCAGGGGACGTCATGGCCAGACCAGCAGAGGACGGGAGCAGCAACGCTGAGCGACGTTTGAAACGGTGGGGGCTAAATCGACGACGTTTGGTGTACTGTACTGTGACGTCACTCAAATTGCGGACTGCTGTAGAGTACCCGAAGATGCGTGAGCAATTTCTTATAGTTACAATAAGCAGCTGCTGCCGTGGTTGAGGATATCTATGTGGTAAAAGTGTTGGGTTAAACAGTCGAAAACAAGATGGTTCGATTCCCTAATTTTCATTCCTTCCCCGACCCCCTTTGTTTTTTGGGTTTTTTTTTTTACTTTGTTCGGCGTGGGGGTAGGGAAGAGGATGATGGTGGGGGTAGGGGAGGTGCAGGGGTGGGGTGGGTAGGGGTGGGGTTAGAGTGCAGGTAGCAAGTTAATTTTTTTTTTCATTGTAAACAAGTCGCTACCGCAGAAGTCTTGACGTCACACACTACAGGAAACTTCGTCGATATCGCCATCACCTGTTAGAAAAGATGGCAGTAGGGGAGACAACCAATGAGCAGTCCCGCACCTCGAGCAGCTGGCAGCAACCGGCTGGAAGTAAAGGCTCTACAAAAGATTCGACACCGGAGTTAAACATTTTCGAGAAAAGCAAGATGTCCAAGCTGCTGTGAGACATCCCTTGGGGCGCCTCGACATCCTGTAACTGCAGTCACGGACAAAAGCTTTCCGCGCGCCAGTTGCCGTTAATCCACTAGTCCACGCCCCACCCCCACCCCCACCCCTTCGGAGATAACGCTCAGCTTTTTGCATGCATGAGAAAAGTTGTCTAAAATAAGTAGTTGCTTTAAAACATTTGAGAAGGTAAAGTTTCAAAACATCCCAAAATGCCAAATATTTTACCATCCGGACAAGCATGTAACGACATGGCAATCAAACAACTCCTATCAGAAAACGATGACAAATAATTTTGTCCTTTTACGTAAATTTGCAAAATAATAACAGATGTCATTTATAATCGAAAGAGCTATTTTGCAGTTCGTTAATGGCAATAATAAAAGGTGCATCCTTACCCGCGCGAGTGCATGCCCGTGTCCTGCTCGCGTGTTTACATGCACGTCGGCACTTGGAAATTTGTGGAAATAAGCAATAGTGAAAACAACCATTAGTGGAAATAAGCATTAGTGAAAACAACCTTTAGTGAAAATAAAGAACGAACGAGAAACCCAAGCGTCCTTGGCTGGAAATAAAGTCACAAAACACCGCGAAGAATACGGTGACCTGTTCGTGTTGACTTTGTCCGTCACGGTCACGCTAAGACCCTGATAAAGGCGGAATGTAACTCTGCGCAACTGGTCTTCACCGGCAGGTCCTGTGCATAAGCCCAGAGGAATCAACAGCGGGGAGCCAACGATACGACATGCCGACTATCAGAGAGCAAGACCAAACCGTCCATCAGCATTAATTTCTGATAGCAGAGAATGGAACAGCCTTTAGAAACCCGAATGAAACAAACAAGGAAATAAAAACTTTATCTAGAAAGTTTTTTCTCTTGCATGGGTAGATGTCTCAATACCTTGTGTTACCTTGTCCTTTGAATAGATAAATTATCTTTATTTTTCAATTTCCTTATTGCGCTGTAGATATCATTTTATCTTTCGGTTCATCCACATATTTAAGTCATTCCCGATCATAGCGAATGTCCTGTAGCCTTTGATCAAATCGATCTATTTTTATTAGTTTTTCTTCAATCTACTTCAGAATTATCTTCAAACTGTTTTTCGTTTGTTTTTCGTTTCTTATCTCTTCCAGTGTTTTTTTGTTTTGCGCTCTACGAAATACTTAAAATAAAAGCCTTCGAAATATATTCCTCTTTTTTATTATTTCTTGTAAGGCAATCTCTCCGAATGGTGTTCTGCTTTTCCTGGTTGTGACAGACACCAACTTCTTAAGAAGCTTGTATTTCCATCCGAAAACACTCTCGATTGTCCTCCTGTGACGTGATGCTGACACGGTAGGAGGACGATCCTTTCCTTTCAACGGACTCAGGATTTGCCTTGAGTGCCCTTCAGGTCATAGCCTGGAGAGCGTTCTCTTTCGGCACAGTTGCCGTGCCTTATGACGTCACGCCGCATTGTTCGGGAAGCTTTTATAGACTCAGCTGGCATGCCCTTGTAACCCCAGCATCTGGCATTTGTTGGTCTTTATTTTCTCTTATGGGCCTACGTTCGCAATTTTCAGACCCATATTTGCCACCCTACATGTCTCGAGGCCTGCTGTTGCCTCTAGTGAAATCAATATTTGCCTCTCGAGGCCCACAGTTGCCTGAAGCGAAGTCAATATTTGGCTCTTGAGGCCGACAGTTGCCTGTAGTGAAGTCAGCATTTGCCTCTCGAGGCCTACAGTTGCCTACAGCGAAGTCAACATTTGCCTCTCGAGGCCTACTGTGGCCTTTAGTGAAGACAACATTTGCCTCTTGAGTCCTACAGTTGCCTGTAGTTAAGTCAGCATTTGCCTCTCGAGGCCTACAGTTGCCTACAGCGAAGTCAACATTTGCCTCTCGAGGCCTACTGTGGCCTTTAGTGAAGTCAACATTTGCCTCTTGAGTCCTACAGTTGCCTGTAGTGAAGTCAGCATTTGCCTCTCGAGGCCTACAGTTGCCTGTAGTGAAGTCAACATTTGCCTCTCGAGGCCTACTGTGGCCTTTAGTGAAGTCAACATTTGCCTCTCGAGGTCTACAGCTGCCTGTAGTGAAGTCAACATTTGCCTCTCGAGGCCTACAGCTGCCTGTAGTGAAGTCAACATTTGCCTCTCGAGGTCTACAGCTGCCTGTAGTGAAGTCAACATTTGCCTCTCGAGGCCTACAGCTGCCTGTAGTTAAGTCAACATTTGCCTCTCGAGGCCTACAGTTGCCTGTAGTGAAGCCAATATCTGCCGCTAGTGGGTCTGCGCGAAGTCATTATGTTAGAAGCATATCTTATGTTCGATATTCACCTTTGATATTTCGCCCTGTCTCTAATCAGAGCTCCTCGCCATCTGTGTATCCGTTGCTGCTCTAATACATTCTTGGGGTACGTAATTAAATGAAGGTATATAGTCCATGTTTTGTCAGCTTGTCTTGACTAAGCTATTTGAAGTATCGGCTACATGATAGGCTAACCTAATAAGATGGGTGGTAGTGTTTCTCGCTAAGCTTCAAATGTTTAGCAAGAAAGATAATCTGTGACACCAGTGAATGAAAGGAGAAGAGAACTACCGAGGGAGTGAACTAAAGACAGAAAAGAAATAAACAAACAAACAAAAAGCAAGAAGCCAGGAAGGACAGACGGACTGACAGAAAAAAGAAGAAAAAAACACGTGTAGATAACAAGAAGCAAGAGGGATTTAATAAGAAGTAACATTAAAACTTCAGTTCGGAAACTATCTCTGGTATCTTTTCACTGATATGTGGAGTGAGGGAGAAGAGAACTGTTTTGTTCCACACCAGACGACCAGACGGCAGAATGTGGGAGACATGCAAGGAGATATTCTGTAACTGTGTCTTTTCGTCCACAGATAGTACTCTGTGACTGAACTACTGCTTACGGCTCCCGCTAATTATCGCTCGTCTCAAGCAACACCACATACGACCTTTTCCTGTCGGCAGCTAATGGCTCAGCGCGAGGGGCTACTTCGGCCGAAGGTTAGATAATGTCGGCCAGCTATACATATATATATATATATATTTCGATATCGCATTGAATGCTGGAAGGTTTGGACAACGGTTCGAAGACGTAAGTGACGAATATAGTTGCCAGCAAAGGTTTCCAAACACGTGCAGTCCTATGTTGATCCCTTCCTGAGGCAAAAGACAACCCATGCGATGGTAGAATTTAAGAGAGAGAGAGACGCACCCATTAGGATCATGTTATATCAGCCTTTCTACAAGACACGGCTGCGTAGCCCCTCGGTGCTTCAAGACCATGAATTTGCGCATGCGTACCAGCTTCGTTTTGAGTCCTTCACCTGTTGACATACACTGCGTAGGTGGTCCCAGTGCGTGTGTGTGTACCAGTGCACGTGACGATTTTATGCGAACTGTTTGCGAGCATGCTTATGTGGATTTTACTCGGCTTGTACTGTGCGTTCGTGCTTTAATCAATCGGCAGATAAACACGACATCTGACGGGTGCAGTTATTACGAAAACTTTCAGTATCAGGGTTAAAATTTCCAGTCTTTCGTTGCTAAACAACTTTACAAAGATGACATTGGAGACCTCACAGCGCGTTCACTGTCCATTTTCATCGCACTGCTTCCCTACTGGATTTGCCGCTCTGCAATGGGATATCAATGGAAAACCCTCGAAAAAGGAGAGGCGGCTGATTTTCCAATGCTGTTTCACTTTGGTTATTATGTAGGGATCTAGATGACAGATTTTAAGAATTTCTACAGAAACATTCCCTGTAATTTCTTAAATCGATGTTGATAATGAAATAATTTATTACGTTCTCTTAACAAGACTTCCTAAAGTTTGCTAGTATACCTTATAAACATTATTTATTTATTGATAGATTGTACACCTACTTGTACGATAAACTGTTTTACCTATTGCTGACTCAGGCATTTTCAAAGCTACTTCTGGTCTTTTCTTCAATTCTTTTTAAAGCTAAAATATGTTCCAGGACATGAGGAAATTTTCTTGGAAAGGTGCTCTTTGCAACTTTCTCTCGGTGCATCTCTCACAATCGTTCCGTTTTCCTTGGTTGTTAATTCCATACTGTCAGGCATGAGAGTAAGTAAGGGTGTATGCAGGGTGCAGACACAACAGATAGAAGAATTGAGAACTGTGAACATTCCAGAATATTTTTAACAACTGAGATATTGCGCGTCAAAAAGTCTTTTATTTAGGCAGACCGGGGACAGAGGACATTATAAAATATGTGTTAATTCGAATCTATTATTTTTAACCTTCCACAATGTCTTTTTTTTTGACATCTTTCTCATTCATTTACGATGTTTCGATGTTCCTACTGATTTCCTCTGATCGTTGAAACTTCCGAACTTGCTTAATCCCAAGTGTTGCTTACACTTAATGTTTTTTCATCTTGTGTGTTTTGACCTTCTTCTAAACAGCCACAGTTAAATACGTATATTCATCAGTTTTCTCTTTTCCTCACGTCTATTTTCCTATAAATTTTCCAAGCAGATCTATAGGGGCTGAGCAAGAGACAAAAATTCTGAAACTTATTTAGAATGTCTCCCCGAACTAGAAAATATGCAGTAAGCGTGGGCTATATTAATCACTGTGACACTTTAAGCTTAATGCATTGTGCATAGTGAAGAAGATTAGTTAGAACTAGAAACAAATCTTAAAGAGGAAACATCGCGACCGGATGGAGGCAAATTAGAAATAACAACACTCAGCATTTGCAATAGAGACAGAGATAAACAAGTGCAGCGCCCGTAATGAAAGTAAAAGGAAATGTCACGTGATAGGTGCGAACAAAGATAAAGGTATAGGAATGGCTTCTATTGGCAGCCTCGCAAGCTCTCGTATTTCTTCGCCTTTCCCAAAAATGTATGATTCTTCAGCGGGGAATGGAAATATATGTGAAACAGAACGCCAGGGAGGTGGGAGGGCGAACCAGCAGGACAGAAGCAAGTTCCTTGACTTTTGAGGACAAGTACTGTGCGTTGATCGAATGAGTCATACTCCCGCAAATACCAAATCAATACACAAGCGTTCATCATGCATATCGTAACGCCGAATGTTCAGCAGAAACGGTGACTGCCTGCCAGAAGGGAATCACTTCGGCAGTTGAAAAGTCAGGACATCACGGATTCCACATGCGCTGAAAAAAAAACCCCAACCTTCAAGGGTCAACGCGAATGTAGAAAAGGGGAGGGAACTGCAACACCCAGGTCACCTAAACCCAGCGCATGGATGAGAGGTTCTTCTCGGTTCCGACTTTAGCCGCTGTCTCCAACCACGCAGTTTGTCTGGACTTATCTTCAGCTTACAGGACACGCTGCTCTTGTCTTAGTTTCTCGGCCAGCTAAAACACCAGGCATCCTCAGCTGTGCGAAGAGCAGAAAATAATCTTTATTTTCACATCAGATTAAACTCTGCTAATTAGAGATCTATCGCTGGCCCACCCGTCCTCCTGACAACAAAGAAGGGTGTCATGGGTTCCGGTCTTCTGAAAGTAACTGCGCACACTGCAAAAATAAGTGCTGGTCAGTACACTGTAAAATTCAATTCATGCTGTTGTCTTATCCGCCTATAGCTTTTTCTTGACCAGAACACATTTTTCCAAATTCGTGAGCTTTTAAGCTCGGGCTTCCTATGTGATATTCAAGACTAAATGGTCCGTTTTTTAGTCCTTCGCTACTTTAACGAGAACAGCCTGATAGTAATCTTTGCCGCTACGAAGAACTTAGTAACGGAAACCACTGCACCGCGTCAGTTACTTACAGGGGAGTAGTTACGACTTTGAACAACCAGTTTCTGTGTCTCGTTACGAGACTAAAAGCTCTTTGTTTTTCAGTAATTCTTTTATGTCATTGTCGTTAGAGAATCGGGAAGCAAAGTGTCCTTTTTACAGAAGACTGCGTAAATAATTAATAAATCTTTTATCGTCGCCTCAGGACAGGACTTTTTCTTGACATAAAGGTGTGCTATGCATTTAATAATCAACAACGATTTTATTATAATGTTAAGCAAACCTTTAAAATTATTTAGTACCATTTTATATTAGCGGTTGCGTAATTACGTATTTTTTTATCATCATCTTTATCTGTTTATGTCGGTAATGTCTGTTTACCAGGCACCATAAGGACCGCCATTATTGCTACTACATCATCCACCATCGTCACATCGACAACCACCACAGTCAGTAGTAGTATCTTTCATGAAATCTACTCACATTTGTGCCCCCAAGGACTTCCTCCCAGAAAAGGCGTAATGCATGATCAGATCAGACTGCTCCTTACAGAGCGAAGTTTTACTTTGAAATTTCAATACCTGTTTATTAAGCTTCTTCACCAACCCTTGTAGAATTTTAAAGGCACGTTTTGGCTTTAAGCGAACTGTGCCTAATCACATTCTGAAACTCTGAAACCTTACCCTAACATGTTTTTGCTAGTAAAATTGGCCGTTATACAATGTATGTGGGTCGGTAATAGTGTTTTTGTGGGGGGAAACCTATTTGTTCCTCATTCCAAATCGAAACTAAGAGAAACGTGATGAGTTACAACAAAACAAAACACAAAACTTCACATCCGGTGAAACTTGATAAAGAAAGACAAAGCGTTATTGCTCGAGCGCCATTACAGTCTTCCTGCCATCGATCTTTTGAGAGTCGATTCTAACCGGGAATATAGCTCGCTTGGGAGAAAAATGGAAACATCTATTGTTAAATACATAGAAATAAAACAATTCATTAGATTAACACAAATCTCCCTGAAACATGTCTATTACAGTTAAAGGTTCTAGAGGGAGTCTTTCTGACGAACTCTTGTTTTGGGATGGTTGTCTAACTTTAATGATGACGAGGAGGAGAAGGGAGAGGGAAAGTAAGTTGAGAAATACAATCAAAATGGAATTATAAGCAGCCCTGAGATGTATTGTTATTCTTTTATATGAAACCAAAACGCACAGATTTCTTATTGTTTGATTCCTGTTAACGTTATCGTGTACAGACCGTATCTTTTGACCGTATCGTCGGTCTGGAGTTTTCTTCCTGACTCTCGATCTGATTTTTTATTTCTTCCATGTTCTTTTTCCTCCTCCTTTTTGTTTTTAAGTACCTTTTCCCGTTTTTCATCGGAATGCCTGTCTGTATGAGCTTCCTCGACCAGACAACATTACCGTCTTCCTGACAAAAAATCTACAGTTCTGCAGACTTCATCTTTATGACGCTGAGCTATACGACTTGGTTGAGAGAATAGGCGCATGGTAACTTCGTTTCTCTCGATATCACTCAAAATTCTTCAGGTGAAAAAAACATCCTTGCGTACCGTTCTAGACGTAAGCTGTTCGAAATGGATGCCAGCTGCTTGAGGTTTAAAGGGATTTCACGACAGAAAAGAAGGAATATCAACAGTGGAAACTTTAATTACTAGACAGTTTTTGATGACACCTGAAAGCGAAGAGTGTTTAGCAGCCCAAAGCCATGCTCCCTACTTCACTTCAAAAGAAAAAACAGTCTGTGAAAAAATATTTTACACTGCGTTAAGGCAGCTGCTGTGCTGTAGCTGCAAGAGAAGGGAACCGCGAAAGTGTTTCAGTTAACCGTGTAAATTCTTGACAACCATCTGTTCGCAAACGTCACGTTCCGTGTTTCAGAAAAAGTTAGCTGAAAAACAGAAGGAGAAAAGCGGGTGGGGCAAAGGGTACAGTTAATTCGTGCGCGGGAACTTAGCGGGCAGACAAACGCTTTGTAGTTTGTAACTAATAAACAACAAACAAGGACCGAGCGCTTAAATTATAAATACAACAAGAAGTACTTGAAACGCTCCTAGTTGTCAGTACTAGCTTAGTAAGCGGGTGTAATTACATTTATTAGGGATCCTCTGTATGCACACGCTGTGTACCGAGGGTTAGCTGTGTGAAAACTAGCGTCGTTATAAAGAAAGGGCGGGCAGATCTTTCTGAGGATCTGCCGGGTCCCTTTCTTTCGACCCTTTCTTGGCTACGTGTTTGGGTACGGTAAGCTCCCTTGGTCGCATGCGTCGGCATACGGTTGCTTTGTAGTTTCTTCTCAGTTATGATATCACAGGCAGGGTTTTCTGCAGTCGTCATTTTTATAACCACTTACGGATACGAAATAGTGGTTGTTATCGACGCCACTACTGAATTAGCTTGTGTCGAAGTATGTTTTATCTCATTTGTTTTTGTTGTTGTTGTTGGGGTTATTTTCACGTAGGGAAGTCGTGTATTTCTTTCGTAGCCCGCTCCATAGAAATTTCGCTCGAAGCTTTCACGATAGAGACCAAAAAGCAAAGACAGACTGACAGACAGAAGGTCAAACAGATGGACATACGAAAGCACGTGACTGATTATAAACCGCATAAGCATCACCACAACAAAGGAATGATTGCAGCGCTGCATAAAAACGGGGTAGCGGGAGATACACAAACCCACGCGCGCGCACACACACATACGCACGCACACACACACTACAACACCCATACCCACGCACTCACACACGCGCGCACATACACGCACAAAAGACCACACAACCCACAAACAGACGAACACACATAAAGAGAAAAGGTTTAACCAGTCAGAGCAACAAAGCAGTAGACTATCAGACCATCGTTTTTCAATGTTCTCCTAACAGCAACGAAAGGGTCAGATTTCCTGATGTTCTTCGACAACGCATTCCATATTGCCGCTGCATTATTCCTGAAACTGCGTTGGTTGTTGGTTCTAGCGATAATACCTGATGTCTTTCGGCCCTGGGATAGTAAGAAGCAGCTTATCGGCGAGAGGAGGTCCGTCAGTCCGTCAGATAACTGGACTGGACTGGACTGGACTGCTCTCATTTTTAGAGAGCTTTTTGTGCCCACAACAGTCATTCACTGATAGGTAACCAGTACAGCCGTTGGAGGACAGGTGAGATTATGTGACCTCGTCACAAGTCTAGCACCTGTTTTTGTAGCGCCTAAAGACGTTTAATCTGCAAATGCTGAAGACCTGCCAGCAGACACTGGAAATAGTCAGATCTTGACAGAATGAGTGAGACAGCGAAAGACTTTCCAGCTGCAGAAGTACTAATTTGGCGAACCTTACCCAGGGACCTTACATGGGGAAAATAAGACTTTACAACAGAAGAAATCTGTGTGTCATGAATGAGAGGTCACTGTCGAGAACCAATTCCAGTGTTTTTACCGATAAGGAAAATAAAATGTGTGCGTCGAACGGACGGACAGAAGCAGACCTACTGCCTACCGGACGAACAGGCTGGAAGGCAGGAAGACTTTTTTAAAAATGAAAAACAGATCGGCCTATCGATTTATCTACACAATTGCTGGCAGAGAAGATGTGTGGTATGGGTTTTGTATCGTTACAAACCATCACTGAAAATAAGTTTAACTGCAGTAAGTTACTCTTTTCGCAAAAAGTCACAAAAATAATCATAAGGAACAGACAATCTCGTCGTACATCTGGATACACAAAATGCTGTAAACTGCCATTACAAGCTAAAATACGGACCAAAAATAATTGCTCATGCCTCCGTCATGAGTCTGAATTAACGCCTTAAGTTTTTGTTGCCGACGTGTCAGCAGCGAGGGGCTAATGCAAGATTCGCACAATAGAAGCTTTCCCGATTGTCAAGTGCACTAATGGGTCCAGCCTGAAGCTGTTCGTCCTCCATTATCTCCCTTACGAGTACTCATTTAGTATTGGCAAGCGGCTGATGGGATAGAAATTAAACAGCAGCCTTAAGGTGGATGGGAAACCCAGGGATTGCCCAGAGGACGATTCTCAATAACAGGTACTGAATTCATTCCTACGGATGTGCAAGACACCAATTATTCGCCTCTGCAGACAAACGGTATTTGAGAACAGTGTTCCCTGTCACAAATATTTCCCCTGTCATAATTTTTTAAAAATTTATTTTATCAACTTCGAGATCTGTTCTGGTACTAAAAACAGACTTATTATAAAAGAACCTAAAGTTTGGAGGCCCTTGGAATAAGACGGGGCAAACACACATGGCCAGAGACCGAGTCCATCTGTCAGTAGTAGGCCTAATTAACGAATATCCAGCGGAGACAGTGGACAATAATTGCGTCTGAAGTGTAAATTTGGTTCGCCTCTGCATCAAGAAGAAGCTGTGTCCCCCTGTGCCAGGGGTCAAGCCTTGCCGGGGAACGTTCCTCCACATTTTCTGGAGAAGAAACGAGAGGCACAAATTGTCCGCAATTCCTCGGCATTCGCCCCAGAGGTGTCCGACTAGGTGCAGGCAGCTCTGGGCCGCAAGATGGCGACACCAAGCCATTCCGGCCCGAGACAGGCTGGGGGTGCTGCTGGTGGGACGAAGCCATGAAGTCTTTAACCATGGCAATTATAGAACCGGGCCTCCAGACCCCTAGTGCGCCTTTGGAAGTCTTTCTGTTCCGAACTTGTCGTCTCACGTATGATAATGCAAGGCAGAAACACAACACTGTGTTACTTATGATATATCAATAATTTCACATGATCGAGCCTGCAATCTCCCCAAAACGAACCACATAACTTGGTAATACAGTCAAAGATGATTGTTATATGAGTATGATGACTTTTTGCGGAGATGTCCCCAGATTTTTTGTTTATACTAGGTCTACACATCAACTCTCAGACTAATCTCCTCCCGTCATCTGCTATGAACAAGCAACAAAAATAAGACGCACATACTTTGAGCAAGAGACACGCTGCGTATGAAAATTGATCATTTGCCTTTCTCGCTGATGTCACACAATTACCTCACAGTACACACTAAGTTAACCCTCGAACTTTGAACTCTTTCCAAAACTCTCCCGTTACTTGTGATCAGTTCTTGGACCAGACCACTTCTTCTCACTTCAAGCCGCCTATTCCCTTTCTTCCAGCTCGGTTATATCCTTCATGTTCCATAATTTCTCGTCTCTTTAGGCCAGATACTTTCCACAGGAGCGGAAACCTGCCAAGAGTGTTATGCCCAGTCATCCGGCGACCCCGCACGCAGAATTACAACTGCCAAATAGCAGCTAACGGATGCTAAATGCACTAGGTACAAAAACCATCGTTCCTGGAGGTATGCAAGACGGCAAAAAGGTCTGCTAACAGCAGCAGGTAAGACAGCAAAGTCCAACTTACATTCCAAATGTCGGGATTTTATAGACTGACGTCAACACAACACATCTTAAGAAAGGATTGACAGTCTCAGGTAATTTCAGCTCCTCGTCTGATGCTGTGTGAAAGACTCTAAATAGTTATTCATGTACAAGCCACAGATTGATCGGATTGTAACATCAGGAAGCTCTTTCACTGGACTGTTCCAGTTCTACGACCCGTCGTCTGCTCGTGCACGAAGTGACGTTTCGGATTGTTCAACCGTGGAGTTACAAGAACGTTTCGAACAGGACTGTGTGAATTGGATTATAACTTCATCTTTCTTCCACACGTATCAACGAACTTCCTTCAGTGATTGCGCGCGTGCTTGTGGACACATATTGCTAAGTGTTATTCGTGGAGTCCATTGAAATATTGTATTGTGTAACAGGGAGTATTCTCTCAATTTGATTTTCTCGTGTGCTTCATTAAAAGGTGGAAATAGATCCACAGTTTGGTGTTAGTCTGTGAGCGTCTGGGGGTCTAAAATAATTTTCGAACACGCAAGCATGCCTTCACCGCACAGCTTTCTTCTTAAATTAAAAGGTTTCTGACCTGCAGTCTCCAGTTACCTCTGTCAACTAGGAGTCTGGGAATAACTTAACCTTAGCTGGGTTTAGGAAGTGTGAACGAGACCTCATAAGGTGTGACAACTCAGTCTGCCTGACCTTGCAGTTACTCGCCCCAGGCAGACGCTTAATTGTAGACATTTAACACACAATATGAAATGAGATTATCAGCAAACGAACTACAGCAAAGTCTATGATATCAGTTCTAAATTTAGGAAGAGTTATGTCGTCAGGAGTTAATAATCTCTAAAAGCATCCAGCCAGACATCTGAAAAATGAGGTGTCGCCGAATTGAAGCCCAGTAATTCTGAAAGGCTTATTCTATCCAGATAAAAAGCGCTTTACATCATTAAGAAACAAAGTTTGTAATTTAAATGAAAACTCGGTTGGAATTGCAGACGTCTCCTGCAAGACCAGAGATTTTCATAAAAGAGAAAGCCGAGAGGCTTAGATAAATGGGAACTGGTTTCGGAAGAAAGACAAACCAGCTGACAGAATGATCCATCAGGATTAAGATCCAAATAGAGTGGCTGCCCCTTTCCATTCTATCTATCGCATAACTGCACCCGTGCACGCATGAATGTAGTATTTATTTATTTAGTTGATTTCTTGTGGATTGGCGATGCAGTTCAGAAAAAAGTATTAACTTAGATTTTAATTTATCTGCAAGAAAAATAGTGTTCAAATTAACGACATGTATGGGCATGAATTGTTTGATATCTGTCGAAAGGTGTGGGTGCGTTATAGGTGCCAAGCCCCCCCCCCATCCCCCACATTAATAAATAAATAAGAAAATGTTCGTAAATAAATAGAGATAAAGTTTCTGCCCCTCTCCCTTTGACTGAAAGTTGAATTAATTTAGCACCTTGTATTGTGCTCTTGTCTTTGAGATTGAAAGAGCAAAAACAGGGGGAGATTACTCACTTGACTGAGGAGCAAGGCAATATAGTATCTTGTTCTCGCAATCTTTGGGAGGACAAAGGTAAGACATAGGGGAAAAACCATACTGACAGGAGAAAATTAAGCTTAATGTTGATCGCGCTGGTATTGCAGCAGAAACAGATAAACGCATCTATTGATGATACTTCCGCCAAGGCGTGGTAGGTAGGATCACGTGACCAGGCGGCTGTGGCACCATGTAAAAGCGCAGAACTACTGGAGCCAATCAAATTACGAGCTCTATTTAGGATGTGTAAAAAGCGGAGCCAATCAAATGGCGAGCTATATTTCGAAGGTCTTTCCAGGGGCGGGGGGGGGGGGGGG
>SMGT01009872.1:269007-293538 GCA_004794575.1 Lanistes nyassanus | reverse complement strand
GGAAGGGGTGGGGTTAGGGTGGGGGCTAGGAGTAGCGGATAGGTGGGGGTTGGGGAGGGGTGGGGTGGGGTATAGGCAGTAAAGATCTTCCAGGAAACTGCAAGGTTTTCAGTGGTGACCCTAAGAGATTAGCATATTTTACGTAAGACTGTATTTTGATTGGCTCCAGTTATTCTGCGCTTTTTCATGCTCGTGGATGTGCGACTGTGGGAAACCGGTTTGACAACATTTTCCTTCTGGAACCGGTTTGAACGACTCAAAACAGGGCTGCTGGGATATACAAGTCTTCCGCATATTTTGGCTTCAAAAATCAGAAAGACCTTTTATTCATGTCTGCTTGCCCGAAAGAATAACAATAATTATGTTCAGGGTATGAACTCCGAGTTGTTCATTGAACTATCATCTTTTGCTCCACATGGTATTCTATACCTGAACTCTAGTTGTAGACGCTGTGCCATGATACCTACGTGTTTTTGAGAAAGAATTCCTGTTACAGGGCAATGTTCTAATTTGTTCAGAAAGAAGGTTTTTTTCCGTGGTCAGAATCAGGGCGTGGGAGTTTCCGAGACTTGCATTTTTGTAATGAAATTCAGCATGCGAGTGTTCCTGACAAAACCCTAGCAATTCAAACTGAACTGAAGCGATGAAAATAAACTAGTCTCGCAAAAGAGTTCTACCATTTGCTATTAGGTTTCCAAGAGCTGCGAGAATGTTTGGCGAAAGTAGGTTAGGAGCAGGAAAAACTGTTTTGAAATCAGCACAGCTTACACTGAGACGTGCTGAATAAATAAATTTACCCTCCGTGAAATATGAAACTGAGGGCATTGCTCTGACACAAGAAAGTCGCGAACCTTCCGACCTTCCTTTCAACATGACATAAGCATTCAGCGCAGAGGTGTCTGACCCCCAGTGCAACAATGAGTAGCGCCTCACGCGCACTGAACATGTAAAGCATGGGGAATGCTATCATCTCACGTTTCGAATACGTTAAAGGACAGCTCGTAGGTACACGCTGTCCGACTAAATCACTCGATAAAGGCTGTCATGAAGTTACGTTACTAACTGAACGAACCTTTCTCAAGTCCGTTTCTTAATCAAACTGCTTCGCAGACATCGGGCACAAAGGGTTTCCTGATAATCTTAATCACACCAATGTGGCCAAAGGACCCAAGTAGTTGCCACAGTCACGCCGTTGTGGTTGTGGGCAACTGTGAACTCTCTTGGGGACTACTAGACGGTTTTAACAAATTGTCAAGGACTGCATTTGCTTTAAGCACACGCCCGGCAAGGGAACCTCGAGTTCTGTTACTTTCTCCCAATTCCACGTGACACAAGAACATAACCTTAGAATCAAAGGACGCACCGTCCTCTTCAGTTTGTTCCAGTGATTCTCTCTGTCAGACTGCTCCTAACCTCACACCTTCACTCGCTGATATCACGCCCACACTTTTTAACTCTGGCGTCTCTAAAATAATCGCTAACATTCTAGGTCACGCTAATCGCTGCAGCTAACAAATGAGAGTCGTGAAGTTAAGTTCATCTTTTAATGGGGAACTACATTGATTATGATGATGGATGGACGATGATGGATGGATGGATGATTGATGGACGGATGATGGATGGATGATGGATGGATGGATGGATGATGGACGGATGATGGACGGATGATGGACGGATGATGGATGGATGGATGATGGATGGATGGATGATGGATGGACGGATGATGGACGGATGATGGACGGACGGACGGACGGACGGACGGACGGACGGACGGACGGATGGATGGACGGATGGATGGATGGATGGATGGATGGATGGATGGATGGATGGATGGATGGATGGATGGATGGATGGATGGATGATGATGACACACTCAAATCAGTTTCTTCCCCTTTCTGACCTGAAATTTACAAAACTTAGAGTATTCCTTCTCGTTGCACATCGACTTAAACTGTTCAACATTGAAGGTAGACATTTCATACACCCAGACCCTGACGTCAGAGAGGACGGAGGAACTACATATGGTTCACCAATCTTAGCTTAGCTTTAGTTTACTTTTTCTAAGCTTAGCTTTACTAACGCATCTAGGACACGACCTGTCAAACAGATTACAGTGGACTTTTGTATTTCCCAATTTCTGTCTCCGAAGTTAGCCCAGTGAGCTTTGACCAATTTTCGGCAGAGGAGAATAGCGATACTTAAAATAGCAGTGCAAACCATTAGCAACGAAAAGATGAGACACAGTTTAACCGAAACAGACTCTTACTTTATGTGCGAGCACAAGACTCCGCTGCAGTTGTGGAGAGCGGTGGGGGGTGGGGACGACACCGCCCACAGACATCTGAAATGAAAATTACACGAACTATTTTTGAGAGAATGATGGCGCGCACATCTTCGAATGTTTTCACTGGACCTCGTCTGGTCGGGTGTTGTTCATTTTAAACAAAGGACCCCTGGGTCTAGCCATGTGCGAGTGTTTGACCGAGTTACAAGGCCAGAGTGGCTGGGGGTCAGCAGCACTCGTAACAAGCTTTATGACGAGTAAACAGATTGCAAACAGACAGCAGCGTAAACGAGTGTCTGTCGATGCAGCTGTCGGGTGCGTTGTTTTTACGCTAGGTTGCTATATGTGGACAAAGAACAGGAAAGTGAGGGAATCATCTTCAGGCCCTGTATGCAAGGCAACCGAATATCTGACTTATTCTGTCAGGTGGATGTTCTAGAATAAGTTCCTTGAATTTCCCATGTACGAAAACTGAATAGTCCATTTTTCCTCGTTATTCGGTAATAATTAAGTTATTCAGTCGAGTCGTCCCAGCGCAAATAACTTATTCCAAGTTGGCCGAAACACCATTTTCAGAGACAGAAAAAAAAAATCCGCTGGTATAAATTTAGTACAGTGTACATGCTCGGGATTTAAAACACAGTCCACTTCGGTCTACTGCATATCTTCATTGACAGTTTTTTGTGTAAGTATCCTGTTTCAGTTTTAATTCATCTCCAGAACTGGGTATAACTGGGAATATAATTCTGTGCATCCCAAAGACCGCGTTAATCAACCAGCCCTGTAGCCTTCAGATGTCTGGTATTGAAGATGGACAAATTACACCGGCGATTGAAGCAGAGCCATCTTCTCACTGTTCTTAGAGCAGAAAGTATCTACTGCAATATTTAAACGCGGACGAAAGGCTTGGCAGCTTGCTTACTTAATTACAATTATTTACTACCACATTCGTGTGATACAGCTCAAAAACATTCTGAACTGGTAGGTAGTGCTCGCCCATTTACAGCATGCAACACACTCCAATCTTCTTAGTCGTAATTTTCTTAGATATACAGTTAATTCTGTTTATAAAACGACGCATTCGATCCTTTCATTTCTTTCTGCCTTGTCTTTTTTTCAGTTGCTGTATAATGGAGTAGAACTGTACATATAAACACGGACTTTCATTTTCGAAGTATAATGTTTGAAGTAGTAATGTTTCTTTGTTTTAGGCCGAAGGGAAATGAAATGAAAGGACATAACAAGCTGCTTTACGTTCATCGAACACATTTTAGTCCATCAGACAAGGCGTTGACAAAGAGGAACGACTGAACAAAAAAACACACTCACGAGCGAAAGAACCAGCGAACGAACCTCAGGGCCATTGCTAGCCTAAAAGTATCCAGCCTCCGTCTTCCCTCAGAGAATGAACTGATCAGACATTGCCAAACACGGAGCCTGTTAGGACGACAGGGGCAGACCCCATTGACAGTTGCGTGGCCTCTATGAGGCGATGATGAGGTGCGTTCAGGCGTGCTGGCACAGTGACGGAACCCCTGACCCATGAACCGTAAACAGACTTGAGATGACGCCCCGTCTTTGATATCAAGCCCTGCAGCGCAGTACAGTCTATCTACTGTGCAGCAGCACGTCTTCCCACAGTTCCGGTCTCATTGAAAGCCGTAGGAGATGTCCGGAAGGCTTCAGCCGGGATGCTGGTTAGTGATCTAAGCCTGTGGGCGGTGTCGTGCCCAACATCCGGGCACATTGGGTAGAGGGGAGATAATGACTAGCTTTGAGGGGTGAGAGGTACGGTAACGAGACACACTGTAGGCGGCAAGGGTGACAACTAGTGGGCGAAGATTGAAGGCTTATGAACGATGTCTTGTACAACACACGCCCTCCACTCGCCCTCCACTCGCCCTCCACATGCCCTCCGCATGCCCTCCACACGCCCTCCACACGCCCTCCACTCGCCCTCCACTCGCCCTCCACTCGCCCTCCACTCGCCCTCCATTCGCCCTCCACTCGCCCTCCACACACAAGATGACGTTTTCGTCTGAGCCTGATCGAAAGCTATGGACGCTGGACACCAGGCTGTCGTAATATGAGGGATAACAAACCATTACAGTCCTCGCAGTGAAAGCTCAACCCCTAAATAGTTAACACTGAAGCCAAATTATCTTCAAAACTGATCCTTAGATTTGGATAGAAAACCCAACTTTACTGCAGGCCAAAGAAGTAAGTACTAGGTAATTAAATATTTAAATGTCATATTTGCCGAAGTCCTAAGTGGCACTATCGTTTCAGATTCTCTCTCTCTCTATATATATATATATACACATGTTTATAATCTACATGTTGTTGCTGTTGTTTGTCAAATCTCATGTTTATTATTAACAAAAATCTACTTGACATTAAGTGGGACTAAAAGACGCAATATGGTGTGCTGCCTTATCAAGACCTATGCACTCAAACATGAAATCAGGCATACAACTGAAAATATTGCTGTCAGCCAAACCACTACATAGAAGATAGCAACCTGGAATCTGAAGATCTGATAAGTTTATTAGGATAACTGTTAAACTATCTTTGCGACAAATGAGAGAAGAAAAAAGACGCAGAATAAAAGACATTCATGGGTGCGCGTAGACAGACAGACAGACGGAATGACGCGTGCGGGGGTTAGTTTTTTTACACGCCTGCAAGCCAGTCCCACCACCCCACCCCCATAATGCGCGGGATTGTGTGGACACATCTTCTAAGCAAATGCGCGCATGTCTATGCTTGGAAAGGACGAAAGATAAGCTATGTGTGGTAAACAGTTTGCTGTCGTGAGAAGGGTTCACTCTGAGCTAGGCTGCAGTGAGTAAATATCGTCTGTCTGCTGGTCTGGCCTCTCAAGCCCACATCCCAGTTTGGCATTTGCCGAAGACAAGAGGCTGGTCCCAAGACACTACGCGTGTCGCTTTCATCGCTAGACTGCTGATGTCCACTTTTGCTGTTCGGCTTGAATCATGGGCAACGCCATGTCTGCCTGCCCTACGTTAGCAAAGCTCAGATGACCTATAATAATGACGATGAGGATAAAGAAAGGAAATGAAGAAAGAAAAGAAGAAAGAAAAGAAAGAAAAGAAAGAAATGTATCAAAGAAAGAGAAAATATGAACCTGTACAGCTTCTTATTCCTAAACCCATGAAGTTCAAGGTGTTAAAGTACTGTACAAGAGAATCTGAAGTTTAAATGTAATCTCCCTGTCGGAGGACAGCAAACAGAACTGCAATTAATTTCTTGAAGAAAGGTGCACAACATGCTGTCTACAAGAGGATTCCAGACAGTGTCATCACGTCCACTTTCTGCCTAACTGACCGACTGACTTTCCAAATAAATCACGTACCCGTACACGTACCCATACACATACCCGTTCCCGTACCCGTACCCGTACCCGTACACGTACCCGTACCCGTACCCGTACACGCACTCGTACATGCACCCATATACGCACCCGTACACGTACCCATACCCATACACGTGCACGTGTATGCACACGCACACGCCACGCACGAACGCATACATGTATGTACATACCCGCCTGTCTCCATCCTGTACCCGACCCGACCCGACCCGACCCGACCCGACCCGACCCGACCCGACCCTCACCTCACCTCACCTCACCTCACCTCACCTCACCTCACCTCACCTCACCTCACCTCACCTCACCTCACCTCACCTGCGTAAAATACCTTTTTCTAAACTGCACTCCTCTCTTGGAAGACGATGGCCCTAAAAGCTCCTTTCTAAGGGACCCGGCCGTTTATGTTCAGTTCTTCCTTTATTTCCAGGATGTAGGAAAATGTATGGTCAGAACCAAAAGCTGCCAACGCCCCCTATATCCTCGGGTATCCATGAAGCAGCATTCATCGCTGTTCAGCGAATCTTGAAGATTCCCTGAGATTCACAAGATGTGCGTCTCGTGAAACGAAAGCCTTTATGGCATCGCCCAGTGGCTTATAAAAAAATTGTCCTAACCAGCCTTCCGCTTTCGTTCGGTCACTGCCGGTCAGTGCCACGTGCTGCAGCTGTAACAACCATTTTAGTGCAGACTTGTTGCACTGGTACAGTCTGAGAAATCTGTCCAAAAAAACATTTTTTCATCTATTTGTTCCATCATCGGGTTATATTCGAATGTTCAGTCACATGTTCTGATCGAAGGACATCACAGTACACAAGCTGGCAGTTTTCTTTCACTTCTGACCTTCACTCCCAGCGCTTTTCAAGGATGTCTGGGGCAACATGTAGAAGCCGAAATTATGTCTACCCTCGAGGGGAAAAATACACTCTTAGGCTGAAAAAAAAACCCGTTAAGCTTAGAGCTTACGTGAAAATACCTGAACCGGTCATAACCATTTCAATATACTATTAACGCAGAAACCTGCAGCTACCTTCCATGTTAGCCCACATAGACCTTTCCTGGGACAAATCCAGCATCGCAACCTGGCAGTGGTCCGTGGAATTTCCTCCCAACGTTCGCATTCTGTACAGAATGAGACAACAAGGCGTAACGCAGATTGTATCTATTGCCAGCTGTGGCTCAAGGGGGCCCTGGAAAGAAAATCCGCATTGCGTCACTTCATCCTACAGGATAACTTCCACTGACAGCCATCTTTCAATAGATGACAGGACTGGCACTCCAGGGATGTCCCTAATAAAGAAACAGCGATAAACGATGAAAGCCAAATAAGCAGTGCGCTCTGGATCAGAGCAGAGTGGATTCTTACCGGTAAAAAGAAAATTCATAAATGTAGCAAGGTTCTTCTCGGGTCTATCTCAGTAACCCACTAACTCACTCCCTCTTCAAAACAACGAAGTTAGGAAGTCAAAAGTGGCTTGGTGTAGATCAAAAGCACTGTAAGCTGACTGTAAACACCGTTATATCAAGGTAAGCTGACTGTAAAAACTGTTACATCACTGCAAGCTGGCTCTAAAAACTGTTACATCACTGCAAGCTGACTGTAAAAACTGTTACATCACTGTAAAGTGACTGCAAAAACTGTTACATCTAAAAGGGCTTCTGCAGCTGCCTCTTTCCAATTCGTCACCTGACCTTCCTCCTCTCTGTGTGTACATGCATGTGTGCGTGTGTCTGCGCGAGCGCGCGCGCGTGTGTGGATGTGCGTGCAGATTTGAAGCAGAGAATGAGAGCGAACTTTTCAATATTCTTCTTCGTTTATTCATTACGTGAGCAGATGTTCGAGAGAAGGGGGAAGGGGAGCAAGAGAGAGGAGAAAGAGAATGTGAGGGTGGGGGGGGGGTGATGACCACAGACAATTAGAATGAAAGAGGAATGGGACGGATGAATGTGAGCGTGTGTACGTGCGTGTGTGTGCGTATATGTGTTGTGTGTGTGTGAGAGAGAGAGAGAGAGGCGCAACGGCTGCATCAACTAAAAGTTGAAGACGATTGCGGTATCGCCAAAGGAATGGGGGGTGGAGGATAATCAGTCCAGCATCTTGCATCCTAGCATCTCACATGAATGGCCTTTGGCTTCGAGCTGCGGGTTCCATCCCAAAGCAACCATGCCCCTTTGCGCGCTTCCAAGGAGTCGGGCAAAGGTTGTTTTTATTACAAGCGCATTGATTTCTTTAGCATTTGCACGCGCATAGTTCTTTCGTTCCTCCATGCCCTTGCATTCATAAATGCTAAACGTGAACTTTTTAAACTGGTAATTGATTGTCTCCGTGCTTGCGCATGCGTATATATTAATATCCGCTTACTTCACATGGCGTTTATTCACACCAGATTAGAAAATAACGATGTTCGCCTCCGAAAAGCATGATCGATTAAAAAACCTTATTGTCTGGCAACGTGAAGAATGCCAACAGAATCCTAAAATATCCTGACATATGAATCATAGGGAATGAAACTCTAGCCGATATTTCCAGCCCTCGCGGCTCTGTCTTCAGCGTGCTAGAAACTAAGGTGAATGTTCGGATTGCAAAGAAGTTCGGTAATCTGAATCTTAATTTCAAAAGGAAAAAAAGTTTTCATAACATACTGCAACAGAACAATATTTCTGACGAATCAGATAGGCAATTGCCTGCTTTTTCCGAAGAAATTACTTGTTTACCTAGAAATAGGTCCCGTTATTCTGCTCAAACTTTAAAAAAAGCTTTGGGATAGCAGTTCCGACAGGCGCGCTGTGTGTGTGTGTGTAAAGTTCTGTTGAATTATGGTCATGCTGTGTGAGAGTGTTTCAGATTATGAAGTCCAATTGATAGACAGGCAAACAAGCAAACAGTCGAAAGTTGTAATTCGCCATTGATCTTGTAAAATAACGCGTGCAGACATGTATGAGTAGAGCATTTCGTTCCAGAGTGTGATTAAGAGAAAAAGCTGTTTTTTAAAAGAAAGGTGAGAGGTATGCAGTTTTTTTCTGCACGAAATTTGACGAAGAGACAGCAGCTAAGCCTTTATCACTGCAGTCAGCCGTACTCACAGTCTGATGACAACCGCCAACCGCTGCCTCAGTGGACTGCTGAGGATGCAGTCAACAAAGACGAAATTACAACTCGCGGTATACAGCAAGCACTACGCGCATTATTTTCTCAAAATTGTTATGATATCCAATGTGCAAAGTACTACAGAGATTTAAAACAGAACAATTCTGAAATAAACACCGTTACTCTAGCACCGTAATTCTGATGAGCTACGTTTAGTTCCAGACAACCCACGGCGTGTCATCGCACAGGAGTAGTACAGTCTGCAAACATTGAGGTCCTTATTGTGTATACTTCCCCGTATTAAGCACCCCGCCCCACAGCGCATTACCTCCCCCTTCCCATTCCGTTATCCAGGACGGGGATGACTGACCCACTTCAAGATCACTTCAGAGGACCCTCCGTTGTCGAAAATCGAGGACGGATTGTACCGCCTCAAGATCGCTTCACAGACCCACTCCGTCCAGACTCCTCGCGTCAGCCCCATCGACTGTTGCGGGGTGAGGCGGTCTGAAAATTGACGTGCTCCACCCTGACGGCCCGCAAACGTCCGCCTGATTAACAGTAAGAACATTCCGTGCAAGGCCTGTATGCCCTCCCCCACCTCACGCCCCACCAAACCCTCCATTTCATCCTCGACGTTCAAGAAGCCGTCGATAGCGTAGGATGAAACTCTCCACAGAACATCATCACCGAACAATCAGCCGCCTTTAGTATGCAAGTTTTGCATACTAACAAGCCAGACCTATGTCAGCAGATGACAGGAAGACACGTGCTGACCAATGATGGCACCATCGAAACTTGAAAAACGAACCAGTTGTGGGCTCTTTGGGCCACATCCGATCAATCGCTAACTGCTGCAGTAGGCGAGCTCTCGCCGGCTCTTCGTAAAAGCATGGGGATGCAAGACTAGAATGAACGCCCCAGCGTTCTTGCGTGCATCCTACCAGACCGAGAACCCACTTGAGTGGCCATGGTGTATAAGTGCATGATCGAAGGCAAGTTTAAAGTCTCACGACCATTGCTGTATGTCATTGCCAAACTACTCACGAAAGTAAGATGGAGTAATTTTCAGATAGACACGCACCATTTCTTAAATAGCAAATGGCGGATTGTAGCTGTAGTTCGCAAACAGCAATTACGAAGGATTAAAACGATTTAGTCTCTATTAAAGTGTTCTCCTTTCACGCGACAATGTGACAAAGCATTATTACGCAATTTACCCCTTCTCCCTCATATCTCACTTGAACCCTTTCGCTGCTTTACTTTCGCATGGGTGCGTGAGATGTTTTCATCTAACAAGTTTCTTTAAACAGAAGCGGTCCGAATCCGCTGCCTCATTCAGTCCTTTGCAGACTAATCTAAATGTCGGTAACATATAAATACCTTCAACAAACATAACACTCGGATTCAAGCGTCAACAGGCAAAGGCGGTGATGGGCATCAACAAAAACCATAATTGTGAAAGACTCGCCTGTTTTGTCTGCCTCTGCAGCAATTTCTGAAATATAAATATCCCTTATAGCTGAAACGTGTCATATTAAGGAAAAGATTTTTCTTATGAATCAAAAATGTGTGCTACATTATATCCCAGCTGTTATTGATTCAAAGACGTCCTGCAGATAAGAAAGGAAGCTAAATTAGTATTTTCAGAAACTCATATTTCAGCCAATAAGAGCACGTAATGTACATTCTATTTTATGCAAAACACTCACTAAGCTGTAATATTACTCGATGGCTCAAGGGTATTATGTGTTTAGTTGAACTGTGGGAAGAGAAGTGGGCTATATTAAAATGGCGCTGCAACTAGAATTCAAGATGGCTTATTGCTGTACGTTTGGTTGCAAAAATAAATGATCTTCTGACGTCCACAAAGAAATTAGAAAAACATTTCATAAAAATTTATAAATAAATATTTTGTAATAATTTTAATTTTATGTAAGTAAAAAGTTATCACTGTTATGAACAGTTCCCAGGGCGATGCAGAAAAATCTAAGGTCGGTAATATATATGCTGCTAGTAAAAGTAGGGTGGAGTGTTTGTTGCCGCAAACGAGGTGCATATCAGGACGGTGTTGCTTAGACAAAGTTTACGTGCTGCCACACGTGGGACTGATGGCGCAACACGGGCCTCAGTCCCACCCAGTCACATTATACTGACAGCGGACAGAGGGTTGTACTGTAGTGCCAGGCGTCTGGCGGGGCAGCTATACTAGATGGCCAATTTTTAAGTTTTAGGTATGAGTCAGCCGGGGTTGGAATCATCCACATGTATTTTTAAATATTTATTCGTAGCGACTACGATCGAGGTTATTTCTTGATGGCGGAACTTTTCTCCCATTAGCAGACGAGCAGCTGCTCTCTAGTTCGAGCTCAGTGACAACACTCCTCGATCGGTTCATTCCTCCTTTCTTCACGGGTTCTCTCACCACTGCCACTTACTGCCTCGGTTAAACGGATACGGCATTCTTCTCCGAGGCGGGAGGTAGGTGGTTCACGACCCGGCCGAGTCATACCTAACTCAAAACTGGCAATCTAGTGGCTGCCCTGTCAGACGCCTGGCACCATAGGGAACAGTACTAGGACTGGTTGGCCCGGTGTCAGTGTAATGTGACTGGGTGGGATTGAAGCCTGTGTTGGACAGCAGTTCCACGCGTGGCAGAACATTGACGTCTCAAGCAACGTCCTGATTACCAGAAGAATATTTTTATTGGGTAATTCACTGGAGAAAATTTTGCATACACAAATATTCGTTTATCATATGCTAACTGATGATATGCTAAATATGGGGAAATGGTACGGCAAAGCAAGTTTTTGTTGACTGTTGCATTGAGCAAATGTGAAATCAGGAATATAGATATATTCTCAGAGTGTTCTATAGATATTCTCAGAGCGCGCAATAATCGAAATGGCCTAGACAGTGGTTAATGTCAACTGATTTCAGAAGCACGTACAGGATGCGATCAGGTCAAAGACTGCACACTGGGGCACTCTGGGAGTTCGTACACATATTAGTAATTGACTGGCTAGGCCGGCCCAACACGTTAGCAGCAGCTGGAGTGAATGGGGCGACCTGTCTACCTGCACATCGTCGATAAACACGGGATGATGAGTCAGCCTGCCCAGCGGTGACATTTGTCCTCGACCTTTGACCGTCTGGCTGGCTGGCTCCTGGACTGCAAAATGTTGTATACAGCGACAGGGCAATCCAATCCGAATGGCCGCTTTATACTCTAGAGAACCATTGAGTCTATATTGTCTGTCGTTTATGGGATGGCTTTGATAAACGCTCTTCTGTGTTTTCTCAACACAAAGGTACTTAAAATGCTTTCTTCTTTATGCGGCAGTGTTGCGCAACAGCAGGAAGTATTTATTTTAGGCTTAATGTTTATAACATTCTCCAGCTGCTAGGAGGTGGGTCACTTAAAGTGGTTCTCTTAGCTGCGCAGGTAGTCTGACAAAAACATTTTCACTCAGAATAGTTTACACTCCGCCTTTGAAACTTGTCATAACATCTTCATAAAAACAAAGACTTATCTACAAACTGGGATTCAAGGGATTTTCTCAATTTATTCCACTCTCAGATGCCTACAAATGACAGGCTTCGATTTCTCTTTCAAGTAAATTAATTGTAAAAATACTTTCCAGTTCCAACACCCGTATGTTATGAAACAAATTGATGTGCGTTTGACTGCGAAAATCTGAGCTCTAGCTCGTGCAGTAAATTTAGTGTCATTAGTGTACAGCTTTGAGATGACGCCAGCCCTGGTCACATACAAACTTCACGTCCGAACGCGTGAAGGTCTGCGTCGTTTTCAATGAAGGGTACCCTCCCCACACACTCCACAAAGTTTGGGCTGCTGTCATGTCCGAACCAGCATCTTCACCAGTGTCGTCCATTCACAAACGTCGCTCCTCTATGTTCCCGAGAGTTTCCTGTCGTGCCAGTTCTTGCTGGGCATTCATTGTCCGGCTGTTGTAACCGTTGTAATTATAAAGACCCTGGCTGCCATTCACACGTCTCCCAGCCAGGCAACGACTGGGCCAATTCATTTCTAGAAACCTCCGAAATCAACGATTGAAATGGAAACGGAGCCAAGCCCGCGAACTTCATCACTTGCCGTGGCTACAGGACTAAAATCTTCCTTCATCGACCCCACTTCATCCGTCAAGACATATTATCAAAACCACGACACACAACTGGTCTCCATCCAAACGCCCTTTCTCTTTGTTATGCCAACCAGTGAAACAGGACACCCCACATAGTCAATTAAACAAACAAACAAGCAAACAAGCCAACAAACAAATAAACAAATAATCAGTCAATTAAACAAGAAAAATACAATACAAACCTGGACTGGGTTGCACGACTGCTCGTATCAGCGTTTCTGGTCTTAAGAGTGGTAGTAAGGCCAGTAAAACCTTGTATTGTGCATGAATCTTTACGTACGAACGGCAGATACAAACACTCATGTAGCGGGCCCAAGTTATTTTAAGAAACCAATGTCTTCGCCGCAAGTCAATCAGAAAACACATTTCAAGAGAGTTCCCGGATCAAGATCGGCACCAGCCAATCACTGTCAAGGTGAAGCTGGCTACTAAACACTGAATCTCGAAGCCTTCGCTGACAAATTTAGGAAAGCGGGATGATGAGCAAGGCAAACATGACTAAGCTGTGAGGATACGATAGGACAACAGCAACGGTCACATCAGATTTGACAGCATGAGTTTCTCATCTTTTAGATAGCGCCATGATGTGGTAGATACACCGCTGTCACTCCCCCTCTCTACTCAGCAAAATATAGCTTTCAGAGAAAGTTTAAGAAATTATAACATGTTTACCTTACTCCTCCCCTATGAAAAAATTCTCTGGGAGGAAAAGATTCTCATTATGCTGAAGTAGAAAGCGAACACTTTACTTTGGGTGTTTACATGTTTATTCAACTCAATACAGTAGGGTACCCTTATAAATTACTCAAGTTGTGCGGACTTTGCGCGGGTCATCTAAGTGCGATGAAACTAAAGCAGCCATAGGAAACTATCCATCCGATTGAAACAAAGAATAAACGACGAGCACAAATATTGATTTTATTTGTTTCGTAAGTGACAGTTCTGCCCAGCTGGATACTTAGCGCCCTCACCTTTCCCAGTTTCATTCCAATGACCTGGACTGACCTGTAGGGAATGTGGCTAGCTTGCAGAAAGTAATGTAACATTACTGAATTATCACTCCAACAGGAAGTACTTGAAACGCTCAACAAAACTGTATGCAGACGCATGCGACCAAGGGAGCTTACCGTACTTGAGCGTTTCAAGTACTTACTGTACTTTCAAGTACTTAGTGATAATTTGATAATTTAAGCGCTCGGTCCTCATTTGTTCTTTATTAATAGTAACATTACCGTTCAAAATAAGTGTGAATGACTCCTAAGAGAATTAATAAGAACTCATACTCCACGCTGGCGTAAGGTGTGTGTACCCTCCGCGTACTTGGCCAAAACCACTCCTCCTCACGAGTGTATTTGTGGTTCCTGTCATTTTAGGAGGTATACGCACCAATGGAATTACTACACAGCCGGTTCTTATCGCTTTCAGAAAGATAGACCTTGGCACGTCAGCGGTGCTGCTACGGTGCAGAATCCCTAGCCTCCTGGGGGCAGTAAGCACCTGTGTCCTGATCTCCACGGATACCACGTGCACGACCCAGCCAGCCAATCAGGTAATTTCACCGAGGAACAGAGCAGCTCTGGTGGGAACAATTCAGTCAAGAGGCGAGGAGGGGAGGTGGGGGAAAAGAAGGAAGGAAGAGAAGGAAGGAAAGAAAGAACGAACGAACATTGAAGGGACAGGAGGGAAAGAAAAAAAGAAAAATGTCGGAACTCCGATATAAAGTTAGTAAGGTCCAATCCAGGGCTCAAAGCGATCAGCCGATAATCTTAAATCCTTGGTCCAGACCATATTCATTTTTAGACAATAACGGACTGCAGGCTGACAGAGACAGCCCTGAGTCACAGCACACATTGCACTAACGATGGTCCCAGACCAGAGATCGAGAGCACGTGACTTTCTGCTTGCCAGCTAGCTGAAAGCATCGTAAGGTATGAACGGATCAATGACAGGAAGATTGGAGTGTCCCCTACATAGTGTGGTTTTAACAGCCAGCAGCGAGAATGAAATCTGTGTGTATTTCCTATATTTGTGCAGGTTTAAAATCGTGTACGGTCCATCAACCAGTTAGTGCACGTGTGAATGCCTAATAGAGATGTAAACACATTACAGCAGAGCTTATATATTTGTAGAAGCGCAAAGTTTGAAGAGTTTAAGTAAATGAAAGTTATTGGTTGAGCTTTATAATGCTTTAATATTAAACAGACACGGAACATTTCGGTTTAAGAGTATTAGGTAATGCCATTCTTGGTAGAGCTGCGTGACAGTCCGTATCTTTCTCTCTGAGGTCGTAAGCCCTGTTTAGGCTGTATATTTTATGTGAAGCTTTATGTAAGGAAGGGAGATACTAACGACTGTACAAACTGGCACAGGTGTTTACACTAATCATGAATTTACAAGAAGAAATGAATAGTGTAAATAAAACTAAGAGTTGGATGTTGTCAGGCGAACGATTTCTAAGGAAAGGTCATCTTTGTGACTCTGATCTGCTGAGGCTTATTTGTTTGTTGTTTGTGCCTTAACGTCCAGCCGGAAACGAGGTGTATATCAGGACGATGTTGCTTAGGCAAGTTTACCTGCTGCCACACGTGGTACTGCTGTCCAACACTGGCTTCAGTCCCACCCAGTCACATTATCCTGACTTCGGGCCAACCAGTCCTAGTACCGTTCCCTTTAGTACCAGACGCCTGGCAGGGCAGCTACTAGACTGTCAATTTTTAAATGTTGGGTATGACTTGAGGGAACCACAGACCTTCCGTCTCACAAGAGGACGGCTTAACCACTTGACCATCGAGGAGTTGTTTTGTTGGCAGAGACGAAGGACCCTTTCATAAGCGTCTGATCTCTTCCAACACAACAAGGCGCGAAGTATGAGTGTGTGAGACAGAACATCGCTTTTATTCCCCTGATGTGAAGTGCAGTCACTAACTGACCCGAGCTTTTAGCGCCAAGTTGTGCAGAGGAAAATACCCAGAACGTAAAGCTTTCAATCACAGTAGCCGCGGTCACGGTGGCTGACGCTCAGCCATGGCTGACAGGCGGACTTTCAACCTCCTCAACACCGCCGTTTCGAGTCCTTGATGCACTGACACTATCACTTCTGCCGTCTATGGTTGATGATGCATCGCTTCATGATCACAGGCTAACCCCCGCTACTTTCTTTTGTCAGACGAAAATTGTGTCTGCGTTGGTGTTTGCTAGAGCAAGCCGCAGACGGTACGACAACAGCTCGTGTTGTGACTTCGTGGTCGGACAAAAGGAAGCTTCGCCGAAGAACGAAGACACGATTGTCCAAAGAAATGATTCCACCGATGGCTATTCGCCGAACATCGAACGCATAGGACAATCATTTCAAGCTTCCCTGGTCCCTCATGCATGACATCGCACCTTGTCGCTGCTTTTACTGCTAACATCAAGATATAAATTCGGTCCTTTTAATTGAGGGTCACAGTAAGTGTGACTGGTTATTATAGGTTTCAAGAGGGGGTCTTTCTATCATCAAGTTTTTAACAGTCTAGTCTCAAGGTCAGAAGGTCAAACATTTGTTGCGCTGTACACACTAGCTGCCATTCATGCCACACCCGGAATTCTTCGTCTGCTTCAGACGCCTTTGAATAAACATGTCGGCCCGCTATGTCACTAAAACAGGACTAATAAATATGGGAACGGTAAGCTTCCTTGGTCGCATGCGTCTGCATACAGTTATGTTGAGCGTTTCAAGTAGTTCCTGTCGGAGTGATAAAACAGGACTGCTAAAACTTGTGTTTGTCTTAGGAGCGATCATGAAAAAGTTAAGATTTGTCAGACCTTCTCTAACATCTCCACAACAAATGAACATCAGAACAACATTTAACCCTAACCCTCACCCACTATACTTAATTCTTTCTGTGACTTAGCCATCAGTAGCGCACAAACACATGGAACATTTAAAAAAAAAGGCTCCAAACATTCCTAAGCCCACTTGTTTTCCGCTGTTTTTCATCTAAGAGCTGGTCTATTTTTAGTCATCGGGTATTCCCGATCTAGACCCATAGGATGGCGCTTTGGATCCCAGTTGTGTCTCAGTCCTGTGCCCCTCTCCTCCACTACTGAGTCGCCAACAGTCTTGCTTCAAGCATTCACACATTCAGCAATGAAAAACATTTCGTTAATTTCCTGCGGTGGTGAATTATTCAAAAGAAGACCAGACCACGTGAAAAGTTAAAACCATGAGATCATTAACTGTGACTGCTCCTTACAAGCAACACACGCAAAGTGCACGAGGAAAAAAAACGTACCTGAGTTGAACTGGATGCGATTGCTGGTATAAAATTCCACTTGCACGTTAGAGTCAACTTTATCTCAGCTCAAAATACAAGTAAAGAAGAAGAAAAATTTACAAGGATGGGAGTACTGGCTTGGTGAAGCATTAACATACTAGGGTTAACGGCGTGATCTAGCAGGCAATGGACAGGGATTGCTTTCAACTCCTAACCTTCAGTCGCAGACGAGGTGCATATCAGGACGGTGTTGCCTAGACAAGTTTACGTGCTGACACACGCAGGACTGCTGCCAACACGGGCCAACCAGTCCTAGTACTGTTCACTACAGTGCCAGTCGTCTGGTAGGGCAGCTACTAGATTGCCAATTAATTAGGTATGATTTAGCAGGGGTGCGATCCACCAACCTCCCTCATCGGAAGCGGACGCCTTAACCACTAGACCACCGAGACAGTTTGTTATGATCAAAGGTAATACATATTCTGGATGACAGCACAGGGATAAATAAGGAAAATCATACTTACTGTGCTGGAACATGCAATCCACGCCTGTGAATATCCTCACTATCTTCAGACTGAAGCTGTCCAAAACGGAATGACCTCTCTCGCTTTTTAACATCAGAAACTTTGCAACAGGTTTCACGAGATCAGCCTATATATCCAGATACAGCGGGCTTTGCATCACGTGTTGATATTCACTGCTCGGACGTTATAGGAATATAACTCTAAATTACGGCCGAGGTTATCCCCCTTTCATTTAGGACAGTGTCCTATTTCCATGGCAACAATCGTGCCTCAACAGGTCGTTGGTCGGGTACCCAGTTCACGTCGCGAAGTTGGTGGTTTGAGACCCGACCCTGGACAAGGTTTACATCCTGGAGTTAAACATCCCAGAGACAGCCTCGGAGACCATTTCCCGACGACATTTCTACGCTGACCATCTGCCCACGACTGTCAGTTTGGTGGGTGTTCCAGTTGATAGTTTAAGACATCCCCCCAGCGACATCTTGGCCAGGCAGAACCATTCCGGCTAGACAAGGCAGCCAGCCTTGAGTCTCGTTGAGAAGCTGTCGTAACAAGGACTGCAGACTAAGGCTTTAATAAGCGAAAACAATCAGTGCAGTCTTTAGACAGTGTACTCAGAGTACAGAGTCCGTAATTTAGAGTTATGTTCCTATAACGTCCGAGCAGTGAATCATAAAATGCCAACTTGGACTATGCAGTGAAAGCGAGTTTTCCGAAAAGCCTGTAGCAATGACCCTTCTACCACTGTACGAAACCTGTTTCTGAAGATAACTCCTATATCAATAAATGTTGCGTACAGGGTTCTGCGAAAGTTGACAATTGTTGTATAATGTGTTTATAAGTAAACAGGAATTAACGCTTTTCTGGTATTGTTTTGCTGATTAAATAATTCATAATTACTTTTTCAATGTTATTTTTAATCATGAAGCCCATACTGGCTACGTTATCAATGTAGAAGATAATATTTTTGTACGGCTTGAGGACTGCGCAAGCTCCTACAAATTTTTTTTCTGTCCTTTCTGCTCTCTAGCTCCGATTTTCCCTTACACACGTCACTAAGGATGAAGAATTGTCGGAGGAGGTTTCATCAATCAGAAAATAGACAACCCCATTATACTGCTGAGGCCTGCAGTCAATAAGGAAGAGCAGAATTTCTGTAGCGTCGACGTCTCACTTGAGAGCAACGTCTTAGCTCATCGTATTAGATGAGACGTGTTCAGACGAGAGGGGAGAGGCGGGTACCGATGGGGGACGTTCAGTCGAGACTGGGGTGCAGTGAGGTCGAGGAAGGTAAAGGCTGTTCCGTGACCTGTTTTTAGGTCGTAGGGGAGTGGGGATGGATGAGACCCCCACTTCTCTGATCGTGAGGACGCTGCTCATCTGCTCCTTGTCTTTCTCTCTCCTCCCTTTCTCTCCTTCCCTCGCTGCCTTGCCTTGCCTGACCCATGGTTCAGATCCCCATTCCCGGCTAGGTCAACTCTTACAGTGTACGGGAATCGAACCAGCCCAGCGCATTCGAGCATCGACCTCGTAGGTCAACACTCTGAGCACTCGGCTATTCGCCCCCAATGTCGAGGCTGGGCTACGGTTACCGACATGACATACGGTTCCATCAAACATGCGCGTACAGTTTGGTAACGAGCATCGGGAGGCGTTAAGTCATAAATAGTGTAATTTTAATGACCAGCACAAGACGCATTCCGTCAAGACTAGCAGACAATGTTCAGCCAAAACTAACGTAAATTTACGGACATGATGTCGATGATGAGTTTTCAGTCAAGACCTGCGCACAGTTTTGGAGTACACATCAAAACACACATAGACGCCAGTAGAATAACATGGTCAGGGCTTTGGATACATTCAGTCAAGACGATCGTACACAGACAGGTTTTAACGACACAAAAATATCCATATTTGATAAACTAGATTTGTTTAGTTCTTTTGTCTTTTTTAATTGCAAACGTTATACAAGAAAAGCTCATTGAAGTTCGTGATCGAGAAAAGAAATATAATTTTAAATGGATGAGCAAAGGTTCGCAGTGTATCTCAGTCTTACGCAGTGAGGTACCTGTCCGTGGGATATTAAGTGGCACTAGAGCGTTCAAAGAAATTAACATTTTTTTCGGTTTTGGTTGGTGGGGCGCTTGGATGGTGTCAGATTACGCCATTTGAAGTCAGTTCCATGGGTTTTCCCCCCATAAAAATATATTCAAACGAAAAGCAAATACTAAACTTTCTCTGAAGTGTGCGCGTTCTTTCGAAGGGATTGGAGTCCCCATCCTTTTTCATACCGTGAAAACTGCGTCAAACCCGTTGAACGAAGTATCTACTATATAAAGCCGAAAGTGTGTGGGGAGTGGGGGTGGGGGTGGGGGTGTTTGTAGGTTTGTAAGTTATACAAATCCGCACGCCTGAACCGATCCACACCAAATTCGGCACGCGGGTTCCTTTTTACCCGCAGATAGTCTTAGGCCATATTTCGACCCTGTACCTGTAGGCCTAAGCAAAAATGAAATAACAAATGTGACGAAGACCTTACCACGTGTACATGGCCATTGGGGTGCAAGGGAGATCCCTAAAGATCCCTTTCGTACGAAGAGTACTTTCCCTTGCCTGGCTTGACAAGTTACCGTTGTGCGCAGCTAATCAAATGGCGAGCTCTATACCCGTTCTGTGTTTCCGGGGGAGGAGAGGTAGGGTGGGGTTAGGGGATTGAGGGTGGGGTGGTGGGGATTGGGGGTGTGGCGGGTGCGGGTGGGGATGGGTGAGTGGGTGGAGTGCTGGGAGCGCGTGGGTGGGGCGGAGTGGGTGCGTGGGTGGTTGCTGGGGGGCTGAAAGGGGGTTGTGTCATTGGGTCAAAACCAGCCTTTATTCCCCCTACCACACACACACACACACCACCACCACCAAAAACAAACAAACAAACAAAAAAACAAAAACGGGCATCGCGGGGCCCCTGGCTATCACTGAACATAATGGGGAGGCAACTATATTGCAATTATAGTTTGCGAACAATGTAGAAAGCAGATTAAACGTCCCTTTATACGCTGTGATGTCTAACATAATTCACTGTCAGATACAGGCATATATCTCCTGTCTGCACAATCTGCCGGCCCATCGCAGGCCCAGTGCAGGCCCACACGCGATAAATGTAAAATCACAGGCGGCCATTGCTTGGCGAATAAATCCTCTGAAAACAATTAGTCAGAAAAAATGGCGTACAAGTCATTAAAAGTGTAGGAATCAAAATAATCAGCAACTCGTGCTATACTTCAGAAGTGAATATCTGCGATATGTCAGAAGCAGCCACAGCTAAAAACAAACAAACAAAAAAGGTGTTTGTCAGAGTTGACAATATTGTGATACGCAACAGCTGTGTAAAAGACAAAAAAAAAAAATACCCATCCTAAGTTGTAAATCAAAATGTGTCAGAATTTGTAACAATCAGCCATGATGTGTCATGGGTTGAATCAGGCCGCAAAAAGTGGCGGCAGGGTCGAAATAATCAACAAAGGTGGTGCATCATGGGTTGAATAAGGTCACAAAAAACATTTGTGTGTAGCGCGTCTGGAAGTTGTGCTTCACAAAAAAAGCGGTTTGTGGTGGGTGGGAGAAGCCAGGGATGGCGTGTTGCAGGCTGGGTAACTTCACAAACAGCGGGGCTGTCAGATTTTATAATTCGTCTTCACGCAGCTGCAGATTGTCAGAGGTTGAAATAAGGCGAGGGTAGCGAGATGTGCGACTCGTGACGGTGGAAACGTTTGGCAGCCATTGAGCGTCGAGTCATGTAGAAAAAAGTCATAGCCTGCGAAAAAGTTTTAAAAATCACGTTTCATTGAACTGATAAAAGTTACAAGAGGTTATTACAAGTTTCATGGTGAATTTCCTCGGTCGCATGCTTTCAGAGCCCGATGCGTAACTAAAAGTGCATGCGTAGCAACCGTTCAACTATGTGCAGCGGCTCTCCTCTTATGCCTGGATTACACGGCCCGACTAAGTCGTACGAAATCAGTCACAAGTAAAAGAAACTAGGGTCCAGACAATTCACGTCTCAACAAAAATATAATTTCGACAAATTTGGATTGAACATTCTTTTCAGACACAGATGCCAAAGTTTCTGGAAAGAGAATGTCTTGGGGGGGGGGGGAGGAGTTAGAAGCTATACAGATTTCGTACGACTTGCTCGAGACCTGTGGCGTTACAGGATATTTGTAATCAAGACAAGCGCACCTAGAAGATAAAATCTCACCTGTTTCACGTGTTTGAAAAGCATGGCCTGACTGGGCGTCTCTGGTCGGAGTCCCTCCAACTGCAGATAAAGCTGAAGGAAGCGCCCCAGCAGTTTCTGGGTGACCTTGAAGCTGACAGCCTGCGATAAGAAGAGGAATAACGTACAAGCGCCCTGTCAGCCACAGACTGGAGCTAAGCCAGAGAAACGGTCCGCAGAAAAATAATCGGCCCGCTTCTTCCCGCGGATTTCCGTCCCTGGTTTTTACGATCACATTGATCCTTGGCAAGCCTCCCTCGTGCCCGCCAAATCACTGTGTGATTTGAAACTGACTTGCGCCTCGAAGACGTTCTCCTGCAGCTTTTTGACTTGCCTGGAGGATTTATTGGTGAAGAAGTTCTCTTGGAACACAATGGGAATCTTGCAAGAAGAACACTCGCTCCAATCGGCCTGACAAAGTTAACGTCACGGAAGAGGGAAACAGTTTCTAAATACATGCTCCCCCTGATCGTATCCCTCCCTCGCTCCCTCGCTTCCTCGTTGTATCGCCTTTTTATAACTGTTCCCTCTTTCCGTCTCTGTGTGTGTGTGTGAGAGAGAGAGAGAGAGACAGAGAGAGAGAGACGGACAGACAGACAGAGACAGAGAGAGACACACACACAGAGAGACAGAGAGAGAGAGGAAGGGGAGAGAAATATCAGTGCATCGGTTGTGAAGTTCTCGGCAATTCGACAATCGCTACATCTAATCTGGAGAGACACATTAGGAGGATGAAAAGAAAGAAAAAAGACACAAAATAAGAAGTAGACAATACCAAAAAAAGAAATAAAAACAACAGGTAAAAACAAAAATAAAACCGCTAAAACCATAGACCATGTGCGAGAGTGGAGAGTTACCTCCCCTGCTATCTCCTCTTCGGCGGACGTGTAGGTGTGAACGGACCGCACAGAGGGCCAGCGCGATAGGCCAGTACCTGGTGACGTGTTCTCCTCCTGAGAAACAGTTCAAAGGTCATTTATACAATCTTACACCTCGCCTTCGTCCGAAAATAAACATAGCGTGCGCGCGTGCATCTGTCCTATGTAGGAGCTGATGCATGTGTGAGGGAAGAGGTCATGGCTTACAAGAAAGCAACAACAAAGGTTAGTCGTGACGGGGATGGAGAGGGAGGAAATGTGTTTTAGGGGGTTGGGGGAGGGAGCTGAAGGGTGGGGGGAACTGCAGCACCTGACGAATAAACCCTGGACGATCTGCTCTGTAAACAGGTGCAACATGCAAAGAAAGTGCTTGTGATGAACAAGGGATCCGAATCCACGACTCTCGGTATCGATGGCAAAACAATACCGCTCTGCTACAGCCCGCCTTGCAAGCAGGGGTGGGGAGGTTGATAGTGTGTGTCACAGCATGCATAGCAGGGTTCTTAGCACAATATGAGGGAGATAATCTTCTCTCGCCGTTCGTCATGTATTACCAAGGGCGGCAACCGCTGACTGAACGAGGTACTAAATGATATTTCTAGTGATTTGACGTGATGTTTCATCCTGTCCTGTCTGCGCGTGCTCCGGGGCTGGGGGGTAGTTTATGTGTAGACCTCCCCGTGTCTGTGTGAGTCGCCGTGCGCGCGTGTTGCATTGTGTGTGCGCGTGCGGGCGAGTGTGTGTGCCTTGAATTATCAAGATTTGGCGCCCCGCAGACACTCTTGCTACTATTAACTCTTACGTCATCGAGGACGGCAGCAATTTGCTCTTGCAGGTCCACGAGTTCCGCCTGCAGTCGTGTCAGCAAATTGTTGAATTCCATGGCGCCGAGGTCGTGCTTGACGCTGTCTAGACACGCCTTACACACGCGAAAACGTTGGCTCAATGCGCCATTCGCGTGCCATACGATGGGGCTGCTGCTCTTGTCCAACTCTTCTGTCTGCAAGGACAAATAATGTATGTATGTATGTATGTATGTATGTATGTATGTATGTATGTATGTATGTATGTATGTATGTATGTATGTATGTATGTATGTATGCGTGCATGCATGAGAGTGTACACATATCAAACATGCTCCAGGAAGAAAGTTGCTAAAACCAGTTAACCCTAAATGACTTGCACACAACGCTTTGTCCGTCACTCAATACGTAACCTTGTTTTCCGTCCTGCAATAAAAGTGCTGGGCCTTTGGCCACGTGACAAGCAATCAGCTTCCGGTTTCTGCAAGTCGATGCGTGCCTAGCGACCCTCGATTGAGATGAACGAGACTCACTTGTGTAATGCGTACCAGAAATTTCTCTACAGTCTCTCGTGACGAGAGCGCAGGACATTGCGGGGTTGGTTTTTTTTCGTCGTTTCGCCGGCCGACAGTTGCAAAGGGACCAAACCGAGGGAAAAAATCGGAGAATGTTTGTGTAAAATAAATCGAGTTCTGGGACCGTTCTTTAAATAGAGGAAAACTGTCGCGGTATTGTCTCTGTCGTGTCTAGGGGTATGGCGCTTATGTGTTTTACTCGTCTGCTCGTTGACTAGAGTTATCACAACATAAAAATGTGTCAAGAAGGGGGAAACTAGCACTGCAATCGCTGCCTAATTTAAATCAATTTCCAATCG
>SMGT01009872.1:244009-258472 GCA_004794575.1 Lanistes nyassanus | reverse complement strand
GCTCGAGCTGTTCCTCGAGATGGCCAGCTGGTATCAGGAAGACGACCAGCCCCCTCCGCTGCAGATATCATATGAACTGTAAGATGTGGGAGGAGACTAGCTCTATGTTACGACGGTCACCCACAAGTCATCCCCCGAGCATGTCAATAGGACGGCGAAGATGAGAAGCTGATAAGCGAGGTATCGGCAAGATAGAAACTGGAGACGACATTATTCGAGAGACAGGTCCAAGATAGAAAACCACTAGACTATCAAGATTAGAGAAGTAGCATTTTAGATGAACCGCCGTGCCTCCGCCCATTACTCAATCTTCTTCAATTATTAAACTTTGTCGTTGACGTCGAAGAGAGTTGTCGTACGAACGCGTATGACGCATGAGAGGCGTTACACCAGCCGCTAACCCACTTAGCGCCATCTAGGTCAGCTACCGGTCATTCATGTCGATCCGTTAGGCCCCTCCCGGCAACAGACGGCCCGGCTGACTTATAGGGTGGGGGACCCCTACCGTTAAGTCGCTCTGGGGCCGGTAAAAATGGCGGTTGCGATACTTTCCTGTCTTCACAGCAGACGAAATCTGCGCTTAAACAGAATTTTTAGAGACGTATCCAATCCTTTGGATACCTATGACAACGTCAATTTATACCAAAAAAAAATTAGATTTCGTCGGGAAGATATTCTTGATATCACTCACGAGATTGCAGAACATTTGGAACTTGCCAATCGAGAGCACATAACACTGCTTTGCACACAAGTCTGCGTGACACTGCGGTTTTACGCAAGTGGATCGTTCCAGTGTTGCCCCAGACTTGATAGGAATATCGCAGACAACAGGTACTCGCATCATTGCAAGAGTAACAATTATATGAATATAATTGATATAATATAATTAATATAATTAGGCCATGCTGCAGCATGGGAAACGCTGGATTAGTTTTCCGGATCAGAGGGAAGCAGTTAAGCAAAAGGAGAAATTCCACAGCTTCCAAAACATAACAGAGTGCATCGACAGCACACATATCAAAACTCAAAGTCCCAATTAAAGTAAACGAACCTGACTTCGTCAACAGGAAAAAAATTATCATTAGTTGAATGTTCAAATAAAGCACTTTCATATTTATAATTTAAGCGCTCGGTCCTCGTTTGTTATTTATTAGTTATCACTTTAATCTTCTTAAACATGTTGTATTTTTTATCTTCTCACACAACAAAGCACCAGAGTTTCCAGAGACTGAGGTGCTTAATTTTACAACGCTGCAATAATTGATAATTACCCCCACAGCACGCATGAATGCAGGCAAACACACAGTAATAAGGTTTACACATGTTTATGTGCACCGTCCGATTTCTTTATGTGTTTTCACAAGTAGCCGGGATAGAAAAGTCAATATTACTGTTTTATATATTTATATATCAATGTTTTATATATACATATCAATATATAAATCAATCAAGTAAGCGCCATGTTTTCAATTTCACCCCTATGGAATTTTTTAATAAAAAATGCTAATGACGTTACATTGCTTTATAGAGAAAATATCTTGGAGTAATCTTTGACGGTAATATATCTTCTGACCCACACTTCAAATGATATAATCAATAAATAAACAAATTGCTATAAAAGTCGACTGTATGATTTATTAGTGACTAGCAGTTGTACACACTAAACACGCGCGTCGCAATCCGGAACTGCTTGTTAGGGTCTCAGAACATGCGCATCACAGGAATTCTGCCTGACCCGACTATCTAGGGCGCATTGTTAAAAATAGACAGCCTGATAGCTGAAGTCCGGTCTGTGGGCGCAACGTGAATAGCGAGGGTCGCGCCTCTGACGGCCGGTCAGCTATCGGGCGCAGCGAGCTTGTGGGGTTGGTAAGCTGCGGGCGCGACATGAATACAAGTCCTGCTTATCATTTTCAAAGTGGGCGTGGTCACATGGATTTGATTAAAAGTTTTCTCTGGCTAGAGATACGGAATATTGCGCAATGGCGTCCTGTGTTCGTTCCATGCGGGTTATTGTCCACAGCGCGAAGAAACGATGGACATGGTAAAGTAAATGTCGCTTTGGGTCTTCATTTTATGTATTTATTTATTTTGTCTATACGTATCTCTTAGCCTTTCTAACTGGACTGGTCTTTACATTAAAAATTCATGCAGTTCTCCATTTTACATTCCTATTCATCAAACGATAATCCCAACAAGGTACTGGCAGCGCTAGACACACCCATATGCTGACGTATGCAACCAAGGGAGCCTACCGTAACCAAACACGTAGCAAAGAGAGAGTCGAAAGTAAGGAACATGACAGATCTTCAAAAAGATCTGCCGTCCCTTTCGTTTAAACGACCCTAGTCTTCACACGGCTAACCCCTGGTGTACCACGTGTGCATACAGCGAATCACTATTTTATATCGTCAGCTCGCTGACTAAGCGTATGCTGGCGACTGGGATCCAAGACAAACACAACATAGGACAAATACATGAAATCCTCAAGGTGCACAATATAATGAATAAAGAACAAATGAGGACAGAGCGCTATAAATCATCAAAAGATAATCCCAACAAGGTACTGGCAGCGCTAGACACACCCGTATGCTGACGTATGCAACCAAGGGAGCCTACCGTACCCAAACACGTAGCAAAGAGAGAGTCGAAAGTAAGGAACATGGCAGATCTTAAAAAGATCTGCCGTCCCTTTCTTTTATTCTTTATTCCTATTGATGTCGATTACTTTTTACAGCAGCGGTCTACCAATAAATAATCAAAAACACCAAGGAATGGGAGAGCTTCCAGCAGTCCAACCACACACACACTGCTTGCTTCCCTTTGACCTATACGTTGACATCTTGGTCGGGATCCCCCCCCCCAGCCCCCAGCCAATTTATAGAAGGTCTTCCATATCCTTAACCATCTGTCACAGTCCGTAACACGCCATCCCCTCCACTATGTACTTTACTATAAAAGAACGAATTACTGCAGCCAGTGCCTGCCTAACCGGGGGCGCCATCACTGCACACCACGTGGCAGTCGTGATACCACTTGAGGGCGTGCCGCATCCAATGACACGGCAGATTAAAACATTTGCAGAGATGCACGTAACGAAATAAGGCAAGTAAACTTTGTATCACTGTAAAGCTCTATCATCGGTTATTCCCCCTGCACTGTTTGAATGAGTTTCTACAGAGAGAGGAGCCCTGAACCAAAACGGGTTATCGAAACAGTTGGTAGAGCTTTGGATTAGCAGGTGGAAGGTTGCTGGTTCGAATGCAGGTGTGGTTAAGGATTATTTCCTGGAGTGCAAACTCCATTCGATCATCTCCCTGCACATTGTCTGCATTGGCCATCTTACTGCGCTTGTCACTGTGGTGGTTCTTGTGTGTAACTTAGTAATGGGACCCCACCCCTCCTACAGTCGACAGTCCTAATATGCACCCAGTCTGCGGGTGGGGGGGGGAGCAACCAATAGCCAACCTGTACTGAAACATTCGTTTTGAGTTTTTGCGTGCCCGTCACACACATACTTTGTCCTGCATAACACCACCTGCAGTTTTACAGCGCTTCCTGTCGGAAGTTTTCTGCAGGTACTCCGAATTCTCCCCCTTTCTCTTCCCCCAAACACCTGTCATTACCCACACCCCTCCTGCTTCAGACGTGAGACTGACTGACATGATGTTCAACAGGTAAACTGCCAGCCTGTGCACAGCACAAACGGTTCTGGTGTGTGACGAAAGGGGTCGCCGCGACGCGGTCAGAGAGGGATGGCACAGTGATCGTGCATGTGTCAGGTGCACGTTGACATGGAGGTTGGAGAAAAATGACACTGGTTCACGTGACCCATCATGGTAAATCATGATCCTTCACGTGACTAATTGTCTGAGACATATGCAACAGTTGGTAGGTCACAGTACAACAACTCCCAGTGGTTTTATGACGTTCAAATGCTCGCTGCTTTGCTGGGTTGACAGTCATAGTGCGTACGGTATTGCAAATGTTTGTTTAAAATCCACGTGTGGTAACTCCGTATTTGTTTTAAAATCCAATATTAATATTTTAACATTGATGCCTTAGTTCTTCTGTAGACACAATATGGTTAATCGTTATGGATTGCATTGCATTTTTAAAACTTTTACCTGCAAACAATATTGCCTGAAAACGTGCACATGTTACAGGATTTCCGATGAGAGTACGCTGTCCTTTGCAGCAGGTTCATATTGCAGGTTTTATACTGTATCACAGATGGTATACAGACAAATGTTCATGGGAGAGCAGTACCGATCGATTTACAAACTTTTTAAATTAAAACATAATATACGGGTAACCACAGACACATCAACCCACACACATACACGGTCGAGAACACAACACAATACAAGGCAGCACAGCTTTTCTGCCCCCACCCCCATCTCCGTCATTCCCTTTCAGATTTGCGCTCATCAGAACACGTTAAGTGCACAAATCAAAAATGATAGGCAACAAATATAATTTTCACAGTGGGGAATCCAGATTTTCACAAGGATGCAAAAAAAGAACCTCACCCAGTTTTTTAAAAAAAGAAACCCTTTGAACAAAAGACATTTCCCAGATGCGAAGCACAAAGCGAGAACCAGAAAAAGAAGAGTTGCGTTGCCAGTTTGTCCTGCACTGCTCTAGACAAAATGTATCTCTTTATCTGAAAATCAAAGGGTCACAAGAAGAAAAAAAATTCCTTGACAAGTCGTGAATGTCTGCAGACTGAAAGTAAAGAACTAACAAACGCAGTAGGTTATCGTTCAAGTAGTTGTACATGTGATCACGTCGGACTACTAAAATCACAGGCCTTGGCCTCACTCTACAGTGGTTCATGACCTTAGCCAAATACAGCATTGCGGTCATGCCAACTGTGACTGACTTCGGATTGAAAGCTTTCTAAACAGTTCAGCTCTCAGAAAGCCATCTCCCAGACAGTTTAATTTCCAGATAGTGTAACCCCAAATAATTGTTTCTCACCAGCCTCCGCACAGATGCATGGCTGATAACTGACTGTACAGCCTGACAACCATAAAACAACAATGTTGTAAAGTCAGTTGCGTTCTTAACTAAAGTGCTTGACAGAGTTCTGATGTCTTGCTAGCTGTTTGGGCTATAAAATCAGACTATTTTCTTCAAATTGTTATAGAAAACGGTACTCTACTTGTATTAATGTATATGATTAATGTACTTACATAACATTTACTATTGAATTAATATGTCTTTTTTCAAAATTCGCATTTTGCCTTTCATTACTTGAGAAAACATGATCTTTTCTTAAAAACCTGATTATAAGTGTTATCTGAGCAATTATTCTAAGTTAGGCAAACTTGACTGATCTGTCTTCCTAGCAAACTGCTATAGGTTGGAATGGATTTCTGCTGTTTTTGTTGTTATTTGAAATCATTTACGTGATATAATTCCGCGATAAGTTCCAGTTATTTATGGGTTACATTAATCAGTTTATGCCAGTGTTATTTCACCATTCTACTGCAATCCTACATCAAGCAATTCTACATCTCCTTGTCTAAGTTTGTAAAGTGTAAAACTATGTTGGAAGAGATTTGTTAAAAGGCTACTTACGAATTCCCAGATGCCGCTGGTAAAAGCGCCGAGAGAAAAACGCCTTCTAGACAATCCATTTGCGTCTGAGCTCTTGATGTCCTCTGCCGATGTTGGATCGAGGCCATTAATATTGGCTATTGTCCTCAAAGCAGCTTCTGTCTTTTCTCCGAGGATGGCACCTGTTTCGTTGCTAAGCAACGCTTCCAGTTTCTCACTCATGTTGATCTGTTATCTTGGAAGAAAACACACAGACGGAAGAAGGACAGGAAGGAAGAAATAAGGAAGGAAAGAATGGGGAACAACCAAACCAGGTAATAGATAATTCAGAGGATAGGCCTAGTGTACGTGGGAGATAATCTAAAATACGTACGTACGTACATACAGATAGACACACAGGCACACATATATACATGCATATATGCATGCATCCGTGCATACCTGCGTGCGTGCGTATTTACGTACATACGTACATAGTACGTACATCCATACATGCATGCATGCACGCGCACACGCACGCACGCACACACGCGAACATATGAACCCTCAAGACGATGAAAATACAGGTATGTGGACCAGAAGGGCTTGTATAGTTATTTTTCAAACAGGCCCAGCACACAATTACACCACTTTCTTGTCTACGTCTTTAGACAGTGTTTCCGCGTGAGCTCGTTAGAATCTAGAGCATACGACTTGCGCACAGACAGGAGAGACAGAGACAGACACTAGAGAGATAGAGAGGGAAACAGACAGACAGACAGACAGACAGACAGACAGACAGACAGACAGACAGACAGACAGACAGACAGACAGACAGACAGACAGACAGACAGACAGACAGTTTGCACAAACGGTCTACATCAAAGCGTATAAGCATTAGAACCGTATCTGTGCATGAAAGCATTCAGCACGTTAAACCCCCATAGTAACAAGTGCCGTAGATCTGACTCACATACAACGTACACAAATGAGTTGCCGAAGGGTATTTCACGTAATTACTGATACAAGTGTCGTAATGCACCGCAAGAAAAGATCGTAAGGGAGAGGAGGGGATATTTGAGCGGAGAGCACTGACAATGAGAGAGACACAATGGGTTGTAATAACTTCAAACCAACCTGCAGTCGCACGCTCAATAGCTCACAGCTGACACACGTATGTTCGGAAAAAATCTCTCAGCGTACACCAGACTTCGAAGTTCAGAGCACATTACCTCGCCACTGTGTTTGACATCCACAGTTCTGTCTCTACGTTTAACGCAGGAATGGAGCTGTAGCTAAATTTTGAAGTATTGGTGAGGAAAAATGCACGCTATTTTTTTTTCAAAGAAACCTTTCCAGGGGCCGTGTTGTGGAGAGACCCTCACTAGGGGTACAGCAGCACGCCAGGTGATAACAGAGTGTTCATGTGTACCGCCGTTAAGGGTATAGCTTTCTCATTTATTTCTGATAGGGTCGCACGGTGTTTCCTCGATAAGTTTCACAGTCTAATGTAGCTTTGCTCATAAATAAAATACCCCTGTTGCCCATTGACTTTCTGAAGTTTACGGGCACTTCCGCCTACAGTAGAAACATAGGAACCGTCATGCACTCCACCACATGTATTGCCTTTCGTCTCCCGGCTTTTATCGGCCACATACTTTGTGTCAGTGCGTTGAGATAAAGAGGTGGGGGAGAAACAGAGAGGGGAGGGGGGAGAGAAGTGGGGAAAGAGACTTACCTTTTCTTCTTTTGTGTGGGCTACCGCCGTCCTTGGTGTCTTCTGGCCAAAACCAATGGAAGGACGATACAGGCAGGGGTTATTCCAATACCTGTCACTTGTTTCTGGGTATGACCATGCTGATTACAGCCTGCAGGCGTCCCACAATGTCAGTCTTTGCTTCCCAATCACACAACGTTTCACCTCTCCCCTGCACAAAACTTTCACCTGCAGAGACTAAGAAAAGTTAACATAAACAGGTGTCATTCAGAATCCTAGCTCTGTTCCCCGTTGCTGCTCCGAACGACAGTGCTAACAGAACCACAGGCTGTCATTGATCATTGCTGCAGAAATAAAAACCGAATTAAAATAAACCGTGCATTCGTTTAGTCACAAGGACAGGGACAGTAAAAACCCTGGCGCTTTTTGCAGGTCGTCTGCAGGCACAGGTGCAGAGAATTATTAAGCCTGTAACATGTTGCATTGAAAGGGGAGGTATGAAAACAGTGTCAGGTGGCAGATCCAGTTTGTTTCTGATGAAGCAGCCGCGGAAATTGTGGTGCACGGAATGAGCGGACCATGTGTATGTGCAATAGTCAGCTCGGCTGACCCGTGTCGTAGTCTGTTGAAGTGTGGAGCGGTTCAGTCAGAGGCCGTGTTCGTGAAAATCGAGCCCCGGTATTTTCGACAAGAGTGTCTCGCGTGCTGTGGACAGTTGCTGGCCATCATGATTGTTTTCGTTTTGGCTTTGTCTTGTTTAGTTTTGTTTTCTATAACCCACATCCAGATAAGCATGTGTTCTATGCGCAAGTGGGTCTATATGCCGTTTCAAGTCCACCAGTAATTTCGACCTGCGTATTTCCTGGATGGGCCCGGAAATGGTCGGCCGAGTGGTTACAGCACTGCCCTCCGAACCTAAAGGCGAAAAGTAGGGGTCTAATATAACCCAACTATAACCTACGACATTAAGGTCACGGGACAGCCTTTTATCATATGGATACAACTGTCATATTCCTGTGCACTATCATGTTTTTCGCGTGATTTAGCATGTGTAGCCCAGGAAAACCTCAATTAACAAACTCAGGCGAAAATCATATTTGAAACAAGTTATCCGAATGAGACGAATGTTCTGGGGATGCCTGATGCAAGATTTGAATCTTAAGACAATGTGCGTTCAGAGTACGTTTTCGAAGGCAGTGGACCCAGGATGCTTTGTCCGGAAAAGTTGCTGACACTTTTTGTGTTACTGCCGCTTCTAAACATTAGAAAAACTACTAACCATTACAAACACTAATAAATAGTACAAACTCTTCCACGAATTATCAACACTACTAAACATTACAAACACTACTAGCTATAAACATTGCAAACTCTCCTAATCGTTAAAAACAATATTATGCATTACAAAAATTAGTGACTATTACAAATGCAAACACCGCTAAACAAGGCAAACTCTGCTAAGCATTACACACAAATTTAAGCGTGACACACAATCGCAAGGGTTACAAACAGTACTAACCGTTACCAGCACTATATACATTACTGACTCTACGATACAATTCTGAGCATTACAAACTTTACTAAGGGCTACAAGCACTACGTTACAAACTCTACATAACACCACTAAACATGCCTAAAGGCTTTCTGATGTTAACAGTCAACCTTATCAGCGATTCGCGAGTACTGTAGACAAACACGTCCATGTCTTGACTGTCGACTTGATGTGATCCTCGCGTAGTTCAACCTAGCTAGTCGACTTAACAGAAAAAAAGTGCACAACATAAATGAACCCGACATCGATTGAGAGAATTTCCTCAGTTTCTTCGTCGTTGGCAATACTATGGGTTGGGAAGCGGAGCAGGTACTGCCGAAAAAATCTGAGTTTTTGCTTTTGGTGAAATGAGACAGCATGCTGCAAAAAGACTGACTTATTCAAAAGGACTTCTTTGACTCGACTTAGTTAAACTGTTTGAGGCCAGCATCAAGCGCATTAGTCTTAAGCAGATTTGCCAACTTCAGAGAAATCCTTGAAAGTAAAAGAAAGAAAGAAAGAAAGAAAGAAAGAAAGAAAGAAAGAAAGAAAGATGGAATGAATAAATGAAAGAAAGAAGACCCCACAAAACCATTTGACAGCTTCTTAAAATAACTCGTTGCAAACTTCAGAGAAATATTTGAAAATGAATGAATGAATGAATGAATGAATGAATGAATGAATGAATGAATGAATGAATGAATGAATGAATGCCCCACAAAACCATTTCCCAGCATCTTAAAATAACTCGTTGCAAACTTTAGGAAGAAATTCTTGTTCAGGAAACCTGATTCTTGTCGCGAGATGTGGTTTATGGAAACTCGTTCTCTATAAAAAAAAAAAACAACAACAACAACATCCTGTTTGTTTATGCTTGCTTTATATATTATTACGGATTACAGAAGGGCTGGTGACAGGTGGAATGCTAAATGGTAATGTGACGGTGATGTGATATCTGCGTGTTTATACTGGTGCCGTTAAACACAAACGAGATTAAGAAACCGTCGACTCTGAGGTATTTTAGTAATAATCTAATGATGAGAACCCTGAAATCGTAGAAGACACCCGGCTTATATTAGATTTTAATGTATTATAGTATATGTTGCGTTTACAGACAGGCACTTTATCACTTCCTCATCCCTTAATCTCTTTCATACTCACTTCTGTCGCCCGTACATGTGTATGGAAAAATACTTTGTTCTACTCACGCATGTTTGTATATACACAGTGCGCTAAGATCATGAATGCAAAGCCAATTCCCGCTCAGATTACTAAAAACCCTGCCTCCTGACTCGTCCTAAAAGAGTACCAAAGGCCTTTACTACATGTAGTGTGGTGGCAGGAAATGCATGTAACCCGACACGGTGTAGCAGGTCCGCATAAAGTACTTAAGTAAAAATAAACAAGATTGTTGCTACCAGCAGCCCCCAAAATGATCTAGTCTAAACAATTTATTTTATCACCCAGATATGTCTGTTCACAAGTTGATGATTCAGTTCCGATGTAGAAAGCTCAGTACAGAAAAGTATAGGAGAAAAAAGAAGGTAGATTTATTTAAAAATTGATTGCGTTTTATCTTTGTACTTTATAATCAAACAAGAACAAATGAGGACAGAGCGCTATAAAATCGTCAAACGACAACCCCAACAAAGTACTGGCAGCGCTAGACACAACCGTATGCTGACGTATGCAATCAAGGGAACCTACCGTACCCAAACACGTAGCAAAGAGAGAGTCGAAAGTAAGGAACGTGGCAGATCTTGGTTGTCGTTTGTACTTTAAATGAAAATATAATTCGAGTTTCCTTTAAAAAAAAATAAAAGGACCAGCATGACTTCTGTGTTTCTCACTAATAATTCTGCTGAGTAAACAGTCCCATGTACATAGACAACAAATAGAACAAACTGAACTTAAAGACCGTCGGGGTTTTTTTTTACACAATACTAACCTTAATCACAAATTACATGATACACGCACTCATGCCCTCAGGCACACACAGGGGGTGGGGTGGGGGAGGGATCACCTGTGCGCGCGCACTCATGTAAACACATACTTATTTTTCTGTTCCCCTTCCTCCATCAAGTTCATTTCTGCAACGACCATCCACCTCGTTTTTATTCGCCGTTTGCTATAGAACGTTGTTCTCCTGTACTAAGAGAGGTAATAGAATACCGACGTGCGATCCCTGAAAGGATAAGAGTTACGTCTCATGAGATTAAAACTGAGTTCGGGTGGGGCGATGATCCTTACAAAACACCCATCCAGCACCCCTTGGCGCCATCTCTCTGGAAAACCCTTTATCGTCAAATCCAAATTTTCTTAAAACGACATCTTTTAATTTCACTGTTTCGACTAGTATTTTTATTACAACTTCCTGTTCTTGCAAATCCTTTTCTCTTTGCTCAACTGAAACTATGTGCATCGTCTGATCGAAGTGTTCTTTTAAAAACAAAGGAACTGGACCAAGCTAGAACAGGACGAAGGCAATCTACATGTTTCGGGGCACTACCCCTTCATCAGGACGACACAAAAACGAAGAAAAAGACGAAAAAGAAAAAGAAAAAGACTTAGCTGCGCTTGATGTGACGCGTGGGCTGGATAGCAGGGAATGTTCTTGTTTCCACTTAGAACGAGAAAGCTACGTCACAAGTTTTAATGTTATTTGTGTCGGGGTATAATGGTGCCCCTCTGCAATAAACAAAAAAGAACTGGTAGGATGAGAAGTTTGACATGCGAATTAAAAAATTTCTAGATTTTGACTCTGAATACGCACATACACACAAGCTAGCGCACACGGACGCACCCACGGACTCGGACTTAAAAATTGGCAATCTAGTAGCTGCCCTGCCAGACGCCTGACCCTATATGGAACGGTACTAGGACTGGTTGGCCCGGTGTCGGTATCATGTGACAGGGTGGGACTGAAGCCTGTGTTGTGACAGCAGTCCCAGTCTGGCAGCACGTGTCTCAAGTAACACCGTCCTGACATGCACCTCGTTTGTGGTGGGACGTTAAGCAGCAAAACCGAAACCAAAATGTGTCTAACGTCAAACCTAAAACAGAAAGTGTTTCTTCTTTAAATATATTAGTATTTGTTTTAATTTTTATTATTATTTTAAGACAAATATTGACAGCCAAACTCATTAGTGTCTCCCGCAGAATGCTAAACACGCGAGACGCCATTGTTTTTGAATGTTTTCACAAGTTATGGTTAACTTAATAAATCACTGAAACAACGCCATTCAAAACAAATGAAGAATATCGATTCCAGCGAATTTATTAAATCAGTGATATTCAATCTGAATAAAAATGGTGACATTCTGTCATTAATAATATTAACTTAATATTCCTAAAAGCAAAGATGGTCTATACAAACAGATGATGCACTGTGCAGTAAAATGTAGATAAAAATTGAAGCCGAAATCGGGCAGCGCCCCTAGCGGCCGGCGCGTGACACTTTGTAGGGGAGGTCATTCAGTACTGTTTGGCCTAGCTATTAGAAACTCAGTCTCCATCATATTATATATATTTATTTATTTTAAATGCGTCATCTGGAAAGAATGAAAACCAATTAAAACTACAAATAAAACAGCATATACAGCCTTAGAGTCTCGAGTGAACACGTCGCAATCTATTTTCTTGTGCAGGTTTAGTTTCTCTCTCTCTCTCTCTCTCTCAGAAATGTGTAGGGAAATGTGTTGTCATATTATATAACACAGGATTCGAAAAAAAATATATAGATGATCATAAAACCAGATACGTACAAATCTGGGTCTCACACGAACCAATCAGATATCACATAGTTTCCATGTCGCCATGTGTATGTTTACGACAGACAATTCGTAACAAGTTGTGTGGACAAGGGGCTTAACTTTCCTCATCTCTGGCGAAACGAAAAAAAGAGAACCCTGTGTATTTCCTTGACTGTTTAAACATGATTGGCGAGCAGTAATTTGCGTGGCTCTCTGGGTGCAAAAAATGTTTCATACGCGGAGTGATAGCAGGCATAATTTGTTCCAAGCTCGGACCGCATGGTGGCGCTGGTGATCGGGGCTTAACTTTTGTGATCGGAGTCCAACACCTATTTGTATAGACCATCTGTGGAAAGAAGTCACTGAAATTTATCGGTACTCACTGGGTTAGGTAGAACAACATCACCATATTCACCGTCATTATGATTACCACAAACTACAATATAAAATCAGCACCTCGATCTCGATATGCTTCCCAGTCAGGAGCAGCCATGCAGGGAGGAGAGTTTAGCGCAAGCAGTATCTGTGCCCTGAACATGTGTTCTGAAAACTATGGGCGTTACGTCACGGACGCAAGAAAGATTATTGTCTTGTCGTCTGCCAGCACGTCTGTATAGCTGACCCCGGTGTTATGACAGCTACAGGGCGTCGGTCAGCTGCTGTTGTGAGACACTGCAATGGATGTTAAAATGGCCGCATAGAAGTCACGAGCAAAGCAAAACTTTCCTATTTCATAATAACATCCATTGTAGCGCCTCCAATCCCAATCGACAATATTGCCGGCAGCTCTCACAATACGGGCCTGATGCTTCTACTCTGCGGCAATTCAGTCTAGTTCAGTCGATGCATTTCTCCCCATGAGATCGCAGAAAGTCGCAACAAAAGATTTAATGATTTGTTCTAGCTTTAAAGACCCTTGATCGTGTTGAGTCAACTGTATACCTAATGCCCTGATACATAAGTAGCAGTGCCAAGAGACCTTCGTAAACGAACTGAAGATATTTAAACACTCTCTATATCAAAGAAAAACAAGTGACTGCCGCTTGGAGGATAAGCCCTAATTAAATTTAAAACAAGGGAACTGTACCAAGCTAGAAAAGGGACAAAGACGAAGACAATCTACATGTTTCGGGGCACTACCCCTTCATCAGGACGACACAACAAAACGACCAAAAAAACGAAAAAGAAAAAGAAAAAGACGTATCTGCAGTACATGTGGCGCGTTGGCTGCATAGCAGGAGAATGACCAAGGGACAGTGAGTAAGAAAGGTTAAAAAGAGGGGCAGCCAATCGCAAGGTGGGTACGAAAAAAGGAGAGTGGGCGGGGGAGAGAGAAAGAGAAAGCAGTGCGGGTAAAGGGGCGAGAGAGAGAGGGGGAAGGAGGTGAGAGAAAAAGTAAGAGAGAGACGGAGGGGGTAAAAGGGAAGGAAGGGGAGGGTCAGTGTTTAAGGTTGAGACCTGTGGTTGCCATGGTACCAAAATGGGTAATGAAGTAGGACTCCATATTCTTACGGTCAATAGAATCGCCCTTCATTTTCCAGATACCACAGACCCTCATGTTGTCGGCTGTGTGTGGGGGTGTCCTGAAGTGACGTGCAACTGGTGTGTTTCTGCAGTGTTTAGTGTCGGCAAGATGTTCTGTGAAGCGGGTGTTGAGTGTGCGTTCTGTCTCCTCGATGTAGAATAAAGTGGGACAGAGGGTGCATGTGATGGCGTAGACGATGTTGCTGTGGGTACAGGTGAAGTTGCGTTTGATAGGTGTGTGGAGTGTTGTGGCAGTGTTAAGGTAAGGGCAAGTGTGGCAGCGGGGGACATTGCACGGGGTGGAGCCGCAGGAAGGGGGGAGGGAGGTAGTCGGTTTTAGTTTAGAGTGTGCTAGAAGGTCTCGCAGATTCTTATCCCGCCGAGATGCTAGGAGG
>SMGT01009872.1:221411-235424 GCA_004794575.1 Lanistes nyassanus | reverse complement strand
AAAAAAATGCACGCCCCGATTCCTAGCACTACACGTACCGCATCCAACAACAGCACAGTTTTCCCCTGGCATGTTTAGTGTCTCGGAAAAGCAATAGAAAGCACTTCTGGAAACCAAAACAAGTTACACTTTGCAGTAGGCGCGTGGATCGAATGCAGTACCGGAAGAAAGCAGTGCTACTTCGCTAACGGACATGCGCGATGGAAGTTAAACTCGCAGCGGGATAAGCTACGCATCCTTCTCTATATATATCTCTGGAGGAAACTATATAGTGTTATGGAGAGATCCATAGAGTTACCTCCCTCTAACTCAATTTCAAAACAATGCCTCTCGCTGGCCATGACCCGATATCCGAGGTGCAGAACCTACAAATGACTTTCCTCCATATATTAGCCACTATCTTGGGATTCCTATTTTTAAAGATAAAACGAGTTAAATTCCTTGAGGGCCCTTTCTTTTCCCAGCTGCTAGTAATGAGTCTACTTTTACGATGATCAGACGGTAAATATTCAATAAAGATGTATCCTCTTGTAAATGGGGCTGCGTTCAATGGTTATTAAAAAGCACAATTCACAGAGCGTGAATGTGCCTATGAACTATTTTGTGGAGTTTTAGAACTATGGTTCCATGGTTTACCTGCCATAGTTCAAGTTCATTTCACACCGACTCTGTTATGAGAAAGAAAATATCAACATAACTTCTTTATAAATGTCATAAACTCAAGCCGCCCCTTCTTATGCCTTCAAGCGGCTTCGTCACCTGGTGGGTGGATGGCAGAGTTACCTCCCTGAACTCTAAAAGAACAGCCTGTACCTGCCCTGGGATATCTAAATATCTCCGCCACTTAGATATTTAGACTAACCAAACTTTGAGACATGGAGCCTACACAGTGAAAGTGATATCGCTCGGATCAGACTTCAAGACGTGGTAGCCAGACCTTTTCAGAACATCACGGATGTGCATATACTTCGGTAACAGATTTTTTTTGCTACCCTCAAAAGAACAATTTTTTGAGCAGGCTAAAGCGATTTTGACCTGACGAATGACGTTTCATTTTCTTCCCCATTACACGCTTATTAAGAAATAATCAGGGGACATATACCCCTCATCAGTGTTGAATTTATCCGACTTTTTCTGTCGTATTTTCTTTTTCTCACATCTCAAACAGGATTTCATATAACCATCTTAACAACAATTTTCCTTTCATTTCATACCAGGTATGTTAAGCAAATCGGTAGGAACAGGAAACTCTGGTACACTAAAACGACCAGATGCGAGGTGAACGATATCTCCCTAGAGCAGTACGTCGATGGTAAGGCGATGCAATTAGCTAACTCAAGCATTCCGATAACAATGATTGATCGAAACCTTCAGTAGTTGATTAATTCGCCGTAGTCGATAGCCAGGGCTCAAGGGGCTTTTGCTGCAGTTCCACTGAAGTCCAAGCCACGCTAAACAAACTGCGCTGAAGTGGGATGCATATTGTTTAACCAATTACTTTTACATCTCTCTCAAAGGCAAATATTGCCTTAGCCCCCCTCCCCCTCCCCCAAAAAAAGCCCTCAGCAGACCGTTTGATGTTAGAACGAGAAAGTACGAGATTAAGATGAAGGTTTTCCACCCAGGCGTTTCAGATCTGGCAAGAGGTAAACCTGAGGTCTTCCTGCCAAGGACGTGCAAACTTCGTTTGCCTTCATTCAAGCTCGACAGCAGCTTGACATCATCTGGATTAAAGAAGAGCTGCCCAGCCGGAAGTTTTCAATTACGACGCTTATCCGTATACTCCATTTTTCTGACAAGAGACATAAATTTCCCGCGCTGGCCTGCACTGCTGGCTTTCAGCAAGCGCCCTCTACCGAGTAAACGAAGCGGACTCAAATAGTAAATGCACAATTTGCGAAAGCTTGCAGCACGCAAGGAGGATAACCCTTAACGTGCACCAGGATTTGTCGATAACAACCCCCCCTCCCCCACTTCATTATGTCGTCGAAGCTTCTCTGAGGCTTTGGCTGTAGTAACACGTTTTAGAAAAAATAGTAGATGGAATTATGATTCAGCCTGTATTACACGTATTTGTATTAAAAAGAAGAACCACTCGCCTTTGGTACAAACCAAATACCCCACCCCTTTTATAAACACACACCCCGCTTCCTTCACTCCCTTCTTTGTCAAGAACATCAGCGTATTCTTGTCTTCCATCGGACGCAGTAGACCTGGCGTGGTTGCTGATTTTGTTATGGTTTGCGTTAGTGAACTCAGTGAGCCTGAAAGATCTCTAAATGGCCAATTCCGTGCCATGGCCTTCAATAGAGGAAGGAATAAGGATCAGAGGGACGAGGGAACAAGAGAGAGGAGTGATGGGAAGGACTATTTTTGTTGCGTAGGCACAGGAGATCGGTGAAAAGACGGGGTTGGGTAGGGGAGGGAATAAAATTACATAAAGTCCATACTCGCTTTGGATCGCGTAAGCAAGATAACAGGTTAAAGAATAAACAACATCCGCTAAAGTAAACGATCGACAGGTCGTTACAGATGTTGTCTATTTTTCGCCTCGTAGATTTTGTAAGCAGCACTGGATGGAGAACAAAGAAATTTTTAGAGGCTATTGAATCCGTTCACTACCCCGAAACTATTCAACAGCAGATTTAATGCCGGCAGAAGATTACAAAGCTTTAACTAAATTATAAATTGAAACAGCAATAACAGCTACAGATCTTTTAAGGCCAACTTAAACACGGCACAAATCGTTGTAATGCTAGAAAATACAGTTCCCCAGCCAAGAAGTACAGAAGCTCTTCCTGTAATGCCTGGCTGGGCAGTTGTATCCATTTTACTCGGTTTGTAACACCAAAAGCAGCTACAGCCCATCGGGTGTTGTAATCCCCACAGCAGGTGTAGTGTGACATGTGAGGCATATGAGTGACATCTACTTAAATCGTAAAACCAGCACCAGCTGTAACTTTAAAATGCTCAAGACGCATTTTTCACGTTCTGCGCCACACTTTTGATAAACGTAGTTTGCCCCACCCTACCCTCCAACAAAAATCAACAAAGCTCTTTCTTTAAATCCAAAGTCCGGGGCTTTTAGCGACGACAGAAGGAATGCCATCCTATTATGAAGTCTAAGTTGCAGAAGTGTATGATCCCTGCTGTAATATGTTACCGATCTTTGTAAGATAACAGTACAGATCGGTTCATCCATTTTTAACAAACTTTGCTGGGACTGGATGAACTGCCCAAGGTAGGATCGAGACGAACTTTTATGGAAGGCTAGCACGCGCACACACTCGCACGCACGCATGCACGCACGCACACAACACAACACAACACAACACAACACAACAAACACAACACAACACAACACAACACAACACAACACAACACAACACACACAACACAAATCTTTAGGTTATAGTGAGATATGCTATGAAAGCAAAGTACTTATGCAAGTGCTTGTCGTATTCACGTATTCACGACATGTGAATGGGTGCGGTATGCAAGAAATGCGTTAGTCCAGTATTGACGAAGATAAACAGATGGCGGGGGGGGGGGGAGACGAGCAACAGCAGTTGCAGCAAGCTACTCCGTGCATCTGCTGTGCGCAAGTAAGTTCGTAACCATCTAGGTCCAGGGATCGACCGGCGAAAACCCTTGGAAGAAAGAGGTGAATGAAGGCTTTGAACTGGCGGTTGTCAGCCAAAAACTCGCTAGCGTATCCGATTGCTCGTCTGAGGTCTCTCGCCTTCACCATGCTTGCCACCTCCCTCAGAGTCACCTTTGACCTTTTCTTCTCCCTTCTTGTTGCCGTTTTCTGCCATTCCCAACAGGCGATTCAGCAAGGATATCCTCCTGCCCTCCGAACTGCCAGAGACCGCAGCCTCCGTTATCAGCATTGTCTTCTAGCCATCAAAATCAATTGGACAAGACAAAGTGATAAATTAGAGGTTTTTTAAAAAAAATATTTGAGACGAGATGCAGGGAGTAATTTCTTACTGCGAACTTCATGTTACTGGCTGGAATGCAGCTTCTTTCATTAAGTGAGCCAAGTTTCAGCTGCTTATTTTTAATATTATTTCTCTATAGCCGTAACTACTCTTCGAATGGAAATGATTAGACGGTAGGCCAGCGGTTTCTCTTTGGTTATAAACCACGAATGTCGATAAAAAAAATTCTGTCAGGAGGCTAGTTATTATTGTGCAGTTGTGTCCCCTGTTCGTTTTCTGTATCCATGTGGCAAGTAGGCGTGTGTGCTTGAGTGTGTGAGAGTGTGTGTGTGTGTGTGATACGCGCGGATGTGTTAGGGGTGGTGTTTGAGGTTATGTGTGTGTACGTTCGCGCGCGTATGTATGCGTGTGTGCTCGGCCGTCTAGCCTAAATGCTAGCTGCAGAAGATATCCCTAGTTATTATGAATGATTCACCCCAGCACTCATAGGAGGTAAACGCCGAGTCGCGTGATCATGGACACCACTCAAAGACCAGCCAGCAGGATGCTAGACCAGTCCACGAACTATCACGTCATCTGTTGCAAAGTAACCAGCTCCGCTATCCCCGGCATAAAGACCAATCTGTGGTAACTTCGCGTTCCAGACGCCGAGTGAAGTCACTGCGAAATCCCTAAGTCGACACAGAGATATTAGGGCCTACTGGTCGGCAGTATATAAAGTGTCTTTGTGTCCCGGATGTAGATGAATCGGGGAAGCTGGGCGAATTAAAATCTTGATGAATGTCTGTCCAGTACTTCAGACGACGAACAGTCTGAGGCCCAAGGAAAGGAAATCCATCAAACGGGCGAAAAAAGGGAAAACAGTAAACATATTTTCACCCACGTGGGATGCTGCTTATTACGGGTTGACAGCCGACTGACCCTCTTTTGATCCACTGATGGACGTCACAGACACACAGGTGGATATCGGCAGGCCAAAGACAAAGAACTCAAGAGTAATGATTAAAAGAAGGAAAATGATCAACAAGCTTATAAAAAGGTCATAGAGGAAGAAATGAAAGAAAACAACGAGCGGGGCGAAAATAAATAGAGTAGAAGAAAGGCACCAGAAAGGCAAGAAAGAGAAAAAAGAAAAAAGATGAGAATGAGAAAAGCAAATAAAACAGACAACAAAGATAGTGACAACGATTTTAACGAAATAACACCAAATGCTATAATTTGTAGCAAATCTTCATGCGATCGAGAAGCATGGCATATATTTAAAAATATTTTAGAAATTGGTTGAGACGGTTGTATGAGGTTTACGAGTTTATCGTGTGCAGGGAATTTCTTCTGCCAGATGACGTTATGCAAGCATTTAGGACGCGACTTTCTGGCATGCACTTTTTTCCCATCTTTTCAGCAGCCGACAAGAGCACACATTTCGAGGTATTTTGGAAACACAGTTGTCTGAATTAGAATCGGATTCCAGATCAGACTAATTAAATTATCGTCTGATTTCTCAACCTTATCAACTTCAGCCTCTTCGTCGGTCGGACCCGATATCTGCACTTTTCTTATATATTTTTTTCTTGCCTGCAAACACACTGCTGCATTGTATTCCCTCTAACAGACATTTTTTTATTACCTTCAACAGACTATTGTACTACCTCCAACACACTTTACCACCCTGACGCAAAAAAACAAAACAAAGACGATACAAAGATGATGACGACGAAAACGATGACGACCACGACAGAGAAGATAAGAACAACGATCGTATTAATCACAGACTACACAGCAGTGGCATTGCCCGCAATTCTTCCAAACGCCATCGTGTATAACAAAGTGAAAGAACGTAGCTGGAGACAGGTTACTTGAGAACTGGCTGTTAGACCCAGTTCTCTGGCCTCCCACAGGGCTACAGTCATGCCAGCGCTGTTGGCAGACTGCAGACAATACTTCAGTCTGGATCAGTGCCAAACTGCCCCGGCATGAGGGTTCAAATATGTGACTTGCATATGATCGGCACGCGCCGTGTGTGTGTGTGTGTATCAGGGAGATGGGTTTGGAGAAAGCGCTAGTGTTGTCCAATCCGGAATGGACAGAATACTATACCCAGCCAACACTTACTGCACAATTTTCTTTCCATTTGGGTATCCCTAGCCTTCATTTACATCCATCAGCCCAAAATCTTTTTCAACAGTTCCATTATGTACATATTATCGTGCAAGTTTCTGTGGCGCTTGCAAATTAAATCGTTCTGAGAACAGGAACTACTTCTTAAACGTCAGACATTACAGGATTTTTTTAAAACAAAAAGACACGACCTTGTCAGCCAAAAGGGGGAGAGAGAGAGAGAGAGAGTAAAGGCCATTGCTTTATTCAGCAATCGATTGTAAAGACCGCTCATGCCGACAAAAAATGTTCGTGCTTGTTGAAAAATTGTTTTCTGGCTGGTGTCAAAATTAGCTTTTATTGTGTTTCAAGCAACGGGATCTGTTTAAAATCTGTGTGAGCGTACAGAGGGAGGCCATAAACATGGGAAAAGCTGTGCACAGATAGACGTGAATATGCGATAAAAGAGCTGCAGAGAAAAAAACGAGAACATGCCTAAAGAGTTTATTTAATAAAAACGAAAAAAGAATAAAAAATTCATTTTAAAAAGCGAAAGCACGACTAAAGGATTTAGAAAAATAGAGCCAAAACAAGACTAATATATTTGGAAACTATACGGCTGCCGGGCCGTGCAGACTATTGAAGATATGAGCACAGACTGATGTTGAAATAGGGGTGGGATTGGAAATTAACTGCTGAAATGTGCAAGGAAAAAGAACTCTGTAGAAAGAGGCCTGTACAACAATACATGACCAGGTTTGCACGCACAGACGGCTGTATCAGTTGTCGCGAGGCGAGCGCACGCACAGAGCCGCAAGTCCTGCGAGTAAACACCTTGCCAGACTCGACCCGCAAATGCTTACGCTACCATGCTCTCTTCCGGGCTGGAGGCAAGTAACCCGACCTCCCTTTTAGCTGCTGCAACACGAAGGTGAAAAAAAATCAACTTCAATTCGTGCAGAGCGAATTAAATGGACGCGTGTTGATTTTACAAGCCACGAACATTAGAAGAACAGAGACAAAAACCCGATGTTCAAGAGGCAATGTTCGCTGATAAACGCAAATACGACTAGAGAACACTTTGTAGGTGAAATCTGAGAAACGAAGCCCTTGCAAAGTTTATTTTCTTCAGAAAGGCATTTTTCATTTTTGTCCATTTTTGTAAAAGGTGTTTGTTTGGTGTTTGGTGTTGGTTGATAGAACAAAGACAAGCTTGCGACAAAGGGGACAGGAAGAGAGGAAAAGAAAAACAGAGGGGATAGAAGAGAGGAACAAATTGCCATGGGTCTCACTAATGGCTTCCAAACACAGGAGCAACAAATTTTACCTGACTGTATCATGGACATAAAAGAGTTTTCTGCAATAGTTTATAGAATCCACATCATCGCCAAGACATTTGCTTACGGAGGTTAAAGATGGTTCTCATATATGGAACGTGGTGTTGGTGGTGGTTATTTAGAGGGACAGTGCTTCAACCTTGCGGTGATTTCGCACTATGGGGGTGGAGGTCCTATTACTAAGCTATGCATTGAAAGAACCACCAGACTGATAGCTGCAGTAAGATGGTCAGCGCGTACAGGCAGTTTAATTATGCGGGGAGATGGCCGAATTTGCACAATGTTTAACTACAGGAAATCCTTGGCCACACCAGGAAGGTGGAAGGATTCGAACCAGCAACCTTCATCTGCTAGTCTCCCAACTGAGCTATCGAGGCCCCCTATATGAAGAGTTCTAATCTCTCGAGTAAATACATTAGCAGAGAAAAACGTGAGCTAAAAATAGCTCAAGAAGTCAAATCGACTGTTCTGTTTTGTTCTGTATTCAATATACTTTTTGGTGCATTGTAGTTTGTGTCAGTTCATTTTGAAATGTATTTTTCAAGGACGTGCTTTTGTTCTTCGGGATAGGTACTAACTTTAAAGTTTGATTCTTTTAAGTTCCGCAGTAACAGTAAATGACAAAGTCGCCTCGCTGCTAGATCGAGGAGGAAATTTGTTAGCGATACTGAAGAATACGCGACAAATTCCATAACCAAAGAATCGTCAAATAAACATTTTGCTGTTGTGGATATTTATATGATTCTATTTCACATGCCACGCTATTTTTACTGCATGTTTTATATTCTCCCCTTTACACAAATGCATGCACGCAGCGACCATCTTACCACTCACACATACAAACACATGCATGCAAACGCACACATATACAAACATATGAAGTACACACATACAGAAACACACACTTACACTCACATACACATAGAAACACACACAAACACACACAATCACACATACATAAAACACACATAGAAATACACACAATCATATATATATATATAAACTCGCGCATACACGCAAATACACACACATCATGTAAAGACAAACAGAACAACGAAAGTGATGTAAGTGTCGACAAACATTTGAAAGGTCTCTTAACTCAATACCCCTCAGCTTGTTCCCTTTTAGACAAGTCGAGATCTTTATCCTACTTCTCTTGTCTGTTTCTCTTCTCTTGAATTCTATTTTCTTTTCTTTCCTCTTCTCTTCGGGCAAAAACAATATCGATTGCATTATGCATGAGGCCGCAGCAGGCCTAAGCCGGTCAGACAGCGAATGATCTCCAACAGACGCTAAGTGACACCAGTCTCTTGTTTTCGTCTGTAGCTAAATCCTGCGCGTCACAGGAGTAGCTAAGACGTCACGAAGCTTAGCGTAGGTGTCCCGAGGTTAGCCCGCTTGGCGCAGAACTTGATCAGGTGTCAAAAAAAAAAAAACTTTGTTCGTGCGGCCGGGCTGGATGGGATTCTGCGCCTCTGAATATTCTTTGAAAGAGATCGCTGTTGCTTTCCCCAGGCAGTAGATGTAAAGTAGATGGGTTGTGCGTTGTGAAAACTAGCCTCAGAGATAGTTCACATCGATATGCAGTTACCCTGGTGTCTACACTGAATCAAGAACTAAACTATAACATCGTGAAGCTATGCTAAATCATGGCATGGCGATGGGTCTTAAGGTAGTTATAATTACCAATCTTTGTAAAGGGCGAGAACTCGTCGACTGCTTCCTAAGCGACAATTATATGGCGAATAGGTTTTGCGACATCATCATGTGGATGAGATCTCTGACATTTAACGCAGCATTTTCATCGCTATCATCCATGACCTTAATTCTCCGGCTGCTGAATGGAAATCATGGAAGCATGTATGTCATTACGAAACAACAAAAAACTCACACCATCACACGCATTCCGCATTCACCCATCCACAGACTTCGCATGTGCATATGCATGCAGGCTTTTATCTGTGAAGTCTGTGTGACAATGGGAAGCATTTGTAAACACACAACAATACTGCGCGCGCCTGCACGCACTACCACGCGCATGCATTGGCAAAATGCAGAGGTGGGGGAGAAACGGGAGACAGAAGGGCGATCCTTTAGCCAAACAACCATAATGAAGCTGAGTCCAGCCCGAGAGAACAAAAATTGCAGGTCTTCTGGGGCTAAACACAGCCCTGGCAGAATGGCAGAACTCTACTGACAGACATTCCAGAAATTACTGTACTCCGTCAGCATGTTAGGTCTGAGAGGGCTCCTCGCGGGCCCAGTTTCTCTGCGACTATTACCAAATCAGCATTGAGCCCCAAAGGTCTGTGCAATTTCTCTATTAATTATTTTCATAATTGCTACGCGAAGACTTGCCATTATTACCTACCGAACCTGCAGAACCGAATATCACTAAACTAGTCTACAACATGAGAACATTCGCTTATGGTCTGTTCACCAGATTTTAAACAGCTGCACTGCTATTCAAACTAGGAATAGCACGTCTTCAAGGGTTATTTTTTTAATTGGAAATTAGAACTACAGTTTTCACCGAGTAAAAGTTGTTCTAATGTCTTGGTTCAAGCACGAGGGAACAATAGCTACTGGTAACTAGCTTATTCTCAACTTTTTCCCAGACGGTTTTAATAAGCAACAGGGCTGGGCTGGTTTACACGAGCGTTCGTATCTGCTCTTCCGGTCATAAGAGCGGTCGTAAAGGCCATCTACCCCGTGTATGTTACGTACATCTTTACATACGAACAGGAGATACGAACGCTCATGCAAACCAGTCCTGGACTGCACAGTGTGTTGGATGGGAGTTCTTATCTCTCGTCCATACGTTAAGCTGCACATAAAATGCACAGTACAAATGGGCTTTACGACCACTGTTACGACCAAACAGTGCAAATATTACGATCATTCAGCCTAACCCATGACTCGCGAGATTCGTGACTCATCGCCCTAAATATAATGACAAGTAAATATGCAATATCTGGCAAATCCCAATATTTTCATAACAAATAGTCATAACTTGCAGACACATTTTGAACTGAAAAAAACCACTAACAGTCACTTTTCCCTCTCTGCTTAATTTCTGCCTGTTGTACATTTGCTCACGTTACTTGGCTGACGTAAATAAACCGCCAGCGCTTTCCCTCATCGCCCTGCGTACCGAGTTACCTGAGGATGCATCTCTCGATAATTTTCCCGCACTCAGTTTGGGTGATATTTCCTGGATGCAATCAATGATTTTTCGCTACTTCATAAAATAACCGAAAAACATAGTACACGGCAACCCCGAAGAAAGATGTTGCGGTCTTTAATCTGAGATAACTGCATGGCTTGACCTAGTGTCCTTCCAGTACGCGCTTCCATTTTGAGAGTTTTCTATCGAAACCAAGACAGACTGTAGCGACTTACCGTCTAAGTAGGTGTCGCTTCGTTGCTGGGTGTTCACACTTTGCTAGGTATACTTTTTTCCCGGCGTCCAGGTCATGTCCAGCACGTGGTGATGAGGATAAACCTACCGTTGTCGCCAGACGACATCGCGTCTTCGCCATCTATGGCCACTTTGCCTAAGCTTCACGCGCAGGTCTTCACGTGACAGCGAGCAGGAAGCCGATTGGTGGGCGCCGCCGGCTTTGCACCGTCTGCATAGAGAAGGACCGCGCGGAGAGGGGAGCAAGGGAGAGTAGCGGGATGAACGGTGAACTTTACCGCGGAGAGATCTGTGGTCGATAACGTACGACAGCCGCAAATGGCCAGTGACGTCGGAAAGAGTTTACATCCTGGGCTCTGAACGTCACCTTGCAAACATCTTTATTCACATTGTGTGGAAGAATAGTTTTCACACTTTTAAAATCGCCTCAGAAAATCTCTCTCTCTCTCTCCACCATCTCCAGTAATTCACTTCTCCAACTAAAGCGCAGTTTTAAAAAAATGGCTATCCACCGTTAAGTGAAACTAAGAAAAGTAAACGGAATTTGACCCCAGATATGTAAGCAGATTTTTTTTCAGACGCTAAATGGTGTATGCGATCCTAGTCCCACTTAGTCCTCAACCTCGCTTTCATCCCTTATATATAGATATATATAAAATCGTATCACAGTTATGTTATTTTATTGTCCAGAAGAGAATAGCCTAGGGTTTAAAAAAGAGGTCTTCTCTGCGGACTGTAGCATGCTTTTTTGTTGTTATCCAGTTTACAATTACAAATCTTCAGTGCTTCAAAAGCTGTTTGCTTATTCAAGTGGTCCCCCACAAAGATATTACTGAAATCACTTGGATTACTGCGAAGCAGTACAACACAATGATTTGTGATAAACAATTTTGTGAATTGGTAACTTGATAAAACTGTTATGTTCCAAATAATAATCTAAAAGAGAGTGTATGTTCATTTTTAAAATAGCCAGTATCGAGTGTTATGATTTTTCGGGCGTCTCGTTGCCTACCCAATCCGGAGGTAGAGCAAATTGTTGCGAGCGACCCGATTGGCTCGTTGAAACAGCCAGGAGGGAACGCACGGTGGAGCGGGGAAGTTAGCCGGCTGAGAGCGAGGGGAACCCGCACCCCGTCCCCCGGTTGACCCGTCACCCTGAGAGGGGGTCGGCTGCGAGGTGGGGGTGAATAACACCCCGGGCTACAGCCTACCACCCAGAACGGGTAGAAAGCCCATTCGAGTTGTTCTTGCAAGACCGCGCTCCGGGCTATATAGGTACCCGACTGCAAATGTTGATTGCCGAACACCCAGCCGAGGCGTCTGCGGTATTCCTATCCAGCATCGTGAAAGTGAATTTACGTACAGTGTAGGACAGTAAGACACGACCGTAACTCCAGCTAGTTGAACAAACTTAGAAGAAAGTAAATCAAACTTGTTGATTTGTCGGTTTGTAGAAACCTACGGGTATTTCTTGTGTGATCGTCGGTCGATCTTATTGTTTGTTAAGACGTCGGCGTGACGTCATTTTCTGACTTGTCTTAGTTCTTGAAAGGATACGGTTTTCTAGGTGTTCACCGATGTCAATTATCGGTACGGTAGAATTCATAACCCGGTAAATAACGTGTGCGTGTAGATACGTAGAGCGTAGCTGGGATGAATATATGAGAGTGGGAGGGATTGTTCTACATATATCAGGAGATGTATATTGGAGCATCATTCATTGTTTAGTAGAATACTCTATGTTGTAACTGTAAATAAATAGAATAGTAGTTTATCGCTGCCCGCTTTTTATTAAGTTGTGCGCGTGACAAGCAAGTGGGTGGGGGCTAGAGCCGTTTGGAAATTGATGAAATTAGGCAGCGATCACGGTGCTAGTTTTCCCCTTCTTGACACACTTTTATGTTGTTGTAACTCTAGTTAACGAGCAGACTAGTGAAACACATAAACGCCATACCCCTAGACACGACAGGGACAATACCACAACATCGAGTAGTGGTGTCAGCGACGCGTGAAGCTTGAGAGTTGCAATAAAGGACACTCGTCTATCTTGCAGGTGCTTGTGTGTGTGTGTGTGTGCACAGTGTGTGGGTGTGTGTGGGCGTGTGTGTGTTGGGGGGTGTCTATGTGTGTGTGGGGTGTGTGTATGTGTTTGGGTGTGTGTTGTGTTTGTGTTGGGGGGTGCCTGTGTGTAAATGTGTGTATGCGTGTGTGGGCGTGTGTGGTGTGCGGGTGGTGTGTGTGGGCGTGTGACACTGTGAAACCTTTGCCTTCGTGTGACACTGTGAAAGTCTTTGCCTTCGGGTGACACTGTGAAAGCCTTTGCCTTCGTGTGACACTGTGAAAGTCTTTGCCTTCGTGTGACACTGTGAAAGTCTTTGCCTTCGTGTGGCACTGTGAAAGTCTTTGCCTTCGGGTGGCACTATGAAAGTCTTTGCCTTCGTGTGACACTGTGAAAGTCTTTGCCTTCGTGTGACACTGTGAAAGTCTTTGCCTTCGTGTGGCACTGTGAAAGCTTTTCCCTTCGTGTGACACTGTGAAAGCTTTTGCCTTCGTGTGGCACTGTGAAAGCTTTTCCCTTCGTGTGACACTGTGAAAGCTTTTGCCTTCGTGTGGCACTGTGAAAGCTTTTGCCTTCTTGTGACACTGTGAAAGTCTTTGCCTTCGTGTGACACTGTGAAAGTCTTTGCCTTCGTGTGACACTGTGAAAGTCTTTGCCTTCGGGTGACACTGTGAAAGTCTTTGCCTTCGTGTGACACTGTGAAAGTCTTTGCCTTCGGGTGACACTGTGAAAGCTTTTGCCTTCGTGTAACACTGTGAAAGTCTTTGCCTTCGGGTGAAACTATGAAAGTCTTTGCCTTCGTGTGACACTGTGAAAGCTTTTGCCTTCGGGTGACACTGTGAAAGTCTTTGCCTTCGGGTGACACTATGAAAGTCTTTGCCTTCGTGTGACACTGTGAAAGCCTTTGCCTTCGTGTGGCACTGTGAAAGCCTTTGCCTTCGTGTGGCACTGTGAAAGTCTTTGCCTTCGTGCGACACTGTGAAAGTCTTTGCCTTCGGGTGACACTATGAAAGCCTTTGCCTTCGTGTGACACTGTGAAAGCCTTTGCCTTCGTGTGACACTGTGAAAGCCTTTGCCTTCGTGTGACACTGTGAAAGCCTTTGCCTTCGTGTGACACTGTGAAAGCCTTTGCCTTCGTGTGACACTGTGAAAGCC
>SMGT01009872.1:179159-220551 GCA_004794575.1 Lanistes nyassanus | reverse complement strand
TAATTATATACAAAATCGACTCTTTTGGTTTGTCTGTCTGGCACACCGCAAATCCTCACCCTTTTACCTTCAGCCCTGAGCCTCCCGCTCTCTTAAAAAAACCGTCATGGATACGTCGTTCCACTAACAGGTGCCAGACCATCCCGACTTACCTCCCTGAACACTAGATCGCAAGAGATCCATCATGAATACAGAACTATTTCTTAAATCGAGTTTTTAAAAAAATGGGGCATTTTGCTTAGCATTTGTCATTGTTTTCATTTAATTCCCTGTATTCACCTGTGCGTGATGAGGCCACAGGTAGTCGATACACTGACCGTCAGGGATCAAACCAAGACCCACGCCAGGAGTGTTACGTCATGTTGACAATGCTGACGTATTAAGTGTGACGTCGTTACGTAATAAGGCATCATCAGTTGCGTTGATGCGCGTGATAGAATTCTTGCTCTCCTGCTTGAGCATCACGCGCCTGGGCCAAGCGCCCGCTACCACAGTATATATCGACATCTATTCAGATGGTGCACTCCGGTGGCAAAGGTGTTGCTACTGATCACCAGTGCCACCACGCGGTGACCCCTTGGCGCAAATGGCGTCTGCTATCACTCCGCGCATGAAACGATTTCTGCAGACGACATTACCACAAAACTTACTGCTCAGCAATCAGCGTTCAAACAGCCAAAGAAATGCACAAGATTCTCTTTGTTTTCGCTTTTCGATTTGTCTGTCCTAAGCACGCAAACAATACTGGATTACCTCCCCTACAAACTGCCACGCGCCGGCCGCTAGAGGCGCTGGCCGATTTTGGCTTCAGTTGTGACTCCTATTTCAGTGCACACTGCACATCTGTATATCGACTATCGGTGCTGTTACTGAGAGGACACGACGTCCTTGCGGGTACCCGGTGCCCTGGTGCCGGCAGGGGAATTCGGTGAATGCGATTACACTTGTAACGTGTGAAATCACGAATAACACAATCCGGCAGTAAAGACACAGACTGTGCTGAGATTACGGAACCACAGAGACGTCATGTTCTGAGACTTCTTTGTGTATTTACGACCGTTTTAAAATCGGCACATCGGTACAGTTATGTGACCATGATCTGTCGGCTGTTATCCAGTGTAGTTGCACGTTGTGACATGCGTTATGCATGTACTGTTAGCTTTATGACTGTGTACTGTTATGTACGGGCCGGTCTCAGAACCGTGAGCTGAGCTGGCGACGGAACCCAGCTGCATTGCTCAGTGAAGAATTTTAAATCTTAAATAAGTCACGCGTTGGTATGTACATTACTCAACACAGGTGAAATTAAGACATGTCTCGTGACACAACATCGCAACACATGGTTACTCTCTTCTGTCGTTCGTGCCATTTCCTACAGCACAATTACTTCTGCTTGTCCAGACTAGCCCGAACTAGTTTTCGCACCACATGCGTCAGCGACCAGAAGTGAACAACATGACATAAAGGTTGATATCAAACTGCAGGCCGAGAGTGTTCCGACTAGTGGCTAGTGGTGGTAACACACAGGTATGTGGAAATTTCCATAGATCTAACCATCTTTAACAACCGTTACCCATTGATCTTTGGCGTAAAATGGAGACCTTTAAATGAAGGACTCGTAATACATTACTTTATGTGGGCCAAGATTACGCTTATCAGCACTGGATTTGGATTACAGTTTTCAAGGGAATTTAAATAATGACAAAGTCAATAGTTTTATTGCATTGAAAAGATCCACAGTAAATCCATCCAAAAGTAAACGGCTTGAGTTGGATCCCTCAAAATCCCCACCGCATCCAACTAGGGATTTTTTTTATAAGGTACCCTCCAGTCTCTGCATGCACATGACACTAAGCAGTTTGCGTCCCCCCTCCCACCTCCTGGTTCTTTGCTTAGTCGATTGTTAGTCGATTGGTTTTTAGTCTATTCAGTTCTGTCTGTCTGGCCGCTTGATTTGAAAGGAGCGTGTCACCACCGTCCCCCATTACTTAGGGAGGGGCGAGGGGAACCAGGTCAGTGGGGCGGAGAGCAAGTGACACACCTGAGAACGTCATGTAAGAAGTGAGAGAAATCTCGTTGCAACAATTTAACAATGGAAGCTACTGTTGAACTAGCAGTCAACCATATCCAAGTGCGTGTTAATGCTGCGGAAGCAAAAGGACTGCCGTTAGCACGCTTAGAAGAAACGTCAATGTTAAACAGACATTATTCGTAACAGAAGGCGGAGCAAAAGAACTGACGAGAATCAGCAAAAACTGACGAGAATTATCTCTCTGCAAAACCACGAAGTATTAGCTGCTGAAGCAGGCTTATGGAGCAGAGGGGCTGTGAGAATAGTTACCCGACTATCCTGTAACCTCAAAGCGCATGCGCTCATCGGGTTACTTTTTCTTTAAGTTCATCCACGGTATATTTATTCAGGTTTTCTTCTTAATAAGACACTGACATAGAGCTTATGAACGTAAGCCTGTCCGCTGTCTGCAAAGTCTGATCGATACATTTGCCCATTTGATTACCGCGGCAGTCAGCCGGTACACATTTTACAACACTCCTCGCACTGCCGACGAACTGCTTGAGTGCTCTGCAGAGACAATCAACGAGAAAACAGCGTTTGCACTTAAAGATTCGCCGTTCGTGGCAGTAATTGCCGATGAAACAACAGACATGACAGTTACATTTCCGTAGCACTGTTGTTTGTGTCCGTGAAAAAGTGTCCTGTTGTTATCAAGGACATTGCGTCGTATTACTTTTTTTGTTGTTGTTTTCAGGACACCATGTCCCATAATAAGTCTAAAGAAAACCTATGCAACATTACGCAGACATCCAGTTATTCCCTCCTGCAATCTCGCACGCACGCACGCCCGCCCGCATGCACACACACACACACACAGCTGGAACTACAGATTCTCACAGTACAATTCTGTACTGAGCATCGTGATTGCACATAGCTGTAAACGGAACAGTGAAATACATCGCACGTGGATTTGAAATTAATAAAAAAAAACAGTACGCTTGTGTTTGTGGTTCTAATTACGGTCGAACTGGAAAAAAATGTTTACCCGTCTTTCGAGCGTCACGGGCACAGAGGACAGTTCAAAGATATTCCTCAGGCAGTTTTGTGAAGCTAAACAAAATTACAGCGGGTAGAAAAATGGCGCTCAGGATAATAACATCAGATATCAAAGAAATTATCTTCGATCTTACCTTTTGGCAATACTGCTTTGTGCTATTCCCGTGTACTAGCTAGTTTGATGGAATAAAGTTTGGTCCTTGTCATCTCTCCCTTTGTCGATGTGAAAGAGAAAATGTAATCCTTGACCTTTCAAAGAAAGTTTCCATGACAACAACTTTAAAAAAAAAGAAATTCTTGAAGCGTATTTAGCTGCTGAAACGTAACCTCGTCGGAAATTGCTACGTCAGCTTTCGACACGAAAATGAGAACAAGCAGTCTTACAAGATAGCACGAGAGAGACAGAGAGCTAGAGAGACAGAGAGAGGGAGAGAGACAGAGAGGAAAAGTTTACGGACAAGCGAGGAAACACGAGACAAATTGAAGTCCTTATACTGACGTCACAATCGGCTTATAGCTTAGACCCTTTATGTTCTTACTCCACTTCTAGACTAAGCTGTGATAGGTTTCCTGTCAGCTTCAAGATAATTTGTATATATACTTTTATCATTTTTTAAATTTTGGATGGTTAAACCTGCCATTCAGATCCTATCTCAGATTTGTTAAAAAAAAACCGCGATAATTTTGCTGATATAGATTCACGTGTTTTCCGTATCTTTCAGCTCTAGTTTCTTCTTATATCGTGAGCATAAAACTCTGTTTATATAAATGCAGTTCTTGGCAACAATAGGAGATTGGAGATAGTTTTAAACGCTTTGCTCTCTTATGGAAATCGTATTAGAAGGTGAACAAATGTGTATCAGTGGGAATATCAAAAGTCAAGATATTTCGAGCAAAGATTAGCAAGAATTCAAAGGAGGGTTTTTCCCCTCTTTTATCTTATTTTTGTAAACACTTGAGGTAAGGGATCAATGTATAAAACGATAGTATTCTCACAGCAATGAAACAATTTATTCTAAGTCCTTTGCCAGAAATTTCATTAATCTATCCCTAGTGTTTGTATATATATTTATACGTAAACCAAAATGAATACGTTAATGTGAAAAATAAAACATAAACTTAAACATTCCTTTGTAATACCGTAATTTATATAGTCTAGGTGTCCTGATTATTCACAAATCTTGCATAAGCACACAAACTCCTAAAATGAGCTATTAAGCGCGAGTTTAGTGCGCAAAACTTACCGTTCGAAATTGCCCCCCGGGGGACGAAAATACAAGTATAAAATGTCGGGGTAACGGCAAATGACGTTATTATCATTTTATGAATTTAATATTCCGTAACAACACTTGACAGAATGTGATTGTGATAGAGATGAAACTATTTTCTGGGGTTCGGCTCGGATTAGCCAGCAACAGCTACAAGATTATGAGGATGCGCCCTTCTGGCTTACTAGCGCTGTCAAGTCGTCCATCACGCTAACAGCGACGCAAACTCCGTTACAATATGAAAGGCAATGCACCGTAATGAAAGATAAAGAACACAGTGAAAGTATTCAGAAGATAAATGAGGGCATCTTTCGTGTTATCTATCTCCAGATCCATGATAGTACACACTTTCTGAGTAAATCTGTGTAGACAGCAAACAAGAAGTGTTCAAGTTAGAACACTTATTTTGTTACTGAAAAAGAACGCATTTTACATTGATTTAGAGAGCTTTAGCGTAAAAAGTGTTCTGGTCTGTGTTCTCGAAAGCGTTCAAATGGCAGGAAAAAGTGTAAAATGTATTCAGGTAATGTTCCCAATGTGTGGCAGCAGCAAGTGTTCAGTCAAGTAGAGGTATGCCAAGAACACTTGGAACACATGTAGCACACATCTTACATACGCAGAACACATCTTACATACTATTTACACGTGTAGCACACATCTTACACACTATTTACACATGCAGCACACATCTTACATGTTATTTACACACGCAGCACATATTTTGCACCTTCTTTCACACTTTTTTTACAAGTAATTAGTGTTTAAAATATTTAGAGTGTATGCTGTTAAACGTAAGGATTCATTCTATGCGACTTTCCAGACAAGGGTCATGTACTTGTCTCTAACAAATCACAATTGGTAAGAGCGTGTTTGTGATGCAAAATACTTACAGTTAGCTGCAGTCGAGAAACTTTTACTTTTATAATAAAATTCGTGCAGTTAGGTAGAACTGATACGTACGATTTTCATAGTGTTAAAAGAACTAGTAATTGTTAAACAACATTTTTTAATAGCCTGACAGTTGGCTGGTTGATTATTGGTTAACGTCCAGCCTCAGAATAGCTGCATATCGAGACAGTGTTGCTTGAGACAAATGAACGTGCTGCCAGACTGGGACTGCTGTCACAACACATGCTTCAGTCCCACCCAGTGACATGATACCGACACCGGGCCAACCAGTCCTAGTACTGTTCCCTATAGTGCCAGGCGTCGGGCAGGGCAGGTACTAGATTGCCAATTTTTAAGTCTTAGGTATGACTCGGCCGGGGCGCGAACCACTGACCTCCCATCTCGGAAGTGGTCCCTAACCTTCAGACCACCTAAAGGTGCTGGGAACGGAAGAGGACAGTGGGTGAGATTAATCTAAATCCAGTGAGTTGAGCAAACTGATGCATTACGACGTCGCTTCTTGTAAACAGCATCATGTCAACGAAGTCGTTGACAGAATGCTCCCACACGAGCAAATAAAATGCTTTCAGGCAACTAAACAGATTGGACTCCCGCGGGAGATTGCTTCTCACAGCCCAAAGCAAGGCTTACTTCTTAAGTTTGTTTTTTAAAGCAAAGACAAAAAGTACTTCGGAGCTGTGCTTAACGGGAAGTAAATTTTTGTTTTACAGAATGCTTCTTAGGACTTCATGACATCTGGGCCCTGGTGCATGACACACATCTAGCGATATAGACTGATGCTACCGCAAAACTGTCAGTTAAATGAAGCATAATTAATCTCACGATGCGTTGTAAACTGAGCGCATTTCTATTTATAGATAAGACAATTTTTCTACGGCTATTTATTGCCAAAGCTTTCTTGGAAAGTATTTTCGACCAGCATCTACAGTTGTTTGAAAGCTGCAACGTTCAGATCTGATCGTTCAGATCTGTATTCAAACCATTATTAGAGGAACTATTGTAATTCCGAATTGTAAACAATAAATAATTTTGTTAACATGCCTTAGTCATTTCAAAAACCTACGCCGTCTGGACGCGCGGCAAAAGCACGTGGCCAAAAGATCTTCCTTTCACTTTTGTAGCTCCTCCTCCCCTCTTCACTTCCTACTTCCTGTCCGACCTTGCAGCGCAGTTCCAAATGATCCTCACATATCTGAAGTGTAACCATTGTTACGAAAGATTCTTATCATTAACTACCCAACGGGTGGATGAACAGGTGGCTTAATGCCTTTGTCAGGAATGTTGCAAGCAGTCCGATGGATTCTGGATGGTAGGCCCTGCAGGAGTGTCGTGTATCAGAAAAAAATTTTGCTTGGCTTGTGAGTGCTGTTGCCCCGTGGCATCCCCTGTAGGACCTCCTAATCGCAGTCGATCAGAAACGCTCATAGCGCTTGTTCAAGTGGGACCAGATGGTTGGAAAACAAGAATACAGCTAGAAAACCGACGATAAACAAATGGAGGGACAAATAGTAACGCATACAAAAAGACATGACAGACAAGACCGACGAAGCAGACGAACAGGACAAATAAGACAGACAGGCAGGCAGGCAGGCAGGCAGGCAGGCAGGAAGACACACACACACACAGACAGACAGGCAGGCAGACAGACAGGCAGGCAGGCAAGCAGGCAGTAAGAGAACAATAAGAAATATAGACTAAGAAATGCACGCAAGGTGCACACAAGATAGGCACACAAAAAAGACATTCAGACAAACAGGCAGATCAGAGGTGGAAAATGACAGACAAATGTGACACCCATGCGTGACAGACAAGACAGACAGGAAGGCAAGCAGAACCCCTTGCAGCTTGGGTACATAACGTACCGCACAATTAACCAGCGACCACAAAGTTTCTCGATGTGACAGCTACATGAACGTACCAGACTGCCGCGCCTTTGCAAGCCCAGCTGCGCGGGCAAAAACACACCTTCTGACCAATGCACGTGCGGATGGAAAGACCCGTGGCACGTGTTATGCTTGTACACGACATCCCCTGGCTTGGCAACTGTGCTAATATTTACAGACACAACATTTGTCTTTTCTTGTCCTTGCACTTGACTGCAGGTCTTCCGGGATTTCAGATGATTGCATCTCCCCGCGAAGGGCAATTGGCTGGTTCGTTGACACCCCCAACTGCAGTGCTGGAAACTCGTCTCTCGCGACGGTATGAGTCCTGTAATTCAATTTAGCCTTTGGTCAGCCACACCCGAGAAGGTTAGCGCCGCAGCGCTGAATTATAAGTCGAGAGGTAATGAGACTCGAGGCAAGCCCTCGTGCAGTGAACGAAAATAGAATCCCATACAGCTAAGTCAATTGTCTGTTCCTACCCTTTGGTTCTGTTAAGGGTCTTACCGAGTCAGGCGACAATGGATGGTGTCACACTTTTCAAGACCTTAGAAGCTTTCTAACGCGACAACAGCCTGGGTGAAAAGTTTTTTTTTTAAAATTATCAATGCCTAGGTGACTTAGATAAACTGCGGGAGGGGTTGGGGACTGAAAAAGCCACTGCACATGAATGCACTTGCAACAGTCTCTGAGTTTCAAAATCCCACCCCCCGCCACTCCTCCAGGCCTGGAAAGCTCTTTATCTATTTACATTACATATCACACTGTTGTCTACTCTGGGAAGTTTTTCTACTTCTAACATGTCGTGTCACGTGCTCACTCAAACAGCCGACATTCAGAGGACGACTATGCGTAGGTGGAATTTAAAAAAAACCTGTATTACTTGCAATATGGCAGTGAATTCATACGATTCGAGTCCTAATCCATCTACAATCTCTTCAAAGACTCGTAACTTAGTAATACGATGAAAGATTCCGAATTATTTACAAATGAATCAGAGAGATGGTGCGCTTTTCAAAGGGCATATCCCAAGGTTTGTTTACACGTCACTCTAAACTAGGTCGACACATCATCTGTTATACATATCTCTTCCCATCACGTACACATAGCAACAATAAGGCACGCATACCTTGCCGAAGAGCCACTGTGCAAACAGTGATCTTATTACTTGAAGGAAAAAACATAACACGACGTTACAATGACATTACAGTTCGCACAGCAGTCTGGACCAAACAAAGTCCCCCTCGCCCCTCGTCCAGCGATAACTTGATAGTTGGCTGCCTCACAGCTTCTTCTGTGACAACAGCAGACTTTCCATTGTCGATCTGTTCACACCTGCCCTTGCTAAGGCAAGAACACAACGCTCCAAGGACCACAGTGCGCTCACATTGATATTTCACACCTAGAACACGGTTGGCCACTCCAGGCCAGCCATCTCGCCATGAACAAGTGCGTTCTACGATCCTGAGGTACTCTTCTGGATCGGAGCTCTGATTCTCCCTCCAGACCACTGCCTTCCTTTCCTTCAACTCAGTGACCTCCTTTACATTCCGCGATTTCTCGTCGTCCGCGTATGTAACACAGAAACTTTGCGGGCCAGAGCGCAACGTTGGTGTACAGACTAGCAAAAGGTACACCGGTCATCAAAAGCTAACAGCGTGCTAACACCTTCCTTCGTCCTAACACTACATCAGCCGTACGCTATCACGCCTGTATGTTTCTAGTCACCCATGTCACAGATAAACACCTGCCAACGCCATCTATCTGAGGTTTGACTGTTACGTCTGCTTGACCTTGTTGCATAATCATATATATATAATTTATGAGGTGTTCTTATACATGTTCAGAAAAATCCTCCAACTAATATTAGCATTATCCTATTAATATCATTTACTTCTAATGCTGTTAACCGTAAACGTTATTACTTGGTTACATCATTGTAGTAAGGTTCAAAGTGGGTAAGGTTCAAAGTGGGTAAAGTTCAAAGTGGGTAAAGTTCAAAGTGGGTAATATACGATCGTTGAACTAGTTGTTCTCTGCAATTACACTAACCGAACTGTTTGCACGGCATACGGCAAAAACGAATTATAATGAGAAACTTAATCCTGGAAGCTACATCCCGCTGGCTGAAGACGTGCAAAGACGAAGGGTATTTTTTCAATGTACAAATGCCGAAGCTTTCAGAAGGGTGTGTTTCGTCTGTTCGTGAAACCCACGTGTAGCATCTGAAAAGAATAAACCAGCGTGACAGAGACCTATGCTCCGAGTCATTTTCACATCATGGCTGCCATTCTACAGCTGTTGATCGTTCCTCTGTCTTAATTTATACGCGTCTGTGTGAAGAAGCGCGGCTCCCCCCCCCCACCCCGTGCACTTTTATGTTTTTGTGTGTGCGCAATGTGCCAGTAGGCGAAGGAGAACGTTTACTTGCATGACCGTGCATGCTCGCGGGAGGGACAATCGAAGCGAAAAATGTTTTTACATCTGTACTTTCCGGAAAAGCATTTCCTGCAGGAGGAATCAGAAATAATTGGTTTGGACTTGTAAAGAAAAAAGTTCGCCAAGTTCTTTTGCTCCCTCCTGCTCCCCTCCTGCCTGTCTCTTGATTCTGCCGCCTCCTCCTCCTATTTCTCCCTCCGTACCTTCTGCTCCCTCGAAGCCAATCAACTCAAAGGAAGAGATCCATTCGGCTTTCTGTCTAACGAGGAAATCAATTAACAAGCGCCACCTAGGCGTTTCAACGGGCAGCAAGAAACGATTAATGCTGCAGTCGAGGTGAGGCCGAGTGCAAATCAAATAATCGAGGCAGCACAACTATTAAACATTTTGCGTTTCAGCTCCAGAAAAGCCTTTAATCTATTTAACGACAATAGAGAATTCTAAAAGCATACACCGTTGGAGGCTAGAAGAAATTCCGCTGAACGTATGAACGGGAAAATACAAAGTTCACATTTTACTGCATAACCATTTTATGCTGAAAACAGCGTAAACAAAACAAAGCTCACGCACACGATCGCAAAAACGCAAAGGTTTCCCCCAGTTTTTATCTCTATCTCTCTCTCTCCCCCTTTCTCTCCCCTTCTGTTTCTTTTTTCTGTCTATTCCCTCCTTCTAGATCAGCCAAATCCAAGCCTCTTTCGGCGTCCAGCGTGGGACTTCGTAAACCAGTTATTTCCTTGCGGAATGAACGTTGTGCATCCAGCATAACCCTCTATTGAGTTATAAAGTTTGATAACCATCCCCATTAAATCTTTCCCCATAGCCTCATCCTCGTTTTTTTCTCGTCCTCTGCAATTTTGTGATCAAGGCGTAATGACGTGGCCCTGGCTTGGCGCAGAATATCACGAGATACCGCGCGCCACTGAAACGTCCATGAGGCGGTTAGTGTTCGGAATATCACTGCGTTGCCACATCCTGAACTGCGCAGACACCAGCCGCGCATAAACCAGACGCCAGCCAGAATACAAGGTTGTTGTTAGTCTCTGTTCTTTTCATCTGTTCGTCTGTAAAACATGTCCACAGTACTTTATGGTCAAGTAGTCTAGCCGAAAAAGTGTATCTGAAAAGAGGTAGACTTGCTATCGGGATGCATGAACATACCTGACTGTACTTCCGTTCATCGTTAGGATTTGTTCGCACTGTCTTACAGTAATTTTTACGTGAAGGAGAGATATGAATACCCTTGCAATCCGCCCCAGGGGTGGCGTGCATGAAAGTTCTTATTTCCTGTTCAAACTTAAAGATGAAAGTAAAATACACAGAGCGAATGGGCCTTACGACCGCTCTCGTGACCGGCAATGCAGATACAAACTCTCATGCAAGCCAGCCCAGCGCTGGGTTGCACAAGTGTTTTGTACCTGGCAATCCCATCACGAGAATGGTCGTAAAGACCCATTCAAACTGTGTATTTTATGCGCACCGTTATGTATGAACAGGCGAACAGAACCCTCCTGCAACCCGACACAGACACCAAACGTTCTTTTCTTACTGTCATTTTCTTCTACAAACTCTTCTTTCATTCGACAGGTTTTTTTTAAAGTGGCCTCAAGTACACACAAACCCATGCACGCTTGCACGAGATTTGAACTTTAGTTTTTCCTTTGCTCGGCATTAAAAGGGACTTCTACATCCGGATCAGACAAACAAGCCTGCGCCACGATTGATGGGTCGGGGTGGGGGGTGGGGGGTGGGGACGCCGTGACCCTGACCTCACCATTGCAGACGCGACCACAACGCTAGAGGGAAGCAGCCAACGCCAGCCTCTACGTATGGCGCCTGCCGGCGTTTATTTAGTCTGTCAGCGCGTCCGAAGAATTTATGGAGCTCGGTAAAGGGTGGTCCTAGCTGAACGATGTATCGATGGACAAACCTGTTGTGAGGTTTCCCAACATGACAGTCCAGGGATGGCCTAAATTTCCATATCAGAACGTAGGTTTGGATGAACAATCAATGTAGATCAATGATGAGAAAACTAACGAAAAGAAACATACATACAAACAAACAAACAATCACACCACAACATGCTGAAGAAGCCGTCATCAATGCCATCTCTCGGTGCACTAATATTAACTCTGGTGAGACAACTCTCTCTTGCCAAAATTCATTTTTTTTAATCCACCTAAAAATGTGAAGATTTAGAACGCGCAAAATGGATTTATGGGAAATAATCGATGTCTCTGACACACATCGGGTATAAAATGTAAGCAAAAACTGCTAGCCTTAGGGTCATTTACGGAAAGGAGTCAACAGGTATGCGACTTTTGAATGGAGACTGCGGTGTCCGTTTGGCTTGAAGAGTTCAGGCGTATCAGAATACAATGCCGATATTAATTTTTTTGTTAAGTATTTAAGATGCTTTGGATTCTTTGATAAGAATCTTTGCAATCAGAAAATTCAGTCTCCCATTGTTCGCCTCTGGAACTTACCCCACTCCTTATGGTGGCAACTATTTATTACCTGAAAAGGAAGTTGAGACAATTAAATGCCTGTTACTTCTTCCGTACTTCAACAGATATTTTACGGCGATTTACTTGAAGAATTAGCATGGCTTTCTGTCTTTACTGTGCATGTAGAATGCACAACAGCCACCTGGTTCTCCAATGCAAAGGGCCTCACGCTGCTCTGAACAAAACGTCTGCGCGCGTGCACAGTGAACAGGAGGGTCTCTTGCGAGGTGGAGTTGTCCCAGTCTTGACATGCAGTAGAAAAGGGAAATGTCTGGCAAAGCGCACGTTGGCTGAAATGATCGCATGCCTAAATAAGCCTGATCATATGATGACAATTTTTGGAAGTCGGAAATTCCTAACGCTAAAGTGCACCCGTCACCTTCCGGAAACTGCTTTGTGTCTGTAGAATCCTTTGGAATAAACTACCGTCATGTGGCCGAAGCTAGGGGACTAATTATTCTATTGTATTCCTGGAAAAGCATAAAGATAAAAAAAAATTCAACGCCGAAAGGTAACTCTTAAAGGATTTACGGTAATACATTGACAACCGAAACTGGAAGAATCAGAGATAAAGCATTGCAGTGCGTGTAGTTAGGGAAATTAATTTTAAAAAATCCTTTCATTGGTTGCAGTTTTTCGATTCTTATATTTAGATGACTACCCGCACCGTTGGGGTTTTTTTTCTGTATCTAGACCCATCGCTGACACCTTGTTATAACAGAGCTTTATCAGTAGAACGAGGACAAGGGAGAGAGAGATTGCAGGTAATATAAGATGTTGTAGATATCTAGAGAGGATAGGGGCAATGCTTTATAAGCACATTTCGAAGCTTTGAGCAGCTCAGCTAGGAAGGTTTGGGACACAGAGTGATTCCGATACACATCCCCGCTGTTAAAAACAAGTATTTTACCCGGAATCTATTTCAGGAATCGTGATAAACGATGTTTATATGGTGATCAAGCAATTTCAGAATAAGGAAAAAGGAGAAGAAAATCATAATCTGAAACCAAGATGAAGGCGAAGAATCCATTGCACGCTGTTGATAACATTGATGTGTATCACCATTTATCAACTTTCATTTGACATCAGCATTTGCATATGTTAAACACCAGAAGAAGAGATAAACAGAAAACATAATTTGCGAAATAATCCACGACTAATGCAGATGGAGGACAAAATCGAGAGCTTGACTGCCGTAGGTGTTTTTATATTTTAAATATGCCTCCATTTAGTGTCAAGAAAAATAAGATTCTTAAAAGGAAGAAAGAAGGAAGGAACGAAAGAAGGAAAGAAGGAAGGAAAGAAAAAGAAAGAAGGAAGGAAAGAAGGAAGGAAAGAAAGAAGAAAAGAAGGAAAGAAAGAAGGAAAGAGGGAAAAGGAAAGGAAGGAAGGAGAAAAAGATACTACATATCCACCGCTCACTTGGCTTTGTTTGAAATCAGATCTCTTTCGAAATTTGTTCTGCTGTCCCGCACACGACAGTGTGACGTGCAAATACGCAACAGAAAATTTCCCCACTAATCTCAAACAACTGTGTTGGGGAGGACAGCACAGCCGAGGCGTCAGGGATAGGTAGGACCGGATTCTTCGAGACTCATTCTTCTCTGATCATCTGCTGCGTCGGTGTGTAATCTCGACGATTGTCGGCCGGTGGATGTTTCCTCGTCTAAACACATCGACAAAACAAACTGGACGTCGCGCGCTTGGGTCTGGGTGAGTGATTGGGTGAATGGTTGGGATGTGATGGCAGGCATAGCGCGTGTGTGGAGGGTGGGGGCCGAACGGGAAGCGTTTGATGTGCTCCAAGCACTGGTAACAAATGTCGGCTACTACTTAACATCACACACAAGCGCTTCACAGACACATCTATTATTAACTGTGACAGTGCCTTGGGGAAATCATTTTGTGGATAGTTGGTACAGGAATATTGTTTACGCAATTTTTGTGATTCTCTCAACAAAGTTCTTTTGCAAATCCGAGTGAGAAATCAGAGTAGTCTGAAGGACAAGAAAGCGGAGGGAGGACAAATAGACAATAGATTAGGAAGGGTGGGAGGGGTGAGAGAGCAAAGAGGGTTAGAGATAGACGGAGGAAAAGACAGAATGACACTATCTACGAACGGTAACTCGCGGCATGCGTGCATAAATGAAACGGAAAGAAAATAGTTCCTCCTGGCTTCTTGTCTACACAGCCCACTTCCCTATCCCCAGAGGAGCGCTCTCAACGGAGACAGCAGACTTTAAAAAAAAGTTCCCTGGATTGCAGCCAAACAGCAGGTCAAGACCCAGTCACCAGTACCTCCATTCCATTGTACCTCCATCCCACTTTAGCATTTCTTGCGCCTTGAAAGCGATCTGTCTGCTAGTGAGCTGCGAATCTATAGGCTTTAAACCTCGGCCCAAGTAAAACAATGTAAGAACAGCGTAAGTCAGGGGATTAATGCGGTTTCTCCATTCTTTTGATCCGATTGCAGGGAGCTAGTTCACCCAGATGACAGTCAGCAACTGGAAACACAATTCACAAAATGTAGTCCCCAAATGTATCATATAAACCTTGTGATTGTAATAATGGATATGAAAGAGAACATATATTATTAGTCTTACGAAGGCTTTCGATTTTCCATTTATGTCAACAGTCAAAACAGTCAAAAACAGTGGTTGTTCTTCAAGGGCGTGATTTTTCATTTGTCTGCAGACAAATGTAACAGTATATGATGTCTTCGGTGTTAAGTTTATTACACGCCTGAATAATCTCGTGTACAGGACAGTTACAAAGTTACACAACCAGAGTCTTAAACGAAGACTTTATCAGCTGAAAGCAACCAAAAAAGTCATCATTGTTTAACATGTCATGATATCATTTTATAACATTTCGTGAGTAGCGCTTTGGGTTCACCTACATAATACAACGCATACATTGTCAGAATAACTAATACTCAATACTTGTATTCAAAATAATATATGCTAAATAGAACGCAGCTAAATAGCACAGTGCTTATATTGTCAAAACAGTTATTCTTATTGCCTCAATACTTGTAGTCAAAACAACACATAATAAACAGAGTTATGTGTGGGAAATATAGTCTACATATGAATAAGTTATGTGGGAATACCAGTACTGCTGAACTGGAGGAAGGAGAGAAATGTTTTATAAAATGTTTGTAAAATATTAGATACCTCCTCGGGGACAGATAAAATTAGTTGGAGTTTGAGAGCCTCTAGACCAAAGGTAGAAAGAAAGGGGAAAGACTGAAAAAATAGGGCATCATTTCGTCTCACCAGAAAAGCAAAAACCGAGGGTCTTCTGTTCATTGAAAGACTTTTTATTTTTAAATCTGTGAGCTTCTGAATGAACAAAACTTTCCATCTGGAAGGGAAGCAGTATGAGAACTTTAAACGGTCGGCCACTGATAGATGCTGTCGAAAGAAAATGGTGGATGCTGACCTCATCACACTTCCAATTAAATGTCGCAGCGAGCTGTCTGGGTGACGCCGCCTTCATTTTCAGCACTACCGCAGACACGGCTTGCCTGTCCCAGAGCCTTGCCTTGCCACCCGACCAAGGCCAACTCGATTACCGGAAGAGCCAGCTATGACACACTTTCCAGTGTCTCCCCAGTCTTCGGCGGCACAGACATGCTGCAAACCAAGCGAGACAATGGGAAATTCTTGGGCAAGTGGCTGAAGTTGTTTATCTTCGCTATAACCTTCCCTCACTTTTCATCAGCTTTTCACTTTGTTAGGTGATTTTTTTTACGTTCTTCCTTCCATTGTTCCTTCACTGTGTAAAAACGTTTGTCGTTGATGTTATTAAAATATTTGAAATAGCAGGGTTATACTTCAAAAATAAGTCGTCAGAACTGTAACCTTATGAATACAAGCTGCAATAAGCGATCGGCAAACATTTGAAAAGTTCTCTGAAAGAAGAAATTTCTAGATCTCTTGTAGTCGGTACCCTTAAGACATGCCTCACAGACACGCTTTCTCTTTCGCGCACGTTTCGACTTTTTGAGCTGAATCGAAGTCAAGCCCTCCAAAAGTCTCGTTCTCAGCCCACAGACGGGGGCGGATCATTTCGGAATAAATCGACGTTTTCTCTGGTGCTGGCAATGTAAGCAAAGGCGACGAGGTCGCTATTCAGTGAGTGATCGGAGACCCAGAAAAGTTCTATAGAACTGATGTCAGCCGCACTCCTTCCTCCCCTGCTCCAAAAGTTGGTGACCGCGGGTTGCTCCAATCGACAACAGCATTCCATCGACGTCCTCAAATCCATCTTTATTCGATGTTTTTTGGTAACGTCAATCCTCTTCCGTTACACACACACGCCGTCAAACTACATCTACACGACACGGTTGTCATGTCGAAGACTTTCCGAGACAGTCCTTCCAGGTCCCCGTAGCTAACACAGTGGCTGTACTGTGATATGCTGTCCGCAGCAGACGATCCCTTTATTTTCCTGGCTAACTTCCGGTCTCGTTCTCACAGCTTTGAAGGTCAACTCGAAGTTTACAGCGTTCTATTCTTCTAAAAAGTATGTTCAGTAGGAACACGATCATCAAGTACTAAAGCAAGAAAAAAATAATTTAAAATGTGTGTCGTGAAAAGTTCTGATGTGCTCAGAAAATGAGACACGAAGTAAAGCACGAAAACAAACGTGGATATAATCTTCAAGGCCATCCGCGGTCCCCAAAGGATACTCCCTAGATTACCGCAGTGTCGAAGACATCTGCGCATATCTCAGTTATCTAAGTCTTATAGGCGCTGAAAACAGTTTCTTTGTTGACCAATCGAAAATATCTGAAAACATCAATCAGCGGAATTAAACTTAACAACCCTTTCTCAAGGGACAGAATTTTAGCTCCTGCTGATTTACACCGTGTGACAGAAACTGAAAGTTTTGCTAAAGCGATGGGTCACAGATATCTTTGAAAATGCCTAACCCGTTGCTGCATAGAAAACGATATACAAAATATGTGGTTTTTATCCACTCTCGCCCATTTTTCCGTTCATTCTGCGCTCCCTCCCTCCACCCCAAAAGCCACCCAGCCATCAGAAAGTCGGACATTCAAGCTTCTAATAAGCATTCAAGTCATCCATCCATCCATCCAACATAAATGCATCACAGAATTATACTCATGACCCGTCCCTGTGTTTCCATGCAAAATGTTAATTTTTTTCTGTCTGTACTCAGCGTTGGTGAAGATTTTCTTCCAAAACCTGCAGTTTCGATGCAAAATCGATGCAAGGAACCTGCGAGTTGAATGTCGACTGCTTGACTTGAAGATACCTTTTCGAGAAGCGCAGTGGGCTGGCAGTGAGTGGGAACTACTGTTTTTCTTTCTTCTTATCGCCTTGATCCTAGATCTACTCGCAGGGCGAGGGACGGAACCGCCCGTGGGATGCAAACATTAAATGGGACTTTTCTGTTCATCAATAATGCAACCACTTTCTGGGAATGCCATCCAGGCTTTACAACACGGCACAGCCCGGCTGGGTTTTTAACCAGTTACGTTCCTTGCCGTCACGCTAACAGTTTCGCGTGATGTTCGGTCCATGTCCACTTTAGGAATAGTGAGGTTTAATGACCTGGGCAAGCATCCCTGATACTCAGACGAAAGAACTACTACTCGTTCCTTGATAATTCTTTGTCTTGAGCGACAGAATGACGAATGCGCAAATACATGCACACAAATGCTATGGACGTGTGTGTGTCTGTGTATGCGTGCGTGCGCGCGCGAGCGCACATCTATTCTGCACGTGTATCCAGTGTGTGAGAGTGAGTTTGTTTTTGGTCCTTGGCCGTTTAGTGGCGCGGCGATCAGCAGATACAGTCGTTATTTTTTTTTCAAGTGTATGCCCGTCCGCATGCACACGTAACGGCGTAAGCACGCATGCGCAAAAAGCTGCAAAAGGCGGATTGGTGGGTAAATTTCAGATCTCTGCGGCCTGTGAAAAGTGCAGGCTGTTCCGCTTCACTAATCATGCAGTGTTTTCCCACACTACATTTCCCTTCCAACCGTTTTCCTAAGAACGAAAAAAAAACCCACGAAATCAGCCCGGAAACATTGAAGAGATCCAGCCGTCCGGATGAAATCACTGGGTCAAACGAATGCCTGGCGCACGACGTCTAAATGGCGATGACACGAATCTCTGCTTCTTGGCAGTTGAGGATAGTGGTTTGTTCCCCACTCCCTTTTTTCTTTTGTTTTTTATCATTCATCTAAAAAGGTTAACCGTTACGGGACACACAAGAGCGAATCCATATTCCATGATTGTTTGTAAACATTAAAAGAACTTTGTTCTTATTCGTCAGAGTGAGTTCCAGTAACACTCAGACACACGGACACGAAAAGACTGGGGGGGGGGGCGGGGGAGACAGCTAAATAGAAAAAGGGGGAAGACAAAGAAGTGAGAGGAATAAAGATACTGTGGGGAGAGAGTGGGAAGAGAAATAGGAGAGAAAATTAGGTGCAGAGAGGCGAGAAGAGAGAGGAAAGAGATTTCTGTGCTATCTGTTCCACAAGTACATTGCCGTGGGGCGATAACTGGTGACAGGTCGGCGTACAAAGCTCTCTTACACTTCACTATCTCTCAGAGAGGAGAGAAAGCGTTAATACAAATAGGAAAGGTTTATTCGATATTGCCCTGTCACCATTTTGAAAGAAATTTAGCATACGTTAACATAGACACATTAACGAGAACGGCCGTTAAGTAAACATGCACATCCTCTGTTAATCTAAATGTCTGGTGCGTATGAATACAAAATTCCACGAAAAATGGGAGGAAGAGAGAGAGAACTTTCAACCTACACTGCGGCCAACATTGCCTTAGATAAGAGGAGATGATATCATCGGCCTACCTCAGACATCTGTCAGTCCGCCGGAAACAGAGGGCCAGCAAGTTTCTGAGAATGGGTCCTTGAGTGACACGGTGCAATCGGCAGCTGATAGTTTTAAATTACTTGTCTTTCCCACCAGATGCACCAATCATCAGTTAAAGGACCTATCAGATGGCGAAAACTGTCTAGCGAAGAGCTACGGGAACTTGACAACAATATGCCAGTGATCGCCTAAAGGACCCCTCACACGGCGGAGATTATCTAGTAAAGGGTAAGAGAAGCTTTGCGCGCCGACTTGTGGCCAGTTATCTCCCCGTGGCCATATACTTGCGCAACGACCTTACAGAATCACATCAGTCCAGATTTTTTAACGCAAAAAAAAACCCCACAATCTTGTAAAGCCCCAGTGACCGTCAGTGCTGAACAAGGTTTGTAGGAACTGAATCCCTGCATAAAGACTGCGCCAAGAACTGCCGTAAAGTACAGCCCCTGTGGAAGGTTATGTCACTAACCCCAAAGAACTTTTTAGCTGTGCTAGTGGATGTTGGCTGCTTTGAATGTCCTTCATAACACCTCAACTTTTTGTAAGCTTGGTGCGACAGCACAGCCTTGAAGCCTTTCTTGACTGGACAAATGTGTGTTCTAGCTGGTCTAGCATATGGCTGCGAGTACGTCCGGTTAAGAAAGTCCCTTAAGGCTCCTCGTTAGACTAACTCTAAACAACAGTACTGCCGCAATGTAAAAAAAAAAAAAAAGGAGGGAAGGGGTTTTGATCGCGCAGTCATTACTTCAGTGTGGACGGGTATGCCTGGGAGGTTAAACATCTATGTAGATTATTAGGGGGAAGGCACAACAATCGTCGCTTGTAAATATAGAAGGCTGTTCCACTGACGTAATGAAGACTCTCGACAATGAAGTGAAAAACCCAGCCTTGCATGTCGCACAGAGTGCAGTCCAGTAGCCCAAGCATGTTGAGTGCTGGCCCGGCCCTTCGCTTCACTTCAGCCCAACTAATGGCCGCCAAATGTTATAATCAATAAGAGTTCTCTCCTCCTCTTGTCGAGACTCTTCGCTCCTGACGAAGAGTCGCCCATGACAGCTCTCAACTTGGCCGCAACTCACGACAGTTTCTGGGTCTATTAATAGACAAATCTCCAGGGGCGCGCGCAGGTGTGGTGGTTGACAAGAGGGTTGACAAGTTGAAAAGTTAAAGCAGTTATAATCAAATAAAGACCGCACTAAGTAAAATAGGTTCTGCCAGCTTCGAACTTCTACACAACAGCCGCAGTTGTGTGAAGCATTCTATACAATATATTCATAATTAGCTACTTTATGCAGGCATTGAGTACGCTCCACATATCTTTTGTAAATCTAGACTAAAAAAATATGACGCCATGTGCAGAAGTAAGCTAATCTGAGATATATCCACTACGTTTATATTTATCTGACATGCACCAAAATTCCTGTGTCTTACGTTACCTGTCCTGAAATTAAAACTGACTGGATGTGTGTATCATCAACATCATTTTAACCTTTAGTCGACATTTATTCGAGTGGGCGACTTTCAGAAAATTAAGTCGGTGGACTTCAGACATTGTGTCTCAGTCTTATCCATTGTTCCCGTTCTTGTCTGCAGTAATGTTTAGTTTCTCGTAAGAAACAAATAACTTTGCCTCTGGACAGCGAAAGCAAATGAAAGAAGACAAGGGAAGTAAAATGGATCCTAGCAGAAGAGCATGATGACTCACCTCCGATGGTCAAAAGATTCCAGCCTCAAACATAACTACGTGTCGTGCAAGATTAGATATCACGTGCTTTGGCAGTATTGCGTTTCACGTGACTTGACAGGTTCAGGCGCCAAGTGGTTCGTGGCCTCATTTCGCACACCGTGCTCGCAGACTTCGGCTCAGGAATTCACGTAATCTCAACAGCCCCGCAATACACGAGATGCTATGGGTTTGTTTGCTTTCGTGTTTGCTGGTTTGTCTATTTGCATTAGTTTTTTTGTTTGTTTGTTTGTTTGTTTTTACTTTGTTCTTGCATTTGATTCCCTCCTCTGAAACTATGACCGTATTGTTAAATGACGTTTCGATTTCCCGAGAAATGTATATTTACTCCATACAGGATGAAGTGCAGAAACGAGGTGCTGAAGTGCAATTTGTGTATGTCATCCTCCACCTCTCTCTCTCTAAAGACTAGGAGCAGAAGTAGGAACAAGATTTCTTATTCAAACTTTTGGATGGATGGATGGATGGATGGATGGATGGATGGATGGATGGATGGATGGATGGATGGAAGGACGGACGGACGGACGGACGGATGGATGGATGGATGGACATACGTATGTGTATGCATTTATAGATATGAAATGACAATCATTGTAAACAATGTAGAAATGACAAAGTTCGGGTTTTTTGTTCGGCGTCAAGAGATGCGTTAGGCACCGGATCTGATTTGACCTCAATGGCATTATACTGAACAAAACATAATTCCAGCTTGCAGTTCTATTTCTGACGTACACGTTTCGCTCTAAATTCCTCCTTTGTGAAATTAAATGTTCTAGTGACGAAAGGAAGATGTATATAAAATAAAACCAAAAAGCTTGCAGTTGCGTGACTTTTCTTTCTTTCTCTGTGTGCGTGCGTGCGTGTGTGTGTGTGTGTGTATTTTCAATCGATTATTCTGGACGAAATAAGTCCTGAAGCCTGCAAGTCTTATATATGCACTGACTGGCTGTTGTGTACCCGACGGCTAACTAGCAATGCATGATCAAGTAATGACACGGTGTGCAGCGAAATAAAGCTAAACATTTCGAGGAAACGGCTTCCTCCAGAGATCTTAAGATTTATTTTTAAAACTTCTCTTGCCGGAAGGGCAGAAGCAGAATGCTAATGTATATTTTTACGCGTCACACGGCAACGCAACTGTAAAACCGCGAGAGGAAATGTAATGTCTATTACAGAAAAATAATCGAATACAAGCTCTCTTTTTACCCGTTTCTCTCACTCCATTTCTTAATCCCTCTCTCTTTCTCTCCCTTACATCGTCTCCGAAAATGCACTTTCGGACTTGGTCTCCTCTCCCCCAGCCCCAGTGCCCGGAGGGTACATTCCCTTATTGGCTGTACTCAGACTGTCACGCTTCGACCTGCGTATTTACCCAGCTTTCTCAATGGATGTTCTGAAAAACCCCAAACTCCGGGAAATCCTGGCCCTCTGCAAAGATATATTGCGAGCGCAGCAGACTTGTGAGCACGTAAATAGCTACAGAGTACCTTGGGAGACCCTTGAGATAATCAGGGTCGGCTGCCGAAGAGTTAGCCATCTTTTTTCCCCTCTTCTATCTTCTGTCTCCTTCTCTCTTGTCCTTATCTTCCTTATTCTTTCTCTCTCTCTCTCATTCACTTTTTCCTCCTCATCTCTCTCGTTCTTCTCTCTTTCATCTTGATCTCTCTTCACTTTCTTCCTTTCTCTAATCCCAGTCTCGCTTCTCTCCCCTTCACTCTCACGCCCCCTACCTTTTCTCTCGTCTGTTTCCTTTTTACACATATCTGTACCACGTACATCTCTCTCTCTCTCTAGCGTGCTCGCTCTCTTTTTCCTCACTCACACCTCGATATCCAAGTAGCTGAAAATAAGAATCATCTAAAAAGAAAAAAGAACATGTCTGGTTTTCACGTCCTCCGCTCAAGTCTGTCCACGGCTGAGTAAATAACGCAGAGCTAAAATATGGGTGCAAAACACTTGTACAACTGACATGGTTTTAATCAACCGTCAGTTATCTCAAAACTGAGATTAAATGACCCTTGAACTGTTGCATGGCCGTCCTGTTCGTGTCTCATTTATTGCGGAGACAACTTTCTCTTTCTACATTCATTTTTTAAGGAAAAGGACTTAAAGGACAGAGCAGCACGCGTGTCTTTCAGTCTCTTTGAAAGATCCCAGAATGACCGATGGCCGTTTCCAGATGCTCATCGAGTAGACGCTCTTCCCAAATGTGGCTTTCCCTTCGAAGAAGCCATCTACCAGACAATGATTTTTTGCCAGTCGTATATATTGCCATGAGGCGAGCTGTGACATCAGCGGAAGCTGGTCATGGAAACGCCACTCCTAATGTCACAAAAAATTTATGTGATATCAGGAAACGCCACTCCTAATGTCACAAAAAAGTTATGTGATGTCATGATTATTCTGGAAATATTTAGGTTTTAAAACTGTGTGCATTTGATTTTCTTCAATGTCGCCTAAACTCCCAACACTAAACGAAGCAGATAATGATGTCAAGCACCTGAATTCTTGAAATTTAAAATAAAATCCGTAGTAAATCATACTGACATGTAGTTTGCTACCTAAATATCATGCAAACATAAAACATCCCGGTTTTGAGGAGCTAGATTATAGTCCAAATTCTACTCGATGACATTAATAATCATCTATACGCACTGCAGAACCACTGTTTCTACAAGTTCTACACAGAGTCCATTGTATGTATTTGCGGAAGATTGAATTTGATAAAAATTAAAAGGCCTATAGAAGCTAATGTTTTGTACATTACTTGCATCGACACCCGCATCAGACTGTCATGAAATGGCGTCTTCTTGCTTTAGTCGTCTTTATGACGATCTTTATCGTTAAAACGTTATCGCGCTTTCATCAGGGGCGTACTGCCTTGATTATATTCGACGTTTGTAGTGCTTTTCCTTGGCTACCACACTTGCAACGTGTTGTCATCAAAGACATCTGCTACTTTTGTAAATGGTAAGGACTTTAACCATACACCCTCTGTCGGTAAAGCAGGACGTACGTTAATGCTGTTTCATTGCCCATACCCCACGCATCTACGTGTATTCTAAACCGAGTTTAGAGCACCTTTAACTTCTCCCATAAGCATTCGGAGAATACGCATCCCTTGCTTGTAATCCTTCGTCCACACCACCTCACGCTGGGATTTACGAACATACTATTGCATTTCCATTTTTTTTTTTTTGATCTACCGTAAATTCCAGAACATGAACGGATCGCGCATACACAGTTTAGCGCACCTGTAACTTCTCCGCTAACCATTCGGAGAATACGCTTGTAATCCTTCGTCCACACCTCACGCTGGGTTTTACGAACATACTATTGCATTTCCATTTTTTTTAAATCTACCGTAAATTCCAGAACATGAACGGATCGCCCATACACAATTACAAGAGACACACATCCTGATGCAACTCACACCAAGGAACTCCCACTTTAAGGTGTTCCTCTCTGCTCATATATCAGGCAAGGGCTGCAAATTACGTATACTCAGCGGATTTTTTTTCACCCTTCCTGCTTTGTGACGTAGAGACAAATTCTCCATTTTATATTTATCTGTCTGTGCATCTAAACCGTAAGTCTTTTTGTCCTCTCTCAGCTCATGCTGGTTTGATTAGCTTTGTTACAGAATGCCTCCTCTCCGCCCTCTTTGGTCTCTGGGGGGAGGAGTGCAGCATCAAAGAGGCAGCCTATTAACAAACACGCTAAAATTCCTGTTTTTCTAGTGAAGTCTGCAGGAGACATTTAAACAGTTTTTTGCGTAGAACTCTTCTCAGCAGCGCTACCAGAGATCAGAACACGCATTCACTTCGTTAACGACAAAGTAGGAGACATTTACAACACACTGAACCGATCAGGCTTGGTGTGCATAACCGTTCGTATCTCCTCTACAGACGTTAGGCTGAACACAGAATACACAAGGTTAGTGGGGCTTAAGAACCCTCTTATGGCCGTGTAGATACTGTCATGCAACCCCACCCTTGTCTCTAGAGCCACAAATATTAAGCTGACCTTTGCACACGAAGGCTTTAGCATTTCACAGATGTCAACAAACTGTGTTTCCTCACGAAATATTATCTTCAGACAGTATGTCCGCGTTTTCATCCGCGCATACATGTGAGTAGCCGTTCGAGTTTCTTTGTGCGAGAACTTGTTTGCATGCGTGTGTGCATGCGTGCATGTTCGTCTATAACAAAATTAGGAAGAAAAACTAAAAGAGATCCCCAGGCGTCGCCAATATGTCCACGGTCCTAAGATTTCGAGCGTAAAAGAAGGGATGGTAAGGGGCCTATGCCTCATTTCACTAGCCTACAGTATCCCACAGTTCTCGGCTCTTCGCCTTTTCATGCTGCCTTTGATAATGTGTCTAAAGGCAGCCTTTGCCCCCTCCACGAATCCTGGCTTCCCATCTCTGCCTCAGTCGGCAGCTAATTAGCCTTGACTGGGAAATTAAGGTGAGGCCACAGACGGCTCTCTGAGGAAAGTTTACGGTCTATAATGCTATTAACACTCTAGTCTCCTGAGACGCGAACTGTGATGCGTCAGTGGCCATTGTCGTGAACTCAGAAATTTCGACCCTAAATAAGATCTAGTTAGCGTCTTTATTTTCTGCCCTTTATTCCCTTAATTTTCTCTTTCGCCATAGCCCCCACCCCCACCCCCCGCTCCCAAACGATCTCGTTTTCTTCCTTCTTTCTTTCTCTCTCTCCGTTTTTGCCCTTCCTTGCTACCCTCTCACCCACGTACACACAGAAGAGCACTTGCGCACACATGAACAAGCACAAACACCGAAACACACAGTCTAAAGCGCACCCACACATGTAACGTATGAATGCGCTTTCATCCAGATACGTAAACAATTTCCTTTAGATATAATCTCAGTATTTTTCAAATCTAAATCGGTTTGGTGAAGGTACCTCGTAAACATTTAATCTCACGCTGCATTTTTTCTTCCATTTATGGATTTTATTTAAAATCCAATATGTAGTTGACCTACCTTCTGCCACAAGTTGAGACGGTCAACAGACACGGGGATTGATCGTAGCGTGGTAGATCTAGTTCACGATTCATCTGTTGTCTTTCTTTTCGAGGTAAATTTCCAACGCAGTGCATGATGCTGTTGTTCAAACAGCTAGACACATCATGGGAAAATAGTTTATACGTAGCAAGCAATCGGATCCCACACAGCTTCTGGTAACATGGCACAGTTAATTGCAACTTTCACAAACAGACCCACTCACACATCCGTAAAATCTGCTTGCTGTCATGCACCGCGGACATCCAGATCTGCACGTGAACTGCGGGTCGTTTGGAAAATGTGTCCTCTTCCTGAAAACATTTGAGGCGCCTGTAGTATACAGGCACGAGGTACCTACAGAGACCTGCCAAAATAAACTCACTACTTCTGGCAATACTGGGTGACATGCATCGCCACACTTTTAGATCCAAATGATGCAGACAAACCCACTTTCACTATTGTGTGCTCTAAGGGGGATAACTCTCATTTTACTGTCGTGTCAAACCAGACGACAAATATGACGTCGACTTCTGAAACGAATTTGAGAAACTTAGAAAATCGTAGAAAATCTCGGCGACCTGGCAAAGTGAGTGCCCGTGATGAAAGACGACTGTGAAGAATATTGTGAAGAGTGACGGCAGCCACATTACAGAGACATTCAACAACCAAAGAGACATCCAAGGTCTGTTTAAAATAAACAGTTCAGAGAAGATTGTTGCACCTGCTGGGATACCGTAGAAAGCATTATGAACTCTGAGAAGACTACATCCCAGTATTTGACAGCCAGCTTTAGCCATCTGTATGCAAACTTTTATGGTTGCTGCAAGAAGACAATGCTGCTGTACACTTGTCACGCTCGACAGCACAGTGGAATGTACAAAACAATGTGCCCGGGCTTGCATAGCCCGCGCTGTCATCCGATCTTGGCTGGTGATGAAAAGATAAGTTAAAAAGATAAACCAAATCATCAACACGCCATACACATCAACACGATGGAGTGCCCGGGAACGCGTCCCATTATTTTCCATCAGGAACCTGTACAAGTCTGCGTGATCAGTTCTGATCTTTGATTTGGAAGGATCACATCAGCAAACATCAGACAGCTGTAAATTTTGTGGCAGGTAGGAGAAGAAATTTGTGCTTTGTGTATGTTTTGTGCAAGTCGTCGGAGGTAGTGAAGTTTTGTTTTTATTCTGACACGTCCCCGTATACAGAGGGTAATGAACTAGACTCCAGTGACTTGAGCGCGAAGGTTCTTTTCCCACGTCTTCACTGAAGTATATCCTCAAATGGCTCAAACTGATTAGTGCAAATCAGAGAAAGATTGCCGAGCAAGATGCCACAGCGCATCTCTTTATAGTTACAGCATTAACAGCAGCGCTCGATAGCAGAGTTGTGAAGACAATGGGTTCGTTCGATATCAATTTTTATGGGATGGTGTTAAGGCTAGGGTTAGAGTTTAGAATTAAGAAGAGTTGAGAGTTAAGTAGACGCTTCTGTTTGGTTGTATAAATTAGATCCTGCGTCTTCGCTCTGAACAGGAAGCTTGCATTCCGATTTCCGTCGGCTTTCAACTGCTTGTGTCAGGGGAAAGAAGACTAGCTAGCGTCCTGGTGTAGCAGATGTAACGCAACTCGACTGCTGTTACCTCCCTTTAAACAGCAATCTGCGAGAGAATGATTGAAGGCCGAATTGTTAGTCGCTTCACAACAGAAGCTGCAGATCAAACTTCTCGTGGTTTTGTGGTCTTTGGGTGTTTTCTCATCCTTTTTGTTTTTAATTATTATTCTAGGACATCGTGTATGTGCTTGAATTATTTTGAAAAGGGGTATCTACGTGCGTAGGTATGTGTGTGAGCGCGTGCGCGTGCGCATGATTGTGCGTGCGATAGCGAGAGACATTAATGGAGATAGAGGAAGGCAAAGAACGAAAAAAGGGCAGATGGAAGAGAGGGGGGAATGAAGTTAGAAACGGGGGTGGGAGTAAAGGAGGAGTATAGACACAGATGGGGGAGGGGATGACTGAGGTATAGAGAAAATACATCGTAAATCTTCAACGTTAACGCATGGGCACTTTGTGACAGTATTTGTGTAACTCTCTCATAAAAACGTTCCTCGCCTCAGGACCCCACAGTGGCTCGTAATGCTATGTAATTCGTCTGAGACTGATACCTGCGTAATTTGTACCTATCATGAACCATAATGGCGTAGAATCTGATACCTGAAGGTACGCGCTACCTTCAAAATTCTCTGCCTTCCCAGGTTGACATTTGACCTTCCCCAGGTGTAGTTATGACTCGCTGGATTTCTTTCTTTCTTTCTTTCTTTCTTTCTTTCTGTACCTCCACGTGTGACTAAGCCTCATAGGCAGCAGACATCTATGAAGGGCTTTTTCTGGCCAGGACTGCTTCCTTGCCAGGTGAAATTACCTGTAGTCAATAGCAGTGCTACTGATTACCTCTCGAGTCTCATAATCCTTCCTTCCTTGTTTTCTTTCCTTCCGTGCATTCCTTCCTTCTTACCTTTTCTTTCCCGCCCCCCCTCTCTCTCTCTCTCTCTTTCCTCCTTTCTTTCTTTTTTCCCCTCTTTTTTTTCGTTTTCTTTCTTTCATTTAAAGTCTTTGTTTATGTCCTCTGGTGGTTTCGTTGTTTATTTGTTCTGTTTGTGTGGGTTTTCTCATGAGTAGACCAAGTTAGATGCATCACGATAACACACTAAGCATAAAGGAGAACAAAATATTTCTCATAAGAAAAAAAAGGAGAGGGGGTGGAATTGCTGGGTGAGGGGATGACCTCCCCTACGGAGAAAATGTCGCCCTTGCGCCGCGTCACCTCGATGACAGTCAGGCTAGCGAACTGCCCCTCCCACTCAAGCTTTATGTCCCCGCTGTCAGACGGCGCAAAAGCATTTTATGTGCGAAATGGCCGCTCGGAGGCGCCTCCAAGCACGTAGGAATGGTCTGGGGGACGACCACTTGCAGGCAAAAGGTCCTTGCTCCCGTGTTTGCCGGCCACACCGTCTGAAAGGAAGGGAGGTAATGCGCACCGCGAAGGACCAGGATTTGTCTCGCCTTTAGCGCGAAGACGAATGGGACGTGTGTCAGGCAGCAGCACCTTTCGATATGTCAGCACCCGGCACCCAATACCCGGCATCCTGGCCCCCTAGCGTGACAAATTGTGACAAACGCTCGTGGGGTAGGGACGGTCGGGTGGCGGGTCGGCCTGTCGATTGGTGCGAACAGGTTCTTTGTTCCTGTCTTTCCTTCGACCTCGCGTCTTGTGTAGACTCCTCTATATGCCAGTTTAAGGCGGCCATCAATTTTCTCCAAACCGCAGCCCGTTTTATGGTGTTTATGGTTTTCGCAGCTCGTTGTCTAACATCTTTCTTCCTCCATTATTTTTCTGTCAGCAGCCTCGACTTCCCGAATAAGAGATTTGAAGCAGTAAGGTAATACACGGTAATGCCGGAATTTTGACACCACGAAATAAGAATTTTTATTATTTGTATTGTAGAAAAGTGTGCTCTTTGCCTACATGCACGGTCTTGGGCAATGTTCCCTTTTTTCCTTCCCATATGTCCTGTAAATCAACACTTAATTTTATTTGTTTTAGATTTTTCTCGGAAAGCTTTCGTGTTCTCTTTTGTGAGTTATTTTCACTTCAGTGAATTACAGTTGTTAGGTGGGCAGTTCTTGGACATTACACTTCTGCTTTCATGGCGTCATGAATATTTAAATATGAAACAGGCTTGCACCTGGCTTCATGACTGAGTAATCCTTCCGACCAAACGATAGTAATTTGTCGAAAGGTTAGTTCCTTTTAATACCCCGCCATATACCCTTGCAAACACTAACCCATCGCAGTGGCACAGGCCCACCCAGACACACGCTTAGCCCTTACCCTCATCTCTGAACTGTTGGATCTGTCGTAATCCTATAAGCAGTTCACTGTAAACTACTATCAAAGTTAGAAGTCGTTAACATCACCATCTATCAGTGCTACTGTGATGCTACACCCTGTGCAGCATCTACCCTTTCCTGGGTTTGACATTATAACCAGTCTTTCAGTTGAAATTCTCTTCTGAACCTGGCCCCGTATACAAAAAAAAAAAAATCCCCCAAATAGCTGATTTATTCCTACAATCCCTCAACTGCTAGTTTTTTTAAGAAGAGTGTCAACCTCACTACTGATTGTGCTGGACCAGTCTGGTTTGCCGATTTTTCTGCCAGCGCACTGATTACAGAAATGAAGGGAAGTGCTTTCCATAACGCATGCGCATTCAAGGAGAATTTCCGGTCTTAAAGTAACTCATTGAATAGTAATGTTTCCCTATTGTGGCCTTGCACATACCTTTGTTGCTGTTGTTGGTTTGGGAGGGAAAGTGTTTCCACCTCCCGGTGATTTCGCACTGGGGGGGGAGGCAGTGGGCTTGGGGAAGGAAGGGGCCTGTGGCTTAATTGGTGCTCCGAACTGGTGGTGGCTATGTGGTCGCTTTCCTGGCGCACTGTCGCTGCTGGTGGAAGGTGGCTGCCTGTGGCTTGAGTGGTGAAGCGCTTGCTGGTCAACCCTACTGTCGCCCTATTCCTACATACTGTTTATCTCTACCTCTGTGTTCGCCTTTTACTTTTGATGCTGTACACTTTACACTTGTTCTATAGTTTACTTGGTGTTTGCTATGGTTTTTATCCCCTTTTCATTTAATAAAAGATAACTCCAACAAAGATACTGGCAGCGCTCACACATAGCCGTATGCAGACGCCTGTGCCCAAGGGAGCTTACCGTACCAAAACACGTAGCAAAGAGAGGGCCGAAAGATCTGCCAAGTTCCTTTCTTTGCTACGTGTTTGGGTACGGTAAGCTCCCTTGGGCACAGGCGTCTGCATACGGCTATGTGTGAGCGCTGCCAGTATCTTTGCTGGAGTTATCTTTCGATAATTTAATTGCTCTGTCCTCATTTGTTCTTTATTAATTACCCTTTTCATTTAATTTTGTATAAAAAAATTTAAGATATATCTAACGTCTGGATGGGCGTTTACTACCTGCGCTGTCAGATCCATTATGAATTGTCTTATCTTTTCTGGAGGATTTAGGACGATTTTAGATTGAAGTTAAGGTTTAGATTGTGCAGAGCATTTTTAAGTGTACCCTTTCCTGGCTATTTAGGCTACAGTCTAGCAGGACATGGGGAGTGTTAAGTCTGTCCCCACAACTTCAGGTCACCGGGTCTTTACGAATAAGATGGTATTCTCCATTTAGTCTCATTCTGGCTATTCTACTTTGGTTGGCTCTGTTGGAGTGAAAAAGTGAGCTCGTTACTCGGAAATTCTTCTAGCTCTCTCCTGGTGCCTTTGGCTTCCTTTTTATACTCTTCATCCCACTGTACTTTTATAGCTGGTTTAATGGCTATTTATCTCTCTTCCGCTGAAATGGGTACATTTATCTGGATGACGCTTGTGGTCGGATTGTCGTTTTTTGCTAGCTTAGCCAATCTATCTGCTTCCTCGTTTCACTGGATTCCTACATGCGATGGTACCCAGAGAAAGTTTATTTGGATTCCCATGTTATGAAACTTATTTAGAAGGTTTAGAAGTTCGTATATTTTGTCCATTATGTCCATATTATGTCCACGCCGAAAGTGAATCAGAGACAACTAGGTAGGATTTTTCTGTTTTGTAGTGCTATCAGCCTTAGGGCAGTGCGTATTGCTACGAGCTCTCCAGTGAATATGGATGTGTGGCTGGGAAGCTCGGCTGCAACACTGGAGTTTGTGGGCCTGTGCCTGGGTATGAACCTTCGATGTTAATGTCTGCCCCTGGTATGTGTTCTGTTTCCTGCACGGTTTTTTTTTGTTTGTTTTGTTTGTTTTGTTTGTTTTTTGTTTTTTTTTGCATGTTTATGCGCTGTTGTGTGGATCTGTTAGACTGGATGATCTGCAGGTAGACACTGTATCTTGCAGTAGTAATTGGCTGCCCTTTCCTTAATTATTAATTCTGTAGGTATTTCCCCTGTCTGTGCCACCACTGCTAGATTTGGGGTGCTCATCGTGACTCCTAGTACTACTTTTAGTGCCCTAGCCTATACAGATTGGAGTTTCTCTATATGACTTGCCCTAAGGTGAATTAAGAGAGGTGCTGCGTACAGTAGTTTTGAGATTACATGAGATTGCACATACCGAATTTTATCCCGGTGTAATAACGGACTAGGTGTTCCCGACTAGTGGCTATACAAGTAGAAATGTAGTACAGTTTACATGAATAAGGGGTCAGACCAGTTAAGTCAAATCAACTTTTTTCCTCTCACTAATACTACATCAGCCGTAAGCATTCACACCTGCAGTCTCTGTGCAATTTCCCATGTCTCTGCAGGACGCCTGCGGATAACATCAGCTGGGCTTGGAAGTGTGAGATTTCTGAGATAGGTGAGCTTCACATTGCCGCACATAATCGCCCCAGATACAGACTTAAAATATTGATATTTAACAAGGAACAAAGAAAATTAGAAAATTAATTATAACGAAGTCTGTGATATAAATTATTAGTCCTGCCAGACACAAAACGTGACAATTGTCCATTCTGCTTGCCATGCTCGGTAACCTAAATCGAAAGTTACGTACATCACTCATGAGATGCCAAACCGTGTTTATCGTTTTGTTTACAGAGAAGGACACAGGCACACTAAAGCAGAGCGCACACATGCAAAAGCAACTCCCCTCACCCCCCCCCCCCCAATCCCTAATACCAGTATACTAAACAAGTTTGAACAGAATCAGACACTTCAATAACAGCACAGAACTCTACTAATTCCAAATTATTGAGCGAATAGCTCGTTTTAATGAGTCAAAATAATTTACTGCTGTCACAGAACTATGCGAAGCCGATTTAGATTTTTATTCACTGAATACATGCACTTATTTCTAAAGTATTATAAACTATCTGCCTTCATTGCAAAAGTTTCAGTATCTGCTATTCAAAGTCTTCTGTTATATGTGCAGTGATGTTATAAAATACTGACCTATACATGTCAATCCTGTAAACATGAAAAGTAATTTCCTTTGCAAAGTTATACTAGCATCTGGAAATCACAATTACTTTATCATTTGCTAATACAATTACCCACAAGACAAACGACCACTAAGTCATGAAGAAACATGTAGCGCTGTGTGTGCATCTTCATGTATAAGAGCAGTTATTTCGGTTGTCGGTAAATCCACATTTATGAAATCTGGCATCAGTACCACCTTGAGCACTGACGAATTAATTTTTCTTTCTTTCTTTCTTTCTTTCTTTCTTTCTTCGCCCCTCCACCACCTTCTTCCGTTCTGTATCTCCCTGCCTCCCCCCCCCATACACACACACCCCGCCGACTTTCTCCTCTATCCCCATTCCTTTACCTCTAGCCTGTCACACTTTCTCATCCTTGTCACCATGTAAACGCGCAGAACAACTGGAACCAATCAAATGACGAGCTCTATTTAGGATGAGTAACAAACGGAGCCAATCAAATGGCGAGCTATATTTCGAAGGTCTTTCAAGGGGCGGGGGGAAGGGAGGGAGAGGGGGATGTTCGAGAGGAGAGGGGATTTAGGGGAAGGGGAAGGGGTGGGGTTAGGGTGGGGGGTAGGAGTAGGGGATAGGTGGGGGTTTGGGGAGGGGTGGGGTGGGGTATAGGCAGTAAAGATCTTCCAGGAAACTGCAAGGTTTTCAGTGGTGACCCTACGAGATTAGCATATTTTACGTGATAATGTATTTTGATTGGCTCCAGTTATTCTGCGCTTTTTCATGCTCTGTTGCAAGTTTTCGTAGACGCGCACTCTTGCTTAAAAGTTTTTTTGAATGTTTTGGTTATGTACAAGAATACGTTTTATGCACTTCGTGAACAATTATTAAAAACAGAACGACTAGAGTTTACTTTTGTACACAAACAAATGTGAACGCACTCCAAGCAGAATCCCATTGTCAGTTTGAAAAATATTTTCATGTGATAACAATTGCTAACAAGGTCTTTGTTCTGAAGCCCTTTTCTGACAAACTTTAATAACCACTACCAAAGGAGCCCAAATGAATGATGCAACATCCATTTTTTTTAAAATGCTAAACTCTGTCCTTTGTGCGTTTCCTCGGTTTTGATTGAGTACATAGCTGTTGCTACTGAAGACGCAATGGTGGGCTACAAGAAAGAAGTTGCAAAACATTTTGGAAGGGAATAAATTATTGTCAAATTAGATCGCGCAGGAATAAATTACTTTCCTAAACGAATCAGTTCACGTCGGCATTGTCGTCAGAGAAATCACAGTCGACTATGATCTCTTTATTTTCATCGTTTTCACGCGGCTTGAACTGTCCGCTGAGTGCATTCCTGCGTTTGACGAGAGGCAGCACGCGGCATCTGTTCAGAAAGATGTTGCCTTCTTCGTGCTCATCTTCCTCATCATCGTCGTCGTTATCATCATCACCATCGACATCCTCCAGACCCATATCGAGGTCATCATCCAAGTCCGTATCCTCGTTATCGCCGCCATCATCATCATTATCATCATCATCATTTTTTTTTAGATGACCTGTCGGTCTTTCAGCTCGACCCAACATCGGCACGTGGGCATTTGCGCTTGCGCCAAGGCTACACAGTGCTTCCGCTTCCGGTTGCGCCATTTTTCCTTTGTTTATTCGGAGATCTATCTCCCCGTGTTCGCCTTCTATCGCACCAGACAGACCCGTGTGCAAGCTTTCCCCGTAGACTTTCTTCCCAGCAATGGCAGCGACATCTGCCATCACATCCCCGCTCTCGCTGCCAACCTCTATTTCATCGTCTTCATCTTCTTCCCCAGCGATGAACTCCTCTTTCCCGGTTTCATCGAAAATGCGGATTCGGTCATGGATTCGCTTGTGACGCTCCAGGTTACTCTTGTGGCTGGTCGCGTAATCGCAGTGGGGACATCTGTAGTCCTTCTGGCCGCTGTGCACCGACAGGTGGCGCTTCAGAAGAGCCTTCCGGCAGAAACGCCTCCCGCAGTATGGACACGAGTAACCGTTGTGATGAAAAATCATGATGTGTTCTCGCAGAGACGCTTTCGTGTTGAACTGAACTCCGCAGCACTCCAGGACCTGGACAGAACAACGCAAGCAATACTGCATTTTAAAACCAAATATGACACTAGTGGGTCTTTAACTAGAGAAACCCATAAATGAAATACTAGTGCGTCTTTAACTAGACGTACCCGTAAATGAAATACTAGTTGTTTCACTTGAGCGTCCAGCATCGAAGGTTTTGGATGTAATGGCTTGAAAATGGGTGATCACTTTTCAAGCATTTGGAAAGACCGAGGTGTCAGTGTTGAGATTTTGAATAAATCTGAACTGGTAAAACTGGTTGCAGTTGCGAAGCTGTCAGTTTGTCGTTGATCCTGATTGTGTTTATCTGAAGACAGGGAAGAGGTGACAGTAACCTAAGAGACGGCGACTGGAGGCTCTGGAATCTTGCTTTGCTTTCTGGCGCTTTGTCATTGGAACATTCTTCCAAGCTTTTCGGTCGCTGATATTTGTACGTTTTTGTTGGGTAATGGCATTGCCATGTGTGTCATGCGGGATTGTTGATGGGCAGGAACTTTTCCCTCAGGGAAGATAGTTACGTGACTGACATCGAACCATGCCATCACACTCCCTGACAATGATGACTAGGCTTTAGAACTTAAGACATTATTTCAGCATGCGGGGCATTAGCTCGCGACTGCTCAAGGCGAACGTACATTGAAATCAAGATACTCTGTAATATAGTCGCACAGTGCAATAATCAGCATCTATAGAGCATAAAATTGAAAAGAAGGAGTCCATAAAACAGTACTTGTATTCGCATACACATAAACCCGACCATTCACATTCAGGCAGTGATAGACTAATGACATCTACAGGTCGGCTTACTAGATTTCTTACTTCCATTGCCTGATATGTAAATTCCGCAAGGCTATGTGAACTACTTGGACAGATGTCGGATATATGCAAATAGAAACGGACAGAGGGTGGATTAACCCAGAATTTTGAAGGGTTATATTATTCTATGACAGTAAAATATATTTGGGCAGGAAAATAAGAAATTTGTTTTGCTTTCAATAACGTCTTTGCAGAAGGGGCCGTCACAGGTGACACTAGCGCCTGTGCAGCACCTTAGTTTATGACATTTTAATCTGGTTGTTCCAAGTCTGAATCTGACAAGAACATTTCTCAGACCCATATGGTGTAGTTTTGTCAGAAATATAGACTGAGAAAGGTTACTTTTGAAGCAGCGATAAGGGAAGAAGTGATCATTGTTAAAAGAATCCTTCCATTTTTGATGGTAACAGTCTATTAACCTTTGCTTTAGTTCTCTTAAGAACACATTAGCTCTTCCTACACCCTGCTGTTGCCACACAAAATAAAAAAAAGAGAAAGAGAGAGGAAGAACGATAATTTAGCCAGTACTATATTTTAAGCTGCTTAGCGGTGTTGCAGAGTATACTGAGCTGGTTTGGGAGCCCGTGTCCGTAAGCAATGCTAGATCGTGAGCCAAGAGGAGAAGAAAAAGCTCCCGTGAGTCTGGTGTTACTTGAATACCATGGCGGGCTTTCAGGCGAGTTTCAACAGTTACCTCTTTGATTAACAGTGCGAATAAGGCTGGTGAACATATTTCCCCTTGCTTTAAGTAATGATGTCTGCTTCGTTGTCAAAGTGTCAATGAGATCAGGGACAATGGAAAAGAACCATTTGATGGGTTCTCCATTCTATTATGTATCGGTAACGCCCACATCTTTTTTATCTTAATTTGTCGTATTTAAATGTACACAGAACACGGGTTTGACAGGATCTAGAACACGCTAAAAGCTTTTAGATGTGTTCCTCGTGTGGGAAACATTTACAGTAAAGTAGCGAACACCTCGAACAATAGCAATATTTATTCAAAACAAAAAAAGATTGCAAATGTAAATGACAGGGAGAGGGAGGGAAAGGCATAGAGGAAAAGCCCTCTTGTAGCTGGACCGGGGGTGGGAGTGGGGGTGGTGGTATGGGAGGGAGAAAGTAGGTGGTGTCACATTACTAAGCTATGCACTTTAAAAAACCACCAGACCGATAGATGATGTGAGATGGCACCCAAACGCGCACGCATGCACGCACGCACGCGCACTCACCCAATCTCGCCCACACAGACACGAGCATGCACGCACGTGCGCCCCACCTTGTCGCAGGCCTGGTGCATGGTGGACACGTGTCTCTTGAGGTTGTTGCGGCGGTCAGTGACGTAACGGCAGTGAGGACATGGGAAAAGCTTTCCTCGGAACGTGTTGCACACCAGCATGGCCAGCTCCAGGTAATTTCTATTGATAAACGGCGTCTTCAGTTTGGACATCTCTGAGGCCAGCTGAGCGTGGTTCACTGCCTGCAAGACAAGGAAGGCAGATGGTGGGCGGTCGAATAAACTTCTCGACTTCACGCCGTAGCCTTTTGTTCTATCCTGACAGAACACGCCCAGTGTGTCCGTGCGAACATTAACACTCCACGCGCTCATTCTACGCGCGTTAGCGTTTCAGGTTATAAACACTTTCACACGGTACGTTCTGTACACGCACATGCACGCGTATGCGCATGGAAGTACATACAAACATATCCATAATCAACCACTTGCCTAGATTTTTTCATAAAAGCTGGAATAAAGGGAAACATTATTCTTCTTTCTGAAGTCAACACAACGCCTAAATTCTTTTGTGCTTGTTCAAAAAAATTTTCTTATAATTTCTTCAAAACTTTGCTTCATTAGACGAGCATCCGCAGCATTTACGTTTTCCTAATCCACACGAAGTGGCGTTCATCTGGCGAAAAATGGAACGGGGATTAATTAAATCAATGGCTATTTTTCTACATACTGTTTCGGCATCTGCACGTGATGATGCACGTTTTATCTTCTTGTAAGAGCGTGTTCTCAGGAAATGATGAGCATGGTAAATAGTGAGCTTTCTATCCTTAAGAATTGACACAAAAGTCAAAAACAGAAAATACATATGGAACGTGCTTGTGACGAAATAAAGAGTTCTTACATAAAATAATCATGATCGGTGGTGCAAAAAAAAAATCACTTTCTGATCGTCTTTTGTGGAACAGGAAATCTTTGCATATGTGTACTGAACACCATCTCAAGGGACAACTGTCTCGTCACCGTTTACCTGAGCACGAATTCTTACCTGATAATGTGACAGGCCTCCCGGAAGTGCCAGAGGTTTCAGCGCATGCGCTTCCCTCGTCGAGGTTACAGATGATCCAGCTGCAGCTGTTGCTGCTGCTACCACAGCCGCCGCCGTTGCCGCAGGGTGGCTGTACATACCCGGGTACTGAAATAGGGGTGCGGGCAAGCCAAGAGCAGCAGAAACTGCTGGCGCGCCAAATGGAAGACCTGTTCGCCATAAACATAAAAACAGCTTAGCATAAGCTTTTGACTTTTGAAATGATTTTCAACTCAGCAGCATAGAGTATGTCAAATTATCTATAACGACCACTTCGCACTAAGATTCAATAACATCTATTAGCAGAAACCTATTTTGTGCAGCTGAAAACCAAAACATACTCCAAGAAATGTTATTTAAAGCACTTTGGGTATCAATGATAGTAATTGCTTCTAGAGCGGTTTTTGAATAATTTCTAATCGGATTAAAGATGGTCTCACATTCTTTTGGTCAATCCACCAACACTAATACAATTGACCAATATAATATAATTAATGGTAATCTTGTTGGTGTTGTTTTTGATGTTCCCTTGTTGTTGGCCTTATTATTGTATAAATAGTGATTCTGAATCTTTCTTGATTCTAGTTGTCCGTGCACCTCCTAATTTGTCCTCCCGCTGTCTAACCATTCCATAATGATACTGTTTTCTGTCAGTTCTGCACTCATTAAATAGCAAACGGAGCTCATCCACTCATTTGAAACAAACCTGGTTGTTGATAATCTTATCTACAGTCTTTCTTGGCGAAACAAACAGTTACACGTGAAACAGCACTTGATTTGCAATCAGCCGTAGCTATTCCACGGCAAGATCTCTCACGACGTAAAAGCGCGGAACAACTGGAGCCAATCAAATGACGAGCTCTATTTAGGATGTGTAAAAAGCAGTAAAGATCTTCCAGGAAACTGCAAGGTTTTCAGTGGTGACCCTACGAGATTAGCATATTTTACGTAAATCATTTTGATTGGCTCCAGTTTTTCTGCGCTTTTTCATGCTCCTCTAGGGTGAGAGAGAAAACGACAGCACACCTGCTGGAAATGCAGCAGGGCGTAAGGTGGGAGCGGAAGCCATGGCCGCACTCAACGACATGCTGGTGATGGTGGCTCTGACGTCAGCGCGGAGATCAGCACGTGGTGCCGGCGCCCCTTCCGTGGGACTTCGCAGTGCAGGGGGACGCGAGATGAAACTGCACTCCACTTCCCGCGGAAGTCGGCCCATCGCGCGGTCGTGGATTGCCGAGGCGCTACACAGAGAACAACCAAGACAATGACAATCAGGATACGTGTGATTGATTGCCGCCGGGACGATTATGAGGCGGGAGATGTGATCAGCAGCACTAGGGTTAACCACGGGTAATTTCACCTAACAAGGAAGAAATCTTGGTAGAAAAAAAACCTTCATGGATATCTGCTGCCTATGAGGCTTAGTAACATGCGGATGTACAGACGGTAGGAAAGAAAAAAAGAGAAGGGATGGAGGGAAGGTGGCAAGAAATTAAGGATCGGTGCATAGTCGTGCAGATTGTGTTTGTATTTATCGTTACATCAGTTCTGCTCTACTTCGAGCGATGACAAAATATGCTAAGACTGACACGATAGAAAGAAGAAATAAGTGGAAAGTAAAGGAAAAAAGAAAGGAAAAGAAAAGGGAGAGAGAAAGGAAGGAAAGAAATAAAGCGGAAAAGGTGAACAAAAGAAATGAAAAGGGAGAAATGGAACAATGTACTGGAAAGGAAAAAAGGAAGCAAAAGAAAATGAATGATAGAAAGAAAGAAAGTAAATGAAAAAAAGAAACGAAAAGAAAAGGAACAAAAACAGAAAAGATGTAACCAATTCAACAATAACAAAAAACATTAAAAAACAACAAACGTTGCTGTGTGAACAAGTATATATAAGCTTAGATTCTTTGCTGTATAAATATCTTTCTCCACCTCGTCAAACCATCAGTGACTCGGCCATGAGGGCTTTCCACTTCCGCTTAAAACATTAAGTCCCGGCTATTTCTTATGAGTTCTTGTTGACAACAGAAAATCTATTAGTATCACATGCCCGTACCAGACTATCGCATACTTTCTCGTAAAAGGGAAATATTTAAGAGTTAGAAAACCTATTCTACTAGCAGCCTCGTTTGTGTGTCACCGGTTTTCGGGCTCCCTTCCCAGGAGGAGAACCCAAACAAAGTGGGGCGCCCTGCCGAGGGTGTCGCCAAGCAAATCGGTGTCTATGTCTAACGCGTTGTCGGGCGTGCAGCGTCCTGCCGGGTAATACTGCATTTATTAAGGGTGACTTCACGCCACTAAAAATTCCTCACCCGCAACTACTCGTGGCGTGGCGCTCTGCTGGGGTGAGGAGCTGGTGGTTGACTTTGTAACCCGGGTAGGTGGTCGGGTATGCCGCGGTTAAAGAAACTTGAGGCGCAGGTGAGAGAGCAGGTGTGTGCGTGCATGCGTTCGGTGTGTGTGAGTACATGTACGAGAGAGCAGTGAGTGAACGCGTATGTGTGAGAGCGAGATGAGATCGGCCGCGCGTGCGACACACCGAGACACAGAGTAAGAGTGCGTGTAGGATGAGAGAACCAACGAACCAAAGAATTTTTGATTGCCCAGGCATCGGATCTATCACAGTAGTGGCATTTAGAGAGAGAGAGAGAGTCAGTAAGTTTAAAAAAACGCTATTACATATAATTAAGCTCAGCAAATAAAATACAATTTCGAGTCGAAAACGATATCAACTCCAGAGAATTCAGCAAACAAGGGTAAAAACTATCTATCTTATAAATGAGCGTGCAATTTGTTTAGCTGTAGATACCGACATATCTCTTATCACAAAATCTTTCTTTATTATTAAAGTGGCCAAACCTCAGTTTGGTAAGTTTAACGTTTGAATTTTTCATGAACAAGATAAACTCGCTTCGAATGTCTTTATGTTTAAGACAAACTAACAGTTCACGCATTCCGCTTTCTTTCATTTGGACAGAAAAAGAACATGTCACAAAGAAGTGGGTTTTGTATTTAAATGTCATAAAATAAGAAGTCCTTGGCGACATGCCTATTTAGAATCATGGAAGTGATATCTTTACAGCTGTTTTGTATCTGGGTTCAATTATCAGAGCAAACAACATTTCTAAGAAAAAGGAGTAAACCTAAAAGTACTCATGACTTGCTCATGAGGAATTCCAGTCCTGTTCATGTACAAAGAAATTATTTAGTTTTCTTTTGAATCCACCAATAAATTACGGTCACCATATTCCTCTTGTTGCATAGTTCTATCTCTGTAGAAGTAATTAAACGGTGTTTGCCATCTTCTGGCATCTTTGCATTGAGAGAGATGACAGAGAGAGGAGAGTGAGAGACAAAAAAAGAGAGAAGAAAATAAGGCCATGACTTATTGTCTACTTTATTCCCGGCTCACCACCCCCCCCCCC
>SMGT01009872.1:158486-179117 GCA_004794575.1 Lanistes nyassanus | reverse complement strand
CCCCCCCCCCAATGAAAGGAAATTGTTGACACATAAACGTTTACGAACGCTGTTATGAATAGTCATTTACTGCCATTGAAGCAATGTATAGCTGACATATTAGACATGTTTGAACACCCTACTACGTAAATAGCCATTGATAATGAAGAGTCCGCTACTGTTTCATAATTTATCAAGATTCAAAACAGTTTGAGGCAAACAGCTTTGTCCGTTTCTCAGCATCATTGGCGAAAAAGCAGCGAACAAGACTCGAAGCTTTGCAACGGAAAGTGAAGTCCCCTTGACGAAGACTTTAGGCGGTGTTTAAAAATCTGAAGGGGAAGGATAACCACAAAAGCCTAACGCTCCTTTTGTGCTCTTTTGACCCCTCAAGTCACAGGGGCCTTACTGATGTCCCCAACAGCTTGGCTTGGAATGATGTTCCGCTAGCAGAAGCAGTCAATGGGCAGTTCATCTTGGTTTGTCAGGCAGGCTTTGGGGAGTGTGGAAAGGCGCTGCTCCGGCTGGTTAGGAGACAAATCTTGCTATTGTCCCTTGGCGCGGTGTCAATTTAACCATTAACCGGCTACCTTACACCGCGACAAGTACTGGACACCCCCCCCTACTAGGGAGTGGGGAGTTGGGGGCTAAAGGTCACTCTGTTGTTGCCTCTGCTTCTCTCTCTCTTGTTCCTCCTCTTTCTCCTTTTCCTCGTGCCTCTCACTGTGGGCAGCCCATAGCCAGGCGGTTCGTCACCGAGACACTGAAGCATAGTGGGTTCGGATCTTCTGCTGTCCGCGGGCACACATACACATCGTGTTCGTCCACACTGGTCTTCTCACGTCCCAAATTGATCATGTGATAGTCATGTGACATGAAATGTTGCAGACGTCTTGCAGCATGTACGGAGATTTCTAAAAAAAAATGTTTCCACTCAGTGTTGAGAGCATTGCAACGTGTAAGTAGCCCTTGAGCGAAATAATCTATCTCCTTTGTCTATGTCTTTCCCCAGTCGGTCGTTACCTCTGTCTGTCTGTCTGTCAGCCTGAAGAGATCAATTCAGTGCAATTCTTATCTATCTGGGGGCGGAGAGGAAGCTCGTAGACGTGTGTGTGTGCGCGCGCGCGTGTCGGTGGGTGTCTGCATGCGCGCGCGCGTCGGTACGTGTGTGTGTGTACGTGCGTGTGGCGCCTGAAATCTCTCTTATCATCATTGTTTCCCCTTCTTACCCCTAAACTGTTTGTAACGTTTTTATCGCTTAAAAATTAACAAGTCGCCAATCAAGCGAGAAACTTTCGTAAGAGTTCAAAGTCTTTTGCAAGTCTATTTTTTCTTTCGTTCCTTCTCCATTCGTCCGCTTGTTCTCTCTTCCGTCTGTTAATTTCTTTGTGCCGTCCTCCAGCAATCCCCATGGCTGCTATAACTTATTATTTCTGGACGTGTATCTGGCCTGATCACAGTGTGCCATTATCTCCCCTGGATAACATCGGCGTTCTCAGCTCCTGCTGTCCCCCTCGTTGTCGGACTGCCTCCCTCTCCCGACGCTGGGACACTGTCACCCGGAGAATGCACCCGTAACAACGCGCACAGGGTGTCGAATCACAAAGTACCTTGACTGACAGCGCCAATTTCTTGGGCCTTTCGTTGCGCACCAGACGCCTAACCCGCCCCCAGAGGGATCGTAAAGGTGGATAATCCTTCCCCGCTCGGCTCGGCGCTTTTCAGAGAGGTGTTGTGTTTCAAGCGGTGCGATCTCGGTTGAAGTTTACAAATTCCTTAATGAGATTACAAGATCCGGGAGCGGGGATTTCTAGTACTGTGTGGGGCTTTGGTTCCAGAGGACAGGCGGGAGAGATGAGGCGAAGCGTATGAGGGTAGCTTTAACTGATATTCGTCACATGCTGGAAAAAAATGGCGATATTATTTTCGCACCACGAACTGCGCGCCACCTCGCTCTGTAATGGTACAGGGCGTACCTGAACCATTCCCCCTCCCACCCCCTTGTGTGAATTAATGCTAGACTAGCGACGCAGCCATGGGGGGCAGACTGCTATTATCCATGCTTAGTTCTTTCATTTATTCGCTCGTATTCGCTCCCGACTAATTTTTATCATCTACTCCATTATGATAATCCTCAGATAAGATGAAGGACTACAGCTTGAAAAGACCGTTAATCCTGCTTTTAACCAGCGAAGCCCTTAAGACGACACTAAAACGGCCCGAAATCTAAAAGGCGAAATGCAAGCAACCTGCCATGATCTCTGAAAAAAATCCGAACATTTATTTCGTAACGTCTGCCAGCCTGCACAGATTTCGTAGATTGAAATCTCTGTCTGTCAGCTTATCTGTCCATCCTTATGTTGTGCTTTGTGGTGTGTATATGGAGTAACACATGTATGATTGCAGCGCTGCAATATAAGGAACATGCAATAAAAGGAATATGTATATGTGTGCCCGCGTCTCCTCTGCAGCTGTATATATTATGCCCAAATTGTCCGAGTACAGTGCTCTTTCTCGTTATATGTAACTAAAATTTTCACACGACCGCCTGTGGGTTTTATTCTTTTTTCAATCCTTTCTTTAAACGGGCTGCACTTCTTCAACATTTAGTCGTTTGCCACTTTCTGTCAACAACCTTTGCTTTGCTGTCCACAAACGTATTCTTGTTACATTTTGACCCAGAGATCTAAAGGGAGGGGTGAGGGACGGGGATTTTCCGGAGGATTATAGCTCTGTAAGTTATACTTTTGAAGGGAAATTTCTACACATCCTCAAGACATTCGTTTATTTCCTGTGTTTGCGTAAGTGTCTGCTATGAAATGGCCTAAGCTGTTCTCGTGGGATTAAAACCCAAACAAGCAACCATACTTCTGTTTTTTCAAACAGTAGGAAAATATAGATTTTCGACATTTGATGATTTCTTTTTAACTAAAAAAGCAAATCATACCCCAAAGCGCACACCATTACATGGATGATAGAAGAGAACGAATAATTGATTGCCGTCTGCGTCGGAACAGAGCAACCTCAACAGTGACCTGTGTCGACGACATTTGACTGACGACCCTTCATATGAATGTAATTTCTTTTTAATTAACGAGACTGTTGCACGCTGGCTTCTGGGCTGCCCACGCTGTATAAATGTACGAACAACAACATAGATCAAGAATGTCTCACTGCCACAAGCGTCCTTCTATTTGGAAGTGCTTCCTAAACTGTTGACAGAAAAGAAGTTAGTTTGAGGCAGATTCAAAGCTGCCTACAATTTTCGGGGCGGCAATGCCACCTGCACTGACTGCGACCTGTGTTCCTGACTGAACGATGCTGCTACGGGGTGTGACCCAATGTCCCCTCCCCCTCTCTCTCTCTCTCTTGCTCAAATTGCATAAATACGGAACTAAACTACATTTTAAAATTAATAAAGAACAAATGAGGACCGAGCGCTATAAATCATCAAATGATAACCCCAACAAAGTACTGACAGCGCTCAACACAACCGTATGCTGACGTATGTGACCAAGGGAGCCTACCGTAGCCGTACGGTACATTTTAAAAAGCAAGCTTCGGCAGAGAAACTATTAAAGGTATAACTACGTGTGATAGTGTCACTCATAAATAACTACCCTCACCTTAGAACAGACAACCTTGGGAAACTTTTCAGTTCAAACTGAACGACATAACCATTAGGCATAAAGAGATAGATGTATATATAAGAAGATTCAGATATGTATAAATATATCTATTGCAGAACTGGAAAAGACAAACGAAAAGAAAAAAAGAAGTTTTTCACATTCAGACAAGTTTGGAATTTAAAAAAAAACTTTTAATATAAAATAAAACGTGAATTGACTATATAGTGATAGTTTCACAATGCGAATCCTTTCTATTTAGTACTAATATACTATTTATTTGAATATCCTGCAGGGAAGAAGAAAGATTTTTTTAATTACTGCAAAATATGTGAATAATATTACTAGCAAAGAACCTTTCATTTGTATCACATACACTCGCCGTTATTTACCAAGTCTAATTTGGAACTGCGCTCGGCACTCAAGTTTAACAACCAATAAATTCGCTATCTCAGGGAAACTGAAGTTTCAAATCAACAAACAGAACAAACAGTGCTGTTTCTAAGTAATTCAAATATATGTGGAAAATATAATACGAAATGAGTGTGTGGAGATTTCATCTCCTATAAGTGAATGTTTGTAGGTTAAGTATGCAGCCTCCAGCAGGGTGTACGTAATAGTTTTACAACACGCGAAGTTGAGTGTCGCTACAGAAATTAATTAGGAGAACGGATTGAAGTCGATAAGTCTCTCCAAGTTACTTTGATATTTTACTTTACTGCAGACGTGTAACAACAATTCGCTGACTACAGTAAGTGCATGGACACATTATAGAATAGACAGTGCAGCGGATAAATTACAGAAAATAGTTAAGTTCTTGCCTTCGATCTTCCATAGGTCATGAACCTAGCCCAAGTCTTAACAACAAAGCTGGCTTGCATGAACGTTCGCAGCTGCCTTTCCGGTCATAAGAGCCGTCGTAAGGCCCATTCACCCTGTGTATTTTACGTACACCTTTACGAACGAACAGGGGATAAGAACGCTCTTGAAAGCTAACCCAGGAATCTATAATGACATTTTTTAACAATAGTTTAAGAAAAAGAGCCTTGTAGAGGTAGGAGAAATAAATGATCGGTGACAGGTTGAAGGTTGGTGGGAGAAAGCGAGGGAGGGAAACAAGGAAAAGTAGGATACATTGACTGAAAGAAAGAAAGAAAGAAAGAAAGAAAGAAAGAAAGAAAGAAAGAAAGAAAGAAAGAAAGAAAGAAAGGAGGGGGCGGACGGACGGACGGACGGACCAACAGACAGACACAGGCAGCAGACACCATACACAAAATACCATATCGACTATAGCTGAAATCCGTGTAGGTCAAGTAAAACTAGTTAAAACCGTCCATTTTCCTACAGAAATGTGCGAGCTAAGGGTCTGTCTCGAACTGTTCTTATTGACATCATTGTGTCCTAGAAACACCGCAGTATCTCAACCAGAAAATTTAAACACCTATAAACCGATGCCAATGGCAAGTAAATGCGGTTTTTCCCGAGTTTAGTGCATGAACACAGCAACTTTGACACGCCTTCCTGAAGCTGTTGTTCACAGAATTATTCATTTGTGCAATTTTCATTCGCTCGTCCTGTCTGCCTTGGTGCAATAAACGAGGCGAAACTATTTTCATGACATTAAGGGTCAAACAATTGCTTTTAGATGCTCAGCGTGTTTCCCTAACACAGGCGGTGAGAGTAGGGGTTCTGCAGAATTAAAAACAAAATCTTTCCGGATCCTATTTCTTCTCACGCCGAGACGACGAAAAAGTGTTCTATTTTTCTTTTCCGCTCTCCCTCTCTCCATTCGTCCAATCGTTCAAGTTACGACTATTCTTTACTGGAGATGTGTGAGTTTTAGAGATAGAGAGAAGAAAAAGCGAGCGAGAGAGAGCGCCGGAGCACGCGAAAGAGAGCAGCCGAGCGAGGGAGAGAGCGAGGGACAGAAAGCGAGAGAGCAAGAGATAGAGGAGAGAGACTACAGTAATATAGCAACTTCTTCCCCTAGATACGAGAGCCCTGATCGGTTTCATGTGCTACATTCCGTTTCACACTCTTCGACTTCATCAAATTAAAACACTGATTTAGAAAAAGAGAACACAAGAAATGCAGTTTAATGTTGCCATTCATAGTCTTCTCCACGGACACATAGTTCGCTACTCATCTTTTCGCTCTCCCAACCCATTTCATCCTATCGAATTATGCACCTACTCGGGGTGGGCCAGTGTCTGCGAGTTAGTCCAGTAGGGTCTGCATGTGGCATGGTATGTGCGCGTGCGTCCCAGTGCCTGTACCTTGAATCACTTTAAAACAATTTGGCAACTTATAAATAATCTTATCATTATCATCATAGTCTCGTCGAACGGCACATATCCCGAGCGAAATTTCATGAAAAAAAGTGTCACGGGGGACAGGTTAGTTTACTGTCTCCGTATTTTCTATCGACATTCTCGAAACTGTGCGACACAAAGTGTTTAGTGGTAGGAAAACCTGAAAGTAACAGACGGCTCGGCTGAGTCGACTGTCGTCGTAAGAAACTAGCCCGGGCATTTCCAAAACAGCGGTTAAAGGTTCCAGGAAAGAAGCGTGCTCGAAAGAATTATTTTAAAAAGAGAAATCTGATTAAATCTTGAACACACCTCTCCCAGTTGGTTCTTTACAATCCGATTTCATACAGTTGGGCGCGCAGTGTAAAGCAGGCATGAAAGTAAAAGGAATGTTGTCCTATTGCCATAGGGGAGTTTGGGAAGTGGAGGGGGGTATGAGACCCTGACCTTTCTGTGGGCCAGCATCGTGAGGGCGGTGCCCACCTCCTCTCTCTCGCTGCCTCATCTTCCCTGACCCATGGGTCAGATACCCATGGGTCGCAACTGAGTCAAGTGTGGTGAGGTGCACGGGTATCGAACCAACCCCTTCAGGTTCCGAGGACATGCTCTAACTTGACCATCCGCTTCCCCGAACGCACACCGACTCTCGCTTTAAGTGTGAAACCTCTTTTGCCCATCCAACCACTAACAACTGACTAACCGTAGCGCTCATAAAACCTGCCCATGGGACGGGCAGCAGGACACTAGCACACCCTAGATGAGGTATCTCGTCCAGGTTGTCATGGCAGCACTCTGTCTCCCCATCCCCCTCCCAGCCCCTTGTCCCCTACTGTTTTATCAGACTGCATGAATATTTAAGTGGCTTACAGCGCGGGTTGAGACCTCTCTCGGTGTGATATTTACAAACGACGTGCTGTCGTCTGCTATGTTCGAGAGGCAAGTGGACAGGGGTGAGCGACTGTTCAAGAGGCCGGAAAATGACCTGTGACCTTAGCCGCGTCTGCGTCAAGGACATTGTTAACGACAGAGACGATGACGATCAGACAGCAACGAGACAGTGCAGACTTACTCGTTTGTTTATGTGTGCACGTGCGTATGTATGTACATATTTATGTAAGGAAGTCGTAACACGGCACTACAAAAATATATGATCTAGGGTTGGGTTGCATGAGTGTTCTATCTGCTCCATCGGCCGTAAGCCTCGTTCGTCCTGTATATTTTACGTTCATCTTTACTTATGAACAGGTGATACGAACGTGCATGCAACACAGCATTGATCATAAAAATAATTTTTAAAATCTTTAAATTTTCAGATAATTAGTTGTCGATGAAAGTGTTTTCGTAGCTTTTATAATATTAATTGTAATAATAATAGATGATTTATACATTCCCTTCCAGAGCCGAAGGCTATTTTAAAAGTTTTTTCCCGACTAGCGAATGTCCATAATTAAAACGAAATAATGTAAACCAGTAGAACACAAATATCGCATTTGTGTGAAAACTATGACTTTGAAGACTAACAACACAAAATAGTTTTCTCTATTAGCTGAATGGACCTTGTAAGGCTCGTGGTGGTGGTATCTGCACGTGCAGACAGCGACACCTGCACCCACCCAGACACATCTGATACCCGCGTCCCCAGCCACTCCAGGCATGCGCATATTCCAAAGAGCACCAACACTTACAAATTAAAAAAAATGTCAAAGCTACCTGGGGCTCTAGTAGAACCCTAAACACAGGAGCAAACCATTTCTTTAAATTATCGCAACTTTGTGCTTCATTAAAATGCGACAAGCACGTCTGACAACGCTTAAATTTAGTTTCAGAAGAAACTAGCACTGAATTTAGTGATAGTGGCGATCCTTTTTTGATAGCCGAATTTGGTTTGATTGGTTTGGTAGGTTGATGCCTATTCCAGGTCAGTGTTAGTGACGAGTGATATTCATAAGTTTAAGTTTGGTGTGTGGGATGGGTGAGAAGTGTATTAATCGTTCATGTTCAGTTTATTAATTGTTAAAACTTGCTGATAAAATTACTATTACTCATAACTCATTGTTACCAAACAGTAAAATATTGTGTCTTTTGTACTGTCACCGAGAAACCAGCTGTGCTTAAAGAAACATAGGTTACAATGTTTTCACTTAGCAGAAATTAAAATGCGTTTTGCGCAATGTTTTTAGCATTGTATGAAAACCTAATAAAAACGTGATGTTTTTGTTTCGTTTTAAGAATTAAAGTAGAAGGAGTGGGAATTGAGACTGCATCGTTTGTATGGAGGAAGATATTAACGAACACAATTTTTTCCATCGTCCAGTCCAAACGTTAAGTTATTTTTTTAAAAAAACACAAAGATAAGGTGTGAAACATGACCGCAAGGGAGGTAAAACCCGTGCCAGTCCGTCCACTTGAAGTGTTTTCCGTTCGTGCTGTGAAGTGTGAGAAAACAACACGAAAACTGACAAGTGTTTTACGCTGAGATGTGAAATGTAAGGCATTCTATTCACCTCTTGCGCTCGAATACACTGCTGACCAGAACGCAGTAAGACGGGTAGATACCCTGTCTACCCGCAGAAGGGTCTAAATAACATCGAACTTTTCTTTTACGGAAAAGAAAACAAGCACCCAGGCAGCTCACCCACGAAGCGGGTTGCATAAAGATTCGCGGCCTTTTTTCTATCCACGAAGTTCTCTGTTAGTAGCAAGGAGAATATGCAACTTGTGCTATAGGGAATAGACGGAAAGGGAGCTAAAAACTTTATGCAACCCGCCACAGCAAAGAGAACTAAGAGGACTAAGGACCATGTTCAAAGCCTTATTGTTTCCTAGTGTCGGGCCCCAGCTGGATGTGATGCGCTTTCTTTTAGTTTGTTTCTTGTCTGTGCTGAAACGCTTAAACTACGAGTGGCCAATGCCACCGGCGAATACCCCATAGTCTAATCCTGTGTTTGCTGGCTGGATGGTTTGTTTGTTTGTTTTCTTGTACGTTTTGTGTGGGGTGGGGGTGGGGGTAGACATTTTTCCGTTTCTGGTTAAATTTTTGTAACCTTCAACTTGCTGTAGCTTTTGCAGCATACGTTTCATTGCTTGTCTTTAGTAAATAATCAGTGGCTCCATCAACATAATTTACATCGCGTGTAGCTGGTATTATATGACATTATTCCGCGCTTGCGGAAGAGGGATTTTAGTCTCTTCGAGGCTCCATCCGAGAAACGAAACTCATTTGGTGGAGTCTTCTGCAGAAAGAAGGCCACTTAACTGCGTTTTTCATTAATTTATTTACTCTCTGCGGAGGAAACATGTGAAGAATAGTATCTTCTGATACAAGCTTCACGGAGCTGGTGATTTAAGGACACAAGTACAAGTTGTACAAAACTATCGATGACAGTGTCAGTGCCTGTTCTTTTCTTTCTTTTACAGCAGTAACCAAAAACATTTTTTCGTCGTTATTTATCGTAGTACACACTTTCTTGGAGTTATGTTTGTCTTGGGCTTATTTTTTACTGTAATATTTTTGCTATGAAGTTATTATTTTTGAACACTTTTAATGTTGCCTTTTAAAATGACATTTTTTCATTCAAAAACTGATTCTCATCCTCAGAAATCTTTCTTAATTAGATTATTTTTATTTGAAATAAAAATTGTTAAATTCAATTTTTAATCATATCTTTCTGTGATTAGATGTTGTCATCAGTACCTTGTTCATACGAATCTTACTCCCCACGCCGTGCTTTTGACCGTGTGACTGTCTAAGCTGTCATGTTTAATTGCTAGTAGTCCAAATCATAAAAATTAGCTCACATTTTCCTTTGTCACTATAGTAAGAAGAAATGTTCGTTCAAAGCTCTCGCTTCATTAAACAGCCCCACTCGTCCATTTTATTTTTGTGTATGTCTGTTTAGTTGTGTGTTTTCTTCCATCCATGCATGTAAGTATATATATATAACATATTTACTATGTATATAGCCTATGAATTATTCTTTTAGGGAAGTTATTTTGTGCAGGTCCTTGTGTGTACATTTGAGAATGAGAGATTGGGTTGAAAGTAACGTTACCCAAACATGTGGATTTAGATAAACATAAAACGTACGCGTAAGAGCTAAGAGATTGTTTAACTGGAACCCGAGTGGACATAGCTCTCTTTCGACAGAAGTAACAGTAAAAGCCTGTTTGGACATTTTGACGTTGATGAACTATCCTATCTCTATTTAGTGGAAAGTTCCGATCTTACCCTCAAGATTTCCTTCCATTACCGGCTTCTGTCTCCTGCTGCCTCCTTTCTTTGCGTATTTATGTGTGTTTGCGTCCTTGTGAATGCGTGCATGTGAATCATCTGTTCCTGTGCGTGCAAAATTAAGTACCCGAACTGGCAGCCGCACTTCTTCTATTCTCCGAATAGACCCTTACTTCATTCTTTTTTAAGACCGTTATCTTGCCCATGTGTCTTAACGATCAGCCAACATGTTAGAGGAAGAGACAAAAAGTCTTCCGGTGTGAACAGATTTCCATTTTATCTCGGTGTCAAAAATCGCCGAAGAATGCTACAGGAATAACTGTACGCCGCATTTTCCCAGTTGTTTAGGAAACCACGTCGGTAATATGAGGTCGTTAATTATCGACTTCGGGGGCTGCTTTCTGAACACCCAGTGACCGATGTCTCTTTGCCCGGCAGGGGGCACCTGCTTTTGTTCTCTTCTGGTTCCGCCTCTCAAAAGGATGCATGGACATTAGTCAGAAGCCAGAATTATGGCGGCACGATTTGCTGACGCACAGGAAAGTGGGCGGAAGTGCTCGTCGTGTTCTTGCGCACGCGTCCGCGCGTCTCTTTCGCGGATTTACACGTCTGCGACTGCGTTAAGCTTTTTTAAAATTCTCTTTTCCGTCCTTCGTGCCTTGCTTTCCTCCTTCATTTCATATCTTCCTGTACTTTTCATCTTTTCCACTTCATTAGGCTTTCCACATCCTCTTTTCTGCTTTCTGTCTTTCCGGCCATGTCTTTTTTCTTGTCTTTCTTTCGTTTTTTCTGTTTTTATCTCTTCTTTCTCCTTCGTTCTTGTTTTTTCTTTATTCGTTACTTACCTAACTACTAGCTCTTCGTCCAGCTTCTTTTCATAAATATTATCATCATTAACATCATCAACAACAATAAAAACAGCAACAGCTGCAGCAAACAACTGCAGCAACAAGAACAACAACAGCGCTATCCTCTTTGAGTTCTGTCAGTTTACCTTACACTGTGTTTGAAGAAGGCAGCATTTTTCGCCAAGACCGGAATATCTGAAGCATTCCTAAAAATCTGCACGCCTGTTATTCATTTACTGATAAATAAATAAAATGTCATATTGTTTTGTATAAATGGTGCTACCATTGTGCGGGTATGGATGTGTCTGATTTTTTCTCACGTAAATATTTGAGAGGCACGATTTTGCATGCATTATATTATATATATATTTATATCGAAACAGAGTATGAAATGGGTAATGATGGGTTATGATGGGTTAACCACATTTCTTGTACATTGTTATAGCAAAAGAGAAATAATCTAGCATTTTCATTGTCTGTAAAGGCATTTGTTACGTGAACGAAATACGCATCTGTTTCAGAAATGCCTTAAGAGAAACTTAACTTTTCAAACATTATCGGTAGTGAAGTAGGCAGGCACCTTCTGGCTAGACAGTGCGAGAGTCATACCCTACTGGGTAACACCTGGCCGGTGCAAACTTTCTTTGTTTTTTCTGAGGGTTCCTTTGTCTTGCAGTTGTGTTTGTCCTTACGTATTATGGGGTTAATTACAAAATTACTGATTATTACAGACACATATACTGTATGATTTAAATCCTGCAAGTATAACCTCCCCCCCCCCCCCGATGTCAAATGAAAATATCGAATATTCGTGGCAAACACTACCTTAGAAGGCTACTCTCTATAGAATTCCTGTAAGTTCGTGCGAATTGTTCTGTTGTCAATATATTTACCTCTGCTTCAACCTTAAAGATTTGTAAGTTTCTTTTGGTAGTATTCCTGTTAGTTTGCAGGCTTTGAACTCTAGCTGGCTATATATATTACACACACTTCTGTGTTAATGTTCTTAATCAATGATTGACACTACACATCGACTGACCTTTAGAGACTCGGGCATAAAAATATTCATTGAAAAATTAATGATATCTCGAACTCGGGCCTGCCAAACACAAATCTATTTACAAACATTTGGAACTGCATTTATATCCTGAACATGCTAAATGTTAAAATGTGAAATATACCGAACAAGATCAATGCAATATCGAAGCATAATTCGATTTTCATTAGAAATGTTTAATATCTAGCATTTTATTACCATAACGTTTTCAGTTCAGTTAACAGCTGCCGTCACGCCAGTTCTTTGTGTACTGAGATTTGTTTACTATACACTTTATCAATATCTATTTATGTACTTAATAGCGAATTGTTCATCACTGACACAATTCATTACATTCCCATTGTGTTATACTGCGTTATGTCCAGGGATTTTCATTATATATATATACATTATCTTTTTCTTACAAGTTCCTATTATCTTTTATTGGTTTAAATCAACTAATCAACGAGTCAGATTGTTTGAGGACACGGGTATGTATATCAAGAGACATTGTGCACATCAGCCGCTATTCTCAGTCAAAAAATGAAGGCCTTTCGTTCTACACTCCACCTAGATGACAAGCACCTGTTGTGTAATAACAGTGAAATATGACAGTACCACGTCCCATTCGTTTACCGGAAGACTGTCAGTGACGGAACACAGTACTGTTTATGACAGACGCCTGTGTGCTCATGCAATCAGTGCAGCAAACTTGTTAATTTTTAGGAATGTTTAAAATTCGTATTCCTTCCACGATCTTTATCTTCATAAATATTGCACAACATACTTTTCGGTTTCATGACAATTTTAAAAGATTAAATAACTTTAGTGATCTTTTCACTCATACAAAAAGTACAGCATATTTCTCAAGTCATTGTTTCTTAAATTCTGGTCGTAAGACTTGCAGAAAGTTAAAATATCTTTTTTAAAATAAATAAGTAATAATTTTTTTAAACCATGATAAAACTGTATGATAACCAGAGATAGTAGAAATGAACACAGATTTTTCGATCATCCAGGCAGAGGCTAACTAAGCTCCGTTGTTTGCTACAGGGAGAACTGAACGACTGAAAGTTTGTGAAAGTCGTTCCGACGACATCCACTAACCCATTTTTTATATAAACATCCAAATAGCCATCTTGGGGAAAGGGACTCATCCGGTAATGTCTCGTGAAGACTTTCACTGGATATTTTGAATGCGCGCTGAACGCATGTTAACCCAGCAACACAACAGTATTTGTAAAACGTGTGGAATCCTTTCACACTTGCAAGTAGGAGCAAAGACTGGACAATAGATGTTTAGATGATGTGACAAATAAAGGACATCAGAAGGAAAAGAAGCGGAGACAGAGGGACAGATACAAACAGACAGACAAGGGGGAGGGGGTGAAGAGATCAAAAGGATGGGGCGAGGGAGGTGGATGGATGAGCTTTACAAGACTAAGCAAATGTTTATATTTTGAACTACAAATATAACAACTAAAAAAGAGATTGATAAATGCAAGGCACAATGTGTAGTTCATCAGCGCTTGGGTATGCAGAGAAAATGGTAAAATCCAAACAGAACATGAATGAATGAATGAATGAATGAATGAATGAATGAATGAATGAATGAATGAATGAATGAATGAATGAATGAATGTTAATAACTAACTTCTGAAAGATATACAGAAACGTTGGGACAGGAAACTGCAGAACTTTGCCTCTTTCCGTTGTGAATAAATGGTTTGAAGTGGAAGTGACTGAGTAGCTACACATTTCTACTCTCCCGGGAAAGGTGTACTTCCGTCATTTTCGCTTTACTGGTGCCGGCAATTCCACAAAAACTTCAAGAGACTTAGAGCTGTTAGGCTTTGAATGCAGTTGCAACCATTTGACTACGAATCCCTTACAACAGTTATAAAAAAGGTTTAACGGTTTGTTTGTAAGAATTTATCAAGGTATTCATCAAATTTGAAGAATGACGATAAGTAGGTAGAAATCTCTTGTTCCTTTATCTATCCATCTATCTTTCTTTCTTTCTATCTACCTATCTACCTATTTATCTATCTTACATCACCGACCCACCCATTTACAGAATCAAATGAAAACTTACTAACGTACACAAATTTCTATATATATATATAACGACAGGCTGTAGGAGAAGAATGTCTACAGAGCTAACAAGATACCACATAAAATAAGTCTTACCTAATGTGTAGTGATGGGAACATCGCTGCGTTCTTCTCGAAAGCCGAAGTTTAAACGTCTTGCAGCAGGCAGACGGTGTGTCGAGACCTGGGAACTCTCGTGACGAAGGCCCTGCAGAACGCGAGTCGCCTGGTCACTGACGGAGTGTGGCGATGGTCAGCGGGGCTAGGCACACAGCCCGAGAGGAGGAGTGGGCAGGGATGCTTCGCTCGTTGGCTGACGTGGGGCTGGTCAAGAGCTTAGATCCTGGCTCCCACAGACTAGGCCTGGGCTGTCTCTTTGGCACTCCACAGTTTTTCCACTTTCGTGATCGTCCAGACTATGATTGTCAGCGGCAAACAGGGGAAGGGCGTGGTCTTCAGAAACCACGTGACACATCACAGGGTTTTGATTGGCCGCATCGTTGACGTACAGAGATTTTATTCCTAACTGAAGGTAGGTTTCCACAAAGGGCAATCACGGACGATAACCGTTCGCTGCACACAGTGTCTTATTTGATCTCGGTTACGTCCGACGAATTAAAGTTACGGCAACTGTAGCGGTGTAGTGTCGCGCCCGTCTCCGATATGCCTGAGTGACGCTAGAATTTTGCAGTTTACATAAACTTTCACCAATTTCCCCAAATTGCCTCGATTACGAGAAACGAGCGTTTGCAAATCGTCAGTGAAGATGCGGCCTTTAGCCCGACCATCAACCTTCCACGAGAGTCAACACAGAAGACAAGAGGTTTAGAGTATTTTGCAAGTGCCATTGAAGCCCTGTGTCTCCCAGCGTTGGGGCCCAAAGCGGGCGTCTGCTATCTTCGCCAAGCGTGACAGCTATAACACTGGCCATGGAAGGGGCACAAAAGCTCGGGGGAGGAAATTCAGAAATACGACACGACACTGTTGTGGACAGCCCGCTGCGCACTCTATTATGGCTAGCTGATCGACTTAAATAAACGCCATGAAATCGTCAGCACACACTCGGCCGTCAGGGGGTCGCAGACAACCCGAATAGCAACTGGCTGCAAGATACGGGTGGATGGAAAGCTAGGAGAGCACTGCGCAGTGTGCCTCACCACGCCTCGCTACCCTTGCCATATCGTCTCGTCTCTCATTTTCCCCCCTAAGCAGTTCAGTGTGTATTAATATGTTTAGTCTTTTCACATGGCACACAGCCCAGAACTAAGCAATGCCGCATTTCTTATGGACGCATAGTGACAAATAATTATTGCAAATTATGGCTTCCCTTCCTAAACGTGACCTTTCAAAAAGCATAAAAGACTAACTTTGCAGCATAAATATTTATCTGAAAATCCTCAAACACTGGAAAGAACGCAAACTAAAATGAAGGAAGTGAGAGTTGGAAATGTTTGTTGGAAATTTCTAGGTGGCAAATTAATAGTTTTCAAAAGCTCGTTCCTGATGTTGCTTTTCAAATGCACCTCATTAAATTCTTCGCCAACAAATGACAACAAATGAACGTTTTAAGTTGCTCCGCAGTAGCGTATCAAATTAAACTACGTTTGCAATGATATATTTAATATTGATATGGAAAATAAGCTCAAGGCAGTGATATTGTGTATGTGCGTGCGTGCGTGCGTGCGTGCGTGCGTGAGACAGACAGACAGACAGACAGACAGACAGACAGAGACTGCTTGCTTGCTTGTGTTCGTATTTATGTGTGCGCATGTATGTCTATACAAGCATTCTTACCTACATATCGACAGACACCATTCTTTCTCTGGTAAAATTTTTTCAGCCGAGAATGTATAGAGCTGGGACTAGCGTCGAACTTTTCCTCAACTCCCGCCGCTCACCATCTCTAGAGGTGTGTTCCTTTGCCATATGATGACGTATCCAGGATAGCATTGCCTTGCGTTTTGTTGTTGCTGTTGTTGTTGGGTTGGTTGGGGTTTTTGGCTTTGCACTATTTTGTGGACGATAACTATTCCAGTCTTATAAGTGTCACTGTCTCCATCAGCTTAGTTACTTGCCTGGTTATTTGTTTTATTAGTTAGCTCAAGCGAACAAGTTTTTTTTTAAATGTTGTTGTCTTTCCGCACGGCTGATAGTTTTCCCAGTAATACAAGCGCGTTTTATGCAATAACGGATTTATTTATAGGAGCTATTGCACTAGGAAAGATGGCATGGACACAGGAAATGGAGGTAAAAAAGACTAACGTAAGAACACAGAACCCTTGTATGAACGCAAGAGCGGAAATATCACTGCACATGTGGTTCTGAAGTCCTTTACAGGACTTGTTCCCGTAGCTGCCACCACTTTCGTTTAGTAAGCTACTGCGCATAGCTTGATTCATCGTGTCAGTGCATTCTCTCTCTCTCTCTCTCACACTCACACACACACGACATGTGCACACAATTATATAAAAGACACAATGATAAAAAGTATGTTATTTGAGAAATTGATCATGCAGCATAAATCATTGCATTGCACAAAAAATGCACAGCACAGTATTACTAGCAGCAACACATTTTTGTGAATAAAAAACCCCACGAGAAATAGTTTTTTTAACGCATTAACAAAATCATAGAACTTACTTTTTTTTTTAAAGTGTATGTCATATTCAGTTCTCGTGCTTTACATGTTATCCTGACACTGTTTTGATTTCACTTTCATTTGAGATCAGATAAATAAACTGCACTGAGAATGAATCTTTAGTTAATGCATGGGTTGTATTTGGCGAAAATGATGTCTTGGAAGTTAGTTCTATTGAAAATACAGGTATTCAGTTGAGACTTACATAACTGAATGACTGTTCGAATCGTACAATACCATAACATGCTATTCATCATTATCAATACACTTTTTTAATCTTTTAGTCCTGCAGTATCCAAAGCTACTTGTCTAATCCAACTCTCACATCATGTTTAAAACTTATGTACAAAACAGTTACCTGTTTATCGTTTCTTGATATAACACTACTCTCATAGCCTATTTCTGCCATCCGCACATATTCAAAGTTGTCATATATCTGCATATTAAATAAATTAAATGACATGCTTGCACTTGTCAATGCACACTGCAGCTAAAATGTACATCGCTACATGCTTTACAATTAATAACATACAGTTTGCATACTGGGGTTTACAAATCGTATAACATTTCTCTGTACATAAGGTATTCATTGTATGCATTCTACATTTATCGTTGGCTTTTTTATGTAACGTTTTGTATAACACGTTTTCCTTACAGTAGACAATACTAAACCCGAAGTATTTTAGGTTAGACATTTTTTTAAAAGTTTATCGAGTTGATGCACAAACCATTTATTCAAATATAATGATAATGTAACTTGCTCCATCTCATCACCCAACCCCCAACAAATAAATAATTAATTACTGCAGTTGTTTTAAACTCCTCGTTTGGAAACAACAAAAGCAGTGTATGGTTTTTATCAGGCCTTCCTTGCCGAAATGCTCACTGCTTAAGCCTCTGTACTTCGTTATTCTAACCCCACTTTTCACCCTTTTCTGTCAAACACTGTGTTCTGTTTTGTGTTTTGGAAAATGATGGAGATTTTTTCTTTCATCAGTTATTGTTCCACGAAATGCAGAGCATACACTGTTGTACTGAAAGCTTCAAGGAACGCCTCCAGTTCTATCATTCTTGCTTGCCATCCTGCTGTGTACTAGCTCAAGTCGCTGGCAAACCTTTTCCAGGTTTTATTTTCCCACGGCGCGAAAGAGTGGCAGCGCCATACACTTGTACTAACCTGCCATTGTACAGTGGTCCATAGACAAAGATGCAGACAAGCGACACGAGACAGGCATGCTCAAACTAGAACTGAATTAGGGAATCGTCATCCAAAAAAGAAAGAAGAAAAACAGCCGCCTCGGTATCCTTCTCAAATCAACCGTCTTACAAGCTGGAAACACGGGTTTTACAGGGGGGAGGGGCTAGAAGGATGACCATGCCAGAAGGGAATTTGTGAAACCTTCCATATCCCTCCCTGCGGTATCATCAGAACCGTGAGTTTTAACTGCAGGAGGCCACTGTATGCGCGATTGCCATATCCCTCCTTCTTCTTTCTCCATTCTAGTCTGTCTCCCGCGAGCCCCCTAGTGGCGTATGAATATTTGTGATCCTGATGGCTTCTCCGCCCACTCTTTTGTCGGCCAGAATTTCCTGCCAGCCCCTCAAGATCCCGTCCCTGCTTTGCTCCTTCTGTCTGCGCGGGGAGCGCGAGCGAAGGCTGACCCCAATCAGCGCCTAATGAAAGTCTAAGCCAGCCACTCCCAGTTCTGTTGACCGCAAAGTTTCTAAACAATAATGTACATAGCAGCCCGGGCCGCGTGATGACTACGTCACAATGGCGTGATTGCCGCTTGCGTCACATGCCAGTTACGCCCCTTGCGAAGAAGCTTCTAACTAGCGGGTAGAGACGCGCCCAAGACAAAGTCTCCTGGGAAATCGAATAAATCACACATCTTTCTACGGCTTCTGGCATGAAAATTTTTCTCATGCTTGATGAGTAGCAGGATAATACGGGGAAAATGTTGTAATTTCGCTTTTTTCACTATCCCCCTGCATCCATTTTGCATTTTTATTTATTCTGTAATACTACATATTTTCTAATTTCACAAATTTTGCTTTTTATGACTATATATAGTTCCCGTATTTCCTTATCCACCTGTTCAGAGTTCAAAGTTCAGGAAAGTTTTTTTTCCTCTTTCTTCATGCTTGTGATCTCTGTTCATGCCTTACGTGGATACAGGATGGATAACTTGTGGTGCAATAATATCCTTGAGGCCTTACTGTCAGAAGTGATAATAAGAGTCCAAAAATGAAGGATATTCCCAAACGGATTTTATAAGCTTTCAATATTTATCGCTGAAATTCAGAACGAAGGAAACCTGTCAGCAAAGAGAATAACTGATATCTAAGTAATGTACGTTGCCATTTCGATTTTGTTTAGATGGTGTTATATGGGGCTCCATTCACAAGTATTGTCATGTAGTAATCCATGATCTAACGTTCAGTCACAACTGCAGCCCTCCTTAGTTTTCTTGTAATGATGATAGCTCCTCTCACAGACAGCAAATCCAGCTGTGTGTGTAGCTGTGGTCTTCAGCTCTCTGGGTGTTTCTCCATACGCCACACACAGCAACACAAAAAATAAAATGAGCTTCACCCGCCTCAAGCTGCCAGATAGGTTTGCAAGAACAACAGGCATATATCCAGCTAATGCCGAGATTTCGAAATACGCAAGTTTTAGGCCCACAGTCGGTAACTTTGCATGATATGGGTATCTTTCCTATTTTGTTAAATTCGTCATTGCTGATTGCATTACCTGCGTCAGCGAGTGCATTGCATAGAACAAGGCAAGAGGAGAGACAGAGACAGAGAGACAACCAGCACGCGCTAATTAGTCAAAGACAATTAGCAAACAGGACATTCATTTTGTCCCACAGCGCCATTACCAGGGCAGCGTTGACCGGTTCACAGTGCAAAACTCTGACACATTTCGGTCGCGCTCTGGTAGCTTTTTTTTTTGTTCCGGAAGTGGCGCGATAGCCTTATTCCGGAAGTGGCGTGATGACCTTATTATGCGCGCCAAATTCCTCTCGCAGGCGTCAGCATGGCCGATGCGTTGTGGTAAAACGCTTTGATATCGAACCGCTGAGCTCTGGCGGGATGGGAGAATTTTTATGGAACTTTTTATTATTATTTAGAAAAGAGAAACATGTTTCAGAGAGACTACGAATCCTTTCTAATCAGGTAAAGCTTGTGTACAGGAAGCTTTTCTCATGGAAGATAGGCGCTATCAAATTTAAAAGATCCAACGTCTGCGCTTTCAAACATTTCTAAATCAAAGCACCAGCTGTGTAACTTCACCGGTGATCGTCACCAGGGGCGCATCGCACAGCCGCAATCCACCTTTGACTAGAACGTTAGCTAAAAGGCCAAAATCCCACTTTTAGGACTGCATACACTGTTTATTGTTCTACGTGCCCCTTTGGGTTAATGATAATAAATCTTGCCTTTGTCTTTACTTGCTTTGCTTTTCCTTCGTTTGCCTCATTGGATGGCTGAAGAGCACGTGACACAGGTGAACTGTAGGCCTGACAGTTTCAAATTCCCCAGCTGAAGGGAAAAAGCAAATAACACTCAGCTTAAGACAAATAACACCTTAAAACAAACACGCATTCTTGTTTCATTCCAACACTTTGATTCTCCAATATATTCCCAACCCCATACCGACACAGATGCAACCGGCAGTTCATGACCCAATTAAACTTGTTTCTAGCATCCAGGTAAAAAGTGATAAAAGGAAGAGAAACCCGTTTTGAAAGAAAAGGAACTAGATGAGATGGAAGAGGAAAAGAAAGCTGAGAATAGCAGGGAACAGAAAGAAAGAAAGAAAGAAAGAAAGAAAGAAAGAAAGAAAGAAAGAAAGAAAGAAAGA
>SMGT01009872.1:119011-143738 GCA_004794575.1 Lanistes nyassanus | reverse complement strand
CATACATACATACATACATACATACATACATACATACATACATACATACATAGTTTTGGTGACCTTTTATTGGCAGCGTCTTAAAATCTTCTTGCCTTTTCACGAGTTGCTTCCATTTTTCTTTGCTCTGATTTATTCTTTCACAAGTCCTAGTTTGTCCAACCTCACGCTACAGGGCAAGGATTGTTTTAGTGGGGCTCCCGCTAAGTGTTTATATAAAACATATCCCGTTGTTTAGATAAATTGCTTATATCTTACGCGTTTCGCCCTTGTGCATAAGCTTAAGTGTGGGCAGAAGCCTATAATGCAATAGGGGGCTGTTTTATTGCGTTTGATTTACAGTTCATGTTCTGTATAACTATTTTCCACGGCTTTGGGGGTTTGCTTTTGTTTGGTTTTCTTTTCGAAATGTCATTTTGCTTCAGTTACACAGTCTCACACTTAGTAAAGGCTGTGAGACACAACTCGTTTTAATTTCACGCTTCTTGTCGAACCACATGTAATCAAACGTTGGCTGGAAGGCGGGAAAACAGTCGTTCTTTCGGAACCTCTTCATATACAGTAAAACCTCTCACATAAGACCTTCCCATATACGACCTCTTCCTGCATACGACCCAAACTTTTCTTACGGAGACCATTTACTACATAAACGACCTCCCATTTACGACTCCCTCCTTAACCCCACCCACGACCAACGAAAGTGGCCGGTTTTGCACAGTATACGACATTCCCTGGTTGGGCGGAAAAAAGTTAGACTTCCTTTGAAGATTTTCACTGAGAAACGTGAAATGTCGACCCCAAATCCCATGAGATGCGCAAAAGAACTGTTTTAAATCCAGAAAAAGAGAAAGTGCTCCTAACATAGAAGCAACAAGGAGAAGTCGGCAATAAATATTGCACCGACACCCATTTACGATTTTACCGCTTACGGACTGGAGGAAGTGACCGTTTTGTACAATATACGACTTGCGTGTCTTTTCGAGATTTCACAGTAGTACAAGTAGATTACATCACAGATTTCACACTAACGTATGATCTCAGTGATTGCCAAAAAAACTATTTTAACGTGTAGTTCAGTGGTAAATAAGCTAAAGTAAATCAAAACTTAATAAAGAAATAAAAGAAAGAAATAAAAGAGAGATATAAAGACAGAAAGAAAGGCAGGCAGAAAATGAAAGAAGAAAGAAAACAGAAAAGAAATGAAATGAAATGAGAAGAACAGAACAGAAACAAGATGAATAGCAGGGGAAGCTGGAGTGAAGGGTGGGGGCTATGGTCCCTACTGTAGGGAAGGCTAGATAAATATACCGGTGCAAAAAAAAACCCATGTGTTTACTGCAAAGAGGAAACCTGCTTGCGTTCGTGTGTTACACAACATCAACAAAAGAAGAAACTGTGCTGGCTTTTGTTTGGCATGTTACAGAACATTGACAAAAGGACAGGTTGTGGTGGTTATTGTTTGGCATTTTACACAACATTGACAAAAGAGACGATTGTGCTGGTTATTGTTTGGCATTTTACACAACATCGACAAAAGAAGAAACTGTGCTAGCTATTGTTTGGCATGTTACACAACAGATTCAAACCCTGATAACTGTCTTCGGCTTTGTTAGAGTTTTGGAGAAATTGTGCCAACTCCCTTAGTCGTTAACTTACACAGATACATCTTAAGTAACGATTACACGTGGCTGAATCTTTCAACTGTAAAACACGGGAAGGCTGCGCTCTGGTAACCCAGAGATGAAAACTGACAGAATATTTAAAAATATCACGAAGACTCGTTTCTGTTGGACAATTTCAAGATAGTTTCCGTGTTTGATGACGAAACACTTTTTGTAGCATCTTCAGGACTGACAAACCCCTGGGGGCCGATCTTGTGTTCAGCTTAAACGCTGTCATGTGATATCATATTTGAGTCTACTCTAGCATTTATGTTTGTTTGTTTGTTTGTTTGTTTTACTAAAGACCAGTCGATTAGTTTTACTGTATCGTCCATCAGGTTACTGAGGACACGGTGAAAATGAAGATCTCATATAATGTCAGATACAAAGATCAAAGCGAAATGTTTTCTGTTAACCGCAACGATGCATTGATCCTGTCAACCCTCTGCTTGCAAAAGTTCTGAAACCGATAATTACACATAAACACCAGGTAAAGGCATAGAAAAGACATGCGTGGTATCGCTATTCTGACCCGCGGATTTAGAAAAAAGAGTCCTCTCAAATTGTGAGCTTCCCTCCTCACTAAAAACAGCAGACGGTAGCATGCTTGACTGAGCAGACGAACAAACGGTGGCTTCCTTCGCCGCGCGAGTTTCCACAGGCGCCATCTTTGTGGCAGGTAATCATGCAAAATGGCGGCGGAAAATGGCGTACGCACCGGAAATTGCCTTTTGCGCACGCTTTCACGTGCCTGTCGTTAGCGCGAGATTTAGCGACGATTTCCTTACACGGCGCGCGCACAAATTGCAGGAAAACCCTCGTGAAAGTTCCCGTCGTCTCATTCTAACCATTTTGTTCGTCGTAGGAGGTCTCTCAGACTCGCTTGCGTGCAGGGTTTGTTTCTCCTGCCCATCTGCATAATTTTACTCTCGTCGTCTGCGACATGAATCGCTCCATCATTCTTCCCTCGCGACTTTTCCTGCTGTCCACCTTCGACTTCGATTTTATTTATCAACCACAAACGAACCATGAAAGAGCTCTTTCGCAAAAAAAAAAGACACTCGAACAAGTTTTGACGAGGTATCTAAATCTATTCACTTTATGATCTCATGCGTGGCTAACCGTGACAAACAGGTAGCCGTCTCCCTCTCTCCATCCTTAGTTCCATGCTCCCTCCCTCTCTGCGTGTCTCCTCTATCTCCCCCTCCTTGTGTGTGTGTGTGTGCGTCCGTGCGTGCGTGCGTCCGTGCGTGCGTGCGTCCGTTCGTGCGTGCGTGCGTCCGTGCGTGAGTGCGTATGTGCTCCTTTCTGTCACTCCTTTCATTTTTTAACGCATGCTTTGTGCACTTTCCATACTCTGTAATAAAGATTTCTCTAAAAACAAAATAGGCTGGAGCGACGACAATCTCGTCTATTTTCTTTTAATCATAGGCCAAACATCTCGTGTTGCTGTCACGGTCCTCTCCCCATTAGAAACTGTGTCCACGCGGACCTCATGAATCTCCCCGACACATCCAGCCAATCAGATCCTCGAGTCTCAGGGATAAATGCAAATCCAGTTCAAGTTTTTCCTCACAAATCTCGAGCGAGTTGCTGGAGTCTCGAAGGGACCAGTCCCTTCGCAGAGACTTAAGTTTAATCGTGGATACCAATGTGCAGATCGGGCGTGTGCAGGGACTTGATATGTTTGCTGTCCTTGGTCCGTCTGTGTTTTCGGGGCTAGGCGTAAGTTAATTACGTCAACTACCATTGAAACTGGAGTCTCGTTTAGTCTCGCAGATATTTTCTTTCGGCATGCGAGAAATTCTGGAACATAAAAGAAACGAGAAAGTTTTATAGAAACAAAGTGCAGCATCTAACAGTGCTTATAACTATCCATTAATGAAAATGTGATGTCATACAAATTTAAACACAAAATGCGATTGTGCACGTTATGTGTAGACAGTTTACTGGTTAAGGCATAGTAGAGAAACGCGTATTTCAACAATTCTTGCAGCCCGATGATTAAATATAGTTATTTTATTAGTCATATTGAAGTGTGCGTTAGAGGGCGGTGGTTTTTTTAATATCTTGGACTATTACAAGCTAGAGAAGTGATTTCACAGATCTTTTTCTGCAGATAAATATAATTCTGTGTGGCATTATTTCAACTATAGTGTGACGACTGTAATTTTAGCGCCCTCTTGTAAGCCATTCCACCAAACGTCAGTTTAAATGATAAATTATTTAAATGGATAAATAGTTTGTCAATGTTTGCCTGTATGTATTTCAAACAAGACATAAGGCTTTGCAACTATTTCCACTCAGCTGTCTGTTTTGTGCACGGCAAGATTGGCAGTAACGAAAACAATGAACATTTGTTTGTCTCTTTCAGATGAAATTTGATCTTTTTTTTTTTTTTGATACGCTACAGGGCAGTCTGTTCTACGTGCTTTAAAATAGTTACAGCTATAGACCCCGCCCCATTTTTTCTTCGCTGTCAGCTTTGCACATATGCTGTAAAAGAAAACATCACAACGATCGCATTTTGAAGTAAAAGAAGGCGAGAAGGCGGGTGGTGAACTAAGGGGACGGGGAATGGGAGAGTAAAGTTTGCCTCACAATAACAGTCGGCCTATGCACCAAATCGATTCGAGTGTTCGATCTTTCTTTCATGTAGCCCAGTCACTCGCTTTAACAGAGCTACCAGAACTTGTAGGCTTCCTTCCAATGAAATAAGTGAACACATACTTGACAGTGCGCCATGAATGCCTACACAAGTGACGGCGGCAGTCGCTGGCATGACTCGTAAAGTCGGCGTTACCTGTGTAATTCTTTCGAAATACATTGCCACAGTCCGCTTCCCTCCATTCCTCGGCCCTTTTCCATTGTAATATTTACTGCAGCCATCATTCTTTATTGCAGCGATTATGTCAGAGCCTAAAAATCTTGTTACCCCTCCTTCCAGCGTCCTCCCGCCTTTGACGTGCGACCACTCACAGCAATTTCTTTACACTCCAACCGAGCAAATGTCCCCGTTCACCTGACAGAAAGCTGCGCCGACAATTTCACGAGGAATAAATATCCATAGCTACTATTAAGGAGCCAAGCATCGGGTGACAGGTCTGCCTTGCAAAAGCCAGGCGCCTGCGCAGTGGGGAGGATGGGGTGTGATATGAAAAGCTGCATGGCGGGAAATGAGCCTCGCGATGATTTTCGGCGTCAATTTTACCAAAATAAATTCTACCTGTCGCGAGTTTACAACATGATGCTGGCACAAGCCTGGAGCTGAGTCTAAGAGCGAAAATAATAATCTTCTCCCTTTACTTAACACGTTCCCCAAGACAATTTAATTGGAATGATGTCATACCCTCTGAAAAGATCTATTTTGTCCCTTTCCGCCGGGGGTGGGGGGGCCTTCCTAAAAAAATCAGTTACAGCCAGTCCTAGCGTATAGTTTTTTTAAATCGCTGATTTTTATCTATTTCCTAATGACACACAAAACACAAAAATGTTGGACGTTACAGCCAAGAAGTTACGTCGTGTCCCTACCCACCAACCCACCCCTCTCTCTCTCTCGATAACTCTTTACCCCTAACCCCCGTCATAATAATTATAGCCTTCGTTACTAAAGAAATTAATAAACCAACCAACCCCTGTACCCCTATACCCACCCGATAACCATATGACACCCACACGATATACGCGGGTTCATCGCCGAAGAATGGATCCCTTTTACCCACCCCTGCCCCGCTCAAGATCTACTCCCAGGATAGGTTGTATCAGCGTTCGTGTTCGAACCGGACTTCCAGTCAGAACAGCGGTCGCGAGGCTGGTTCATCCTGTGATGAAGAGACAGGATCGCCCATGCAGCCGGCCCAAGACACTTGAGCCGTTTCTGAAAAGAGCAAATTTTAATCTGAGGTTCATTGATGATCACATGAACCTGCAATCCGATTGGTCGTTTCAGGCAGGAATCCCGAACTCGCCAAAGAATTTCACTTGGTTAAGAAACGCTTTGAAATATATTTTCCTGCCTAACACGCTGCCTTAGTTTCACCTAAGCTACCGGGACCCTCCATTTTACAGCCTCGCTGTCGCCGACCACCTGTGGACATGCGCAGGGCGAGAGTCCGGTGTGCGCTTGGGGCTAATCCTCGGCAGCAGTCTCCCTAAGCGAGCGGGTTTTCCACGTTAGGGGCGCTGACATCCGCCTGCAGAGGGAGGTGCGTAGACAGCTGGACGTCCTGTGAGCATTTTATTTGATTTATGATTTTCATAAACGCATGGTCTCTCCCGGTCATTCGGTGGAAACTCCCCCGCTCGACGCTTCCCATGTTCGCACTCCATGCAAGTGGAAGCTGGCGCGAGCTGAACGTAACCTCCTCGCTGTCCCGCTAGAGACGTGCTCGAGGAAACTGTAACTAAAGCGGACATTCATTCCATCCATCATTCTAACGCCTTCCAGTCTCACCTGAGCAACTCCCTTATTATCAGCTCTCAAATCACAAATAATCAAGGCACGGCATTATTTTTAGGAACATCCATGAAACTCGTCACCCTCACCCTGCTTATTGTCAGGGTTACTTGCAATGAAACTGTTTCAAATTCATAAATACTGTGGATAGTTATGTCAATCTGTGTATATTTATGACATAAAGTGGATATTTGTCATAATGTGGATATGTAGTTTTCGCGCATCAACTTCTAAAATAAATCAGCGTAAAAGACAGAAAAAGTATCTTCGTCTCTTTGAGTTCTGAGGGCGGCTTCATAATGCAGTTCGAAAAGTCGAAGCACATAGCAAGGGGGGACTGGTAGTATTTAGCGCAGGCGGACGCACATAGATAGTACCAAACATGCACGCGCACGGAGACTCGGCCATCGGAAACCCCCTTATGACTGCATCATAAGGCGAAGATCCGCAGCAGATGTGTCAGTCCGTGGAATGCCGGCAGTAAATTGTGATCATGAGGCTATAAATATGTCATAAAGGCAGGGATGGCCACGTGAAGGAAGATGTCATATCTATAGCCTACACCCTGTCGTCTGCAGTCATACACTAAAGTACTGAATGAACCAAAGGTGCGGACACGTGCAGAGCAACATCGTCTGAAAACGCAAACAGATAACATGTCAGCCCACAATGGAAACATATTAAAACCTATCTTTTCCTTTTCTCATAAGTATGTTTCGGGAAATGTTACGAGGGCTTGCAGCAGTGAGGACAACTTGACAAAAAACCTGGAATCGAAAAAGAGTTGGTCAATCTTTATTTGTCGACGTTTAATTCTACGAGAAGTGAAAACCCCTGCCAAACAAGAAAATCATTTGGGGGCAGCGTGGCTAAGAACCACAGAAATGTACACGATTTTCCCAGAACAAGTCAGTCTTTCAAGGATTATTTTGTAGCCGAAAAATTGGGCATGCAAAAACTTCACGCTTTTGCGCTGATCGGTGCACATAAATGTCCTCAGTGTTTCCGAAAACAATTTGAAAATTGTCACGAGCATTTAGCATTAATAATTTAACTCTCTTGGGTACCGACGTCGGAAACCCCCTTTGAGAGAATTCTAGTTCTTCCTGTTAAGAGAGATCTTTAATCAATGCACCGTTATATGTGATGTAAAGCTGTGTACTCTAAGAGTTAACTCTGAACATAGAAGGTGCCAAGGGAAACAAACAAATAAACAGACAGATACACAAATAACTATCAGAGCACAAGACCCCCAAAGCAGACCTTCAAGACATCTCCCTTGCTCCTACGGCGCTGTCAAAACTTATTGCATGTGCGAGTGATTTTCTTCGAGATATATGGACGCTTAGCTTCACACTCTCTTCTGCCTAGTAGGTCCTACCATTTCTAATATTTTCTAATAAATGTTTGGGGCTGAAAAGGGTCTGTGTTTGTGTGCTATTTTTAAAGACATAACAAGACGTCAGTGACGTATTGATAATCCGGAATAAAGAAACGGATGCTCTGCTTCTGACAAGAAAGAGGAAAAAAATTCACTGAAGTGCGTCAGTCCCGCCGGAAACTGTGAATATTAACCATGGTCTCAAATAGGGCCTTAGGATATTAAGGCTAAACTGGTAAGTTTATTTTAGATGTTGCTGGAGCCTAATTGGAAGTTTCCTGCAAGATTCAAAGCCTTCTTTGTTTGCATCCTATTCCTGCATTTTGCAGACGTCACTCTGAAACGGTAAGTTCTGTTTACTGTCCACGCTTTGGGCTGACCTCATGAGTAAGTGACGGGTATCTGCTGGCTGTTGATAGATAAGTGCACAGTGGGGGAGTCGTGAAAGCCACTGAAAATCTACCCCATTCACGTTTTAATTTTTTTTAAATAGGAAATGTTCTCTTCAACCTCTCCCCCAACTTGCGTTATTGCTTTATTCTGGCACCCTCACCTGTACGGAGTCTTTAAAGAAAAGGATTTCCAAAAATAGCTAAACTGTCGGATTTGCGGGATAGAAAAAGATGGACTATTTGAGTTTGCGTAGATGACTGTAAATGTGCGACACTTCAATGACTAGTTAACTCCGTGTTAACGTGCACGCGGGAAGCGAAAAGTGGGTAGATCAGTGTTTGTTTAAACGAAAACGTTACGGGAGTGCAGGAGAGGACATGTTGCACTACGTACGACTTGAGTATATAAACGTGGGAGAACTGAATAACTGGCATACAGAACAAATTCACTTCTATTGTGACTCGCCAGCTAAGAAGTGCCGTTACAAAACGATAATGATCCAATATTACGTGACACGTATCAAGTTTATCTTTCGGTTTTTCACACAGCGCTGACGGCGTGAGTAATCTGGCTCGAAAGCTGACTGCAATATGTGTCTTAGGAAATGGTGCAGCCACTACAGTGCAGCATAAGGAAAGCAGAGATGAGTTAATGTATGGACAGACCAAAGGTTGTCAGATTAGCAGGGTAGAGCACTCTGGGAAATGTCCAACAGGGTAGAGCACTGAGAAATGTCATGCAGGGTAGAGTACTCTGGGGAATGTCAAGCAGGGTAGAGCACTCTGGGAAATGTTAAGCAGGGTAGAGCACTCTGGGAAATTCCAGGCACGGGAGATGACGCAGTCTCAGGAAGAAGACAGGATGTTCGTCTGTGGAAATATGGACTGAAATAATCCGCCTTTCCGTTACTGTTCTGTTTGCAGCACTATTATTAGCAGTGGCTGTGAGTGTGGATTTTGTTCAAATCAACAACTTCGGGAAATAAATGTTTGCTTAAATCTATGTCAGCCACGCTTAGCTAATCATGTACTCTATATCTTTATTCTCAAACATTCAAAATCGAAATCAAAATGTAAAAAGTGTTATTGTTTTATCTGCTCATCTTACTTTCATTAATGCTACAACTGATACAACAGCTTTCGCCCTCTATTCACCATCATGGTCACACGTTCTTTCCTTCTCCTCTTCCTCATGTAACTCCTCTTTCTTCATTTTTTGTTCTCCTTCTTCCTCATCTCTTACACATCTTAATTTAAAGAAAAAGACAATGATGTCTTATGACAAATATAGCAGCCATAGAGCATTTGGAACTGAGCGAGAACAGACAAGCAATAAAATTCATCGCCCCCATCGTCGTCGTCATCATCATCATCATCATCATCATCATCATCATCATCATCATCATCATCATCACTGTGTCATCGTCATACTTGGTCAGTCGAACATCTGATAAGTTCCTGTACATGTTAGCATCCACACCCTTACAAATAACTGACACGTATCTTCCTCATCCAAGCAAAGCACTTCTCTTTTCTCCCCTCCCCCCCCCCCACCCATTATCTCCCAGCGAAATGGCAGGCGCCTGTGTCCCATTGTGAAGACAAAGTGTTGGGACTGGTACAGCAGGCATGGGGTAGGTACACGGTGGAGGTGTGCGCTTTGCAGGGGTGGCATTCGAGAAGAAAGAAGAGGCGAGAGGAGGTTGGAGGAAACAGAAAATGAAAGGATCAAAGACCCCTGGAAAATTCGATCTCAAAGTAATCACCGCTGCTAGAAGACAATGAAGCGAGATCAGCAGCGGGCGGCCCATCAAGCGGCCCGCGATTGCGTCGCCGTATCTAACGTGACAGGCAGCACAACACGCAGATGACTTCACAGGATTCTGCTGCTCTGACGCTAATTTACCTGTCCCATCAAAACACGCACCTGAAAGGTAAAGGAGGGGGGAGGCTACGAGCAGATAGGGTGGGGGAGAGATTAGAATGAACTGCAAGGTGAAAATGTCAGGAACAGAGGAGGAGACTGATGGAAAAGTGACCTGCAACACCTGAGGCAGTGATGAAGGGGCGGGAAGGGTGGTGATCGAAAGGGGGCTGGGATGCCCAGAACAGAACGCCAAGGGGCGTGGCTAGCTATAAAACGTGATTGGCCATGCAATATTCTGAGCATCAATGTCACAGTCTACTAAATCTGCGAAGACGACGAATATCGAAATATTTCATCGCTTCTGAGACGAGCAGAAGTGTCGATTGGCTGGTTGTTGGTTGTTTGAACGTCCCACCGCAAACTGGGTGCATATCAGGACGGTGGAGTACAGGGGGGATGGGGTCCTATTACTAAGCTCTACACTGAAAGAACCACCAGACTGATGGCTGCAGTAAGATAGCCAGTGCGGACAGGCAGTTTAATGTGCGGGGAGATGACCGACGGGAGTTTGCACACTGTATAACACCAGAAAACAATCCTTGGCCTCACCAGCAGTCCGCAGGTCTACAATCAGAGCCATTAAGGCTCCCGCGCAGGTGTCGAGGTGAGCCGTCAAGTATTATATATTCACGTCTTGGAGAGCTCTACGTAAGAAATATACACAAATGTCTGCAGAAGTCTGGTTGCTATGTATTTCTGCACGTTTTCATTTAAGTCGTGCGTGTGAACCTGCGGCTTATAAAAAGGACCAAAAAAAATGAAGTGGCGAATGATGTTTCTATGGGGATGCCAATATGTAACAGCCCACGCTCACACGAACAGAACGAAAGATAGAAAAAGAGGTTAGAGAAGGAGGGAAAGAACAGGAAAGAAAAAAAATAAAGGCGAAATTCGAGGTTAGATGTGAGGGGGGGGGGATGGGAGAGGATGGACCCAGAGGGAGACAGGAGAAATAAGAATGGAAGCTTCTGCGACAAGAACTTGCTGTGGCAGGGAGTGAGGAGATGGATGTAGACTCCCTCGGTCCCACCTTCCGCCCACCCCAACCGTTCTCAAAAGGCATCTTTCAAGAGCCTTATATCATCTGGTCGTTGCGGCGTCCATAAGGAGAGTCACCTGCTCATTCCCCCAGCCCACGGCGCGGACAGAACACGAGAAAGGTGGAGCATGGAAGAAGGGGTGGCAAAGCCACTGTTCTGTCGGTCGCTTAATTATCTCCCCCTACGGGTTGACAAGGCTCACCGCGGAATTGTCGCAACATGTTGGCGCGGAGTCGGTTCACGTGTTTTGCCGGTGGTCTCCCCTTGACAGCTGCCCGGAAGAAGCCGAGAAACAGAGCCTCAGTGTGATAATGGAGCAATTTAGCTCCGCGCCGTAAGATGTACTCACCGCTCGGCGTGCCACTCGCAGGACAAGGCCAGGTAACCTGCAGAAAAGCCGGTGATGTCGGGCTAGGGTTACGCTGCAGCCTGCAGCCAACGGCTGGTCAAAGCGACTTTTTGGGGGAGGAAAAATGTGCCCTGAGTATATGTAGCACCTGCTCCGTCTTAAGTGTGAATAACAAAGACCAGTTGCGTTCCTGTTAGCGATCTTCTGACATGGGTAATTGTGACAAGTGCGTTTTAATCAAGGGAAAGAAGTCCTATGGCTTGAAATGTTCATAGTGATAGTTGTCTTTCTTTGCATGCTCTCTTCTCCTGTGCTGTGTACATGGATACGTGCGTATTTGTGTGTTTTGTTTGTTTGTTTGTTGTTTTTTAAGGGGGGCTTCCACATTATCTGAATGTTAATGTTCTTGAATTTCATTGTTTTGATGTTACTGGGGATGTTGCCTTCAGTGGGTAAGCAAGGCAGAGCCAAATTCCTAATCTCTCAAAAACAAAAGTTAGGAAAAAACATTAAAAAGCGCAGACCGAGAGGGAATGGAGAAGAAAAAAAGAAAACAAACGCTTCTCCTCGCTAACAAAACTCACACAATCTGAAACGTTGCTGCAGACATTTTCATATGGGGATTTTAATAGTTTGCTTTTATAAAATACCATTAGCCTTATTTATAGCTCGCCTTTGTAGCACGTTCCCAGTCCGCAAAACGTCATCTGTGTCACCAAAGCAATACACGTGTCCCGCAGCAAAGCAGTAACTCATGTCTGCAGCAATACAGGAGGCAGGGGAGGTTCGGAACCCAGGTGTCCGGCAAACGTATTTCCCGAGCACAGGACGGCTGGCCGTCGGGGATTTTGTTGAAGTACACGGTTTCGATCTGCTTCCTCCTTGCCCCACTGCAGCTCCACTTCTATTCTACCCCCTTCATGAAAACTTTGTTTCTGATTCTAAACAATGAACAACCAATCAGCAGCCGGCAAAGAAATACAATCGTAAACTACAGCTCGATGACAGTAACTTGAGAACTGCATCGCCCGCTCTGCTACAGAATGTTGAGAGTATTATCCGCACCTTTGATATTAAGACTGTTCCCAGGTGTCGTGGTTAGCTGACAGGAAATCTGTCTGGCCAATGACGACTGCTTACAAAAGACGATTATAGTCATCAGCGGAACAGAAAGAGTTTGAGAGGGGCTTGTTTTCGCGTTGCTAGGCATGTCTGTTCCCTGACCCCACGGCTGATGTTGAGGCTGACAGAGTTGTCTTCCTTGACATGCTTCTGGTCTCAGTTGCCGGAAAGCGTTTCCTTTTGTCGCTCCAGTCTTCGCCTAACTTGCACTCACCGTCACCACTACCCCCCCCCCCAACCCTCCCATCACCACCACCACCGAATCTCCATCAATATCTCCGACGCCGAGTCACGACGCCGCGTTAGCTGTCGCAGTCTCTTTCACTATCCATCATACCTTTACCGCGGTTCCTGACCCTCACCCCCTCCCCCCAGCTCCACATTCCCAGTGTGGCAGCAGATTAACTTGTCTCAAGCACCACCGTCCTGATCTGCACCTTGTTTCCCGAAGGTATTGGTGATTCGTAAAGGCGTGAGATCATTTTACAGAAACACAATGCCTAGCTCCACAAATAGTGATAACAACAATAATACGTAGTGATGAAACACCTGCCTATTATAAAACTAGTCTATAAAACCTGAACCGCTTGTATCGTTTAATCCACAGGAGGTCAACAGGTTCAGTATTGATCAAAGAACCTCTCGCACTAGAGAACACGTGCCTCAGGTAAAACAGCTCAATAAATATCTAGCGGCAAGCGGAATGCTAAGGTCAGTATTAATTACATATACACCGGATATTATTTCTTTGTGGAATGTTTATGCTTTAGCTTCTGTTTTGTTTGTTTGTTATCCTGACCTGTATGTGCTATGTAGCGGTTTTTTTTTTCAGAAGAAAGCCTTCGTTTTGTTTTGTTTATCCTGACCTGAATGTGTTGTGTAGATTTCTTTAATAAGAAAGCCTCTCGTAACTACTAACAACTGGCAGTTACTTTCATGCTAATCATTTCTTGATTTATAAGGGTTTATGGTCTGATTACTGGTATGCTAAAATGTGGTAGTAAGATTTTCTGGCTCTTTTGGTAGTTTCGAGTGGCGAAAGTGAAGTTCTTCATTTAAAGGGACGTGAGGGACAAAGCTATCCCCTCTGTGTCTGAAGTCTGACGGAAAGAATTGAAGACGCGCCACATAAACTTCGACAGCTCGGTAGCGCGTGCCGGCAAAGGTGTCTGGCGGGCCGTTTATAGATCGTTAGAAGTGTCTAGCCTTTAATCCACGGCTGGACCAAGCTCCAGACGCCTTACTTTGGCCTCTAGTGACGTCACCGCTTTGCGTCCGCCCCCTTGCTGTGTCTGCAGCAACGTGAACTACTGTGCGCATGCGTACTTGATTTTCAGTTGGCGCAGCGTTTCTGGCGCAACAAAGCCCCGAGATCCCCCGACCGCGACTGCCTCGGTGGTCCTAACGGTGAAGGCGTTATAGATCGCTTCCCAGGCAGGAGGTCGGGGGTTCGAATCCCGACAGAGTCATACCTAAGACTGAAAAACTGGCAATCTAGTAGACGCCTTGCACTGCAGGGAACAGTACTAGGACTGGTTGGCCCGGTGTCAGTATAATGTGACTGGGTGGGAGGGAAGCCTGTGCTACGACAACAGTCCCAATGTGGCAGCACGTAAACTTGTCTAAGCAGCACCGTCCTGATATGCACATACTTTGCGGCGGTGAAAAAAAATCCCTGGCCGCTGGCAGTACTCCACAGAAAACACGGAGGTTCGAATAAGTTTATAAGGTGGTCACTCTTGAAAGCTGGTCACTACACCGTCTGGGAAGGTTAATTTATTTACTGAACACAAGGTGGCACTGTGTGGAAGCAAAAGGTGGAGATTTGTTTTCTTCGGGGCTCAGATTTTGCTAATGCTTTATGACCTGGTGACCTCAAGCGCGGGCGTACGTGTGTGTGTGTGTGCATACGTGCATCCATGCGTACGTGCGTGCGAGTTTGTGAGCCGTACATCTATGATTTTGTGCACGACGTGTGTGCATACACGTAATTATGTTTACATGTGTGTTTATGTGTCCATGAGGTATAAAGAATATTTTAGTTGCGTGCCTGTTAGTGTTTTCATCCCAAAGTATGTTGATCTAAGTACACGCATACAGACGGCAATCAAAACACACGCAAACAGATGCACGTTTCCTTGCTTTGAAGCAGCAAAAGGCGGGTATTTAATTTGACATTAAAAGAATTTATTGCATATGTCTCATACCTAAATTTCTGCATATTCGTTCGTTCGTTTGTTCATTCGTTCGTTTGCTCCTTCCTTCCTTCGTTTGTTCGTTCATTGATTGATTAATTTTTCGTAAGTTTTCGAGGCCCCAGGCCGTTCATAAATCCGTGCATATGACACTTTACAGACATTCTTTAACATCCACCTGTAGATCAGTCTCTCCGCACATTTAATCAACATCCATCCATTCATGACTAAGACGAAATACTGGAGCTCCCAGCGCTCTGCAAAAAAATGTGCATGGAGTAGAGGAGATAACTCCTTTCCTGACATGGATTAAAAATTGCCGAGTGATGTCCCTTGCAGTTGCTCAGTGATAGCCTCTCTCTCTTCGCTCTCTCTGTTCTCTCACTTGTAATCTTTAGTCGATGAGACCCTAAGAACTCAGTAAACTACGTCATGTGTGGATGTCAATGTGCAGATGTTTGGGGGTGTGCTTTATCGAGTATGAAGTGCGAGGATCTTTCTCTGTCTCACTCGCTCTCTAGCGCAAAATGTAAACAAAGTACAAACGTTCTTCTCCTACCTTCCAGGAATTTCACTCCTGTCTAATATTCGGTGATGTGACTCTTCCTAATCAGAACTTCACGCAGACTTCTAAGAAGCGACTGGTACGGGCTGCTGATAAAATAATGGGAAAGGTTCCCAGGCACTCAAAAGTTTTTGCTTCAGGTCGTCCACCGTGTTGATGACACGACTCTTTTTAACTTGTCTTTTCAGCACAAGCCAAATGTTTCGGACGATGTTAAGATCAGGGGACTGTACAGCCCATGTACCCACGAGGACATTGTTTTATGTCTTCCACTGTGCTGTCAAGCGTGACTGGTGTATACCAGCATTGTCTTACTGCAGTACCCATCAATTTGCTCCAGCAAGTTTTCTTATAGATGACAAAAGGTGGTTGCGAAGAAATGGGATGTACTTCTCAGAGACCATATAGATAATGCCTTCTACAAACCCCAACGAGTCTATGCCGGATTATATGTGAGGCAACCCCATACCGTAAGTGTGATCAGTGATGGTTCGTGTTGGTCGGATTCTCCCAACACCGAAGCAATCAGGTCACAACCTCTGACCACCATGTCTGCACACTTTTATATGTCTCATGTCCCGTCGCAGAATATGCATCATCTCGCCAGGAAAAATAATGCCCTTCCAGTTGTCTGCCGTCCAGTTGAGTTTAGATCTGCACCACTATGACTATATAGTATATTCTGCGTCTGGGATTGATCTCACAAATGGCAATAGCTTTTCTCACAGCCTGCAACGGTATTCCAAACGGTTCAAAGTTCTCTGAACTCTTCGTTTTGAGTACATCGTGGATATCACACTTCCGTGTTTGAAGATTGCTATGATGTCTTCTAAACCCTGCCGTCTGTCGCTGCTCACAACAGTCTTCTATCATCAGGGGCACTCACTTTGACTTTGCCAGATCCCCGAACTTTGATGCAAATTCGTTTACAAGTCTGGAAATATTTCTGTAATTTTTCGAGCACTTAGCCCTTGTTTATTCATAGAAATAATAACCTTTTTTGCATTTGGTGTCAGCTGTTTCTTCCCACAAACCATATTTGCTCAACTATGGATTGTTGCCACTTTGAAACGAGGTCATATTTGCCGTCTGCTTCTCAACGACAATAAAATGACAGTTATCCCCCTTGCATCACACAGCCGTGAGATGAAAGTCGGGATTGTATGCATTATTTAGATCATTATTTAGATTATTTAAGTATGGCGACGGATGTCAGCCTGTGCTGCCAGAAGTGAAATGTGCGTTTATTTTGACATATCGCTGTGTGTACAAAGGTAGTTTAATATATGGGAACTTTTTTGCATTTTCAATAAATGTGTATATATTTCCGTTCGTCCATAATTACTGTTTTTAAGTGTACACTCCTCCGAATGACAAACAAAATTGTGCTTACTAACCATTTAAATATAAAAAACACCTTGCACAAGTTCTGCTTTTTAGTGTAAATATCTATAATCGGAAAATCGGCTTTTTATTAAGCACTGCAGTTGGGGGCGGGGAGGGGGTGGTACGTCATACTTCCTGGGTTACCTATCGTGTTCAGTCCAGTCTGCGCGCTTTGTACTGACAATGCAGAGGCTCGAGATTTTAAACCGCAAAAAATGATTTGACCACGGACTTCTAAGATTTGAAACAAGTTTCCTGTTTAACCTCTTCCTTAACCGGACGAATGTGTATAGTTGTCCAAACGTGGCCGTGTGTAAAAGAAAGCAGGAATCATGAAACGTTAAATTTTGATTAAATAACAGTTAAACAAGCTCTGCTGTCCCAGTGTAACTGGAAAGACATTCACTCAAATATCTTTTGACTGGAGCTCTGCACCCCGCTAAAATGTACGTTTACGCACAGAAGATAAGCACGTATATTTTGCGTAAATGCAGAAAATCGGTTTACTTCTTGCGTAAACCCGCATTCCGCACAGTGCAGTGTACACTTTAGAGAATCTAAGCGATTACGATCAGGGGGGGGACGTACGTACTTACAGACAGTGCACACATGGGTGAGTATACCTATATCATACAAATGGTGTAGGACGCGTTGGAAATCCACGTACATACGTACACATTTGCATACGAACCCTAGAAGAACAGCAGCCTGTCAGACCAGTTCAGGTCACGGAAGCCGTTATTGTCATCAATGCCCCGGAACCTATGACAAACATTCCGTAACGCTGGTCGATACACGTGCATTTCATCCAGGGAGTCATTGATCTCCAGGCAGGGGCAAAAGCCTAGCGTGTTCGCGCACGTGTGTTTTGACAACCGTTCCGGTCGGGCTAGCAACTAGGTCTACAGGCAATCCTTTTGAAGTCGTTTTATATCCCACATCTTTTCCAGGACAGGCTTTTCTTTACTATGTGCAAACTTATAGATTTAGGGGTGGGGGGGAATGTAAACTGCAAACGATTGTCAGGGACAAGGGTGTTTTAGAAATGATGGAGATAAGCAATTCAGATGCGTTCAGCTCATCCTGAGTGTTGTTCTTTTATGATCTCGACAAGATTTACTGACAGCATTGAATGAACAAAGCAGTCAGACTCCCTGAAAACAAAAGTGCATTCACTGCTTTCTGCTTGCTTCGCTGCTTTTTTAGTGTTGGTGGCTGCGGTTAAGGGAACAAGGTGCAAGTGTGACTGTATGCGTGCGTTTCCATTTGTCTTCTTGTATTAGCGCATCAGGATTCCACTGATAATTTAAATCACTTCTGCGTTCACTGTCAGTACACAAGAAAACATTTCCGCCATGAACAATGCGAGTTTTATTATTATTTCAATGCTCTTCAGACGTTACATGGAGCTAAACAAGAAACTTCCATCCATTAAGAAAGTGTTCAGTCAAATAATGATTCATTCAATTTAAATATGCCTTAGAAATTCTTAAGTACGAGTACTATCATTAAAATTGTTTTAAACAAGTAAAAAGAAGATATATACCAAGTAGTAAAACTGTTTATTACATTTTTATCTAAATGTTAACACACTGTAGTTCAAAAATATCAAAAAAGATATGACCAGCATTAACAGAAATTATAAAGATGAGGATGTCAAGAATATTACCTGTTGCCAAAGAAAGGTACCGCGAGGATCCTACTTTTAAAAAGCCGTATCATAAAAAACAAAAATGTAACACTCAGGTATCAAAATATATGTGGAAACGTATGTCTTGCACAACTGGGGGAGGGGGTAATGAATAAGCATGGAGAATGCATACATTTAAAAACATAATGTACAAAGCTTATAGGTCACTCAGAGCAAGTTCAGAACAATCACAGACACAAAGCGTCGAACTTTGAGTTCAGTTTAAAAGTTTGTGTAACCTTGTCTCCAATCTAATGGACTTTTTTTAAAACTTAGATTATATGGGTGGCAAGTTCAAAAGTTCATGAAATTTTCAATTAGCCTGTAACTATTCTTTTCGGAAATTTGAAAGCCCATGTTGCATAATGCGATTAAACATTTAAAGTCTGCATTTGAAAATGAACAAAGGCATTGCAACTTTTTTTTCAATATTTAGCGTTTACATTTTTCAAATTTCTTCACGATGACGATTTATAGTAAACGGGTCTTTAAAATGTTTACGCCTGCTGAAGCATTATCAGAACGTTTTTCTATTTGATTATGTATTGTCGTAAAGTGACTTGGAGTCTTTTTAAATAAAGACAGGAAAAAGTGGTAAACATCAAGTTTGAGTGGTTTTGCGTTTCGCTTCCTGAACAGCAGTCTTTGCTGGAACCGTTTCAGTTTACTTATTGTTCTCTGCAACGGCCAATCAATTCTGGTCAATACGCAACTGGCATAGTCATATCCACAATAAAAAATTTTCCTTCCCTATCATTTCCTTTGCTGTTCTTTCGGACAGTGTTCTTTTACGGTTCTTTGAACATGTACACAAGAGCGATCCATTTCGCATTTCAATTAAACGTGGAAAGCTGATTGGTTATTTAAGAAAATTATGCACATTCAAGCAGAAGAATACCAGAACTGTGCTATTAATATATGTGCCGACAGCAACATCAGTCGACAAGGATATTTCCAGTTTTGCATTAACTGTTTCAAAAATTCCCTTTAAAATAAAGCATTCTCTGAAGACAACAGTCTTGTTTTCATCTCCCTGCATTTCGGCTTGAGCCTGTGTTCGCCATCAAACGTGCATCTAGTATATTTGTCTTGTGGGAAACTGTGAAACTGGTACAACGAAACGGTAATCTTAAACTCTCTTGCCTGTGCTCCCCATCAAATGTGCATGTAAAACATTTGTCGTGTGCAAAACTGGTACAACGAAACAGCAGTATTAAAATCTCTAGTCAGCCAAACGTGCACAATATAATACATTTTAAAAAGTTGTAAAAGATAAGTTTTTGATTCTAATTTAGTGGGTGATAGGCAGGTGGTGTCAATAGTATTACCTACGTGAAAAATTAAGGTCACTAAAAGGCTTTTTTTCTTATCACAGACGAAGCTCGGATTTGAAGGTACTTCTAAGCGACTTTGCATGTCACCCAATAACTTACAGAGCACTCCAACAAGAAATAGAACAACTTTATTTCATTAAACCAATAATTTTAGTGATCTTTAATGAAGGGGGATGGAACGTGAAGGTGGGTGTTGAAGTAGTCCCTATAGCGACAAAAGCATATACATCAACTGGTTGGCCTAAACCGGTCATGCGTAAAATCTGATGAATGTATTGCAAAACACTTCCGATAAACTACAAGTCTAACGTTGAAACTGATGTCTCAGAATGTCTTAAAATTTTTATGGGAGAAAAGATTAAACTCAGATTTTGTGCCTTTCATACTTACTGATTAAATGGAATATATTCTTAGATTATCCTCGAGTGGGGAGGGGTGGGGGAGGAGGACGGGGTACCATTCTTCGGGCGGGGGCGGGGGGGGGAATCCTTAGCTTTCAGTACAGAATTTCCTCTATTGTCCTTCTCTGCATTGTCTTAGTTATTTGGTCTGTTTCTTACCATTTATTTATTTATTCATTATGACAAAATGGTCTACCTTGACCAGATAAGAATTTCAAAGGCACTGCTGAGGTTTTAGAAACGCGCATAAAGCAATTTTAAAATATATACGAGTAATTTTAGCAAAAAAATAACTCATAACAATATATGTAACACGAGCTTAAGGCAATCTTACCTGATCTTCGGATAAAACATCGTAATCCTTCCACCTTTCTGTCAGCTCTGTTTTGTACTGCCTTAATATGACGTTATCAGCACACCGCCAGAAGCCCCCAAGGTAACAAGCCTTCTTCTATTCATTCAATTACCTAAAAAAGTAATGTCCAAATAACAAGTACCTAGAACTACAAAAACAAATGCAAATGTTAGCAGATTGTAAGAACTCTTTTGTAAACAAACATCAATACACTTTGAATCTATCAAAGCTAAATGTAAAATAAATGTAGTAATAACAAATGCGATGTAGAGTCTAAAGGCTTGGACACACGAGCTGTTTCGCCCGCGCGCTTGAATCTCACCAGCGTTACTGGTCACTTGCTGGAACTGATTTTGGAGTCTGAATTCAGCTGCTTGTGAAACTCCCCCGTGTGCCACGGCCTTTTAGACAGTTGGCACTTGTGACAGCAGGTGTTCGTGGAGACTGTATCTATAAAATATTAATGAGTAGACATCACGGGGTTTTCCTTCTGTACAGTTATTTCTTTTTGTGAATGTAAATGCGTGGACGGCGTCATGTAGGGTTAAGCGGACGGGTAAATGTTTGGACGGATCACGAGTTGTACTGAGGGGCTTAACTCTGCACAGGGTTGACAGAATACTAGGACGCCAGGATGCGCACGGTGTCAAACAGCCGGAATGACATTCTGGCAAGTAAATTTCTAAGAAGGAAGGAAGGGTAACGACAAAAATTTTGCCAAATTAGCATAAGCATGAACATATAACACTTAAGAACAGTGGCAACATGAAGAATACACCTGTGATGAAAACTGACAGGTGAAAAATCAGCAGTTTTCATGAAATTCAAGGCAGTCATCTTTACTACAGGCACTTCAGACCCGTGTAGCAATCTCTTCTGCTGCACCACAGATTACTCGTCCAAAACCCCCATGAACGCCATGTTTAACTTCTTCAAAAACTCCTTTCCTTGAACGGTTGAGAAGCATAGACATCAAGATATGTTTTTAAGCATGTTTCCGGATTCCTGGTTAGCGGTCTCCATAAAATCACTGATAATGACGACATTGCAATCTCCTAGCCGCGTCCTCCGGTTTTTTTCGCGGAGGCTGGCCGCCTACTCCGCTATAAATAGCAACTTGGCTTTGTTGCGCGGCTTCCGGCGCAGAGTGTCTGGCCGATGCCCCTTGTCCTGCTCGTCAGCGATGAGCTGCAAGATGTCGGCCGTCTTCTTGGCCATGGCAAGTGACGTCAGCGCGTCATACTTGGCCATGATTTCGTCGCGGATGGACCAGGCCGACTCACGCCCCGTCCCGCTGCGCGGGTCCCCTGCGGAGCTGGTGCGCGAATCGAAGGGCTTGTTGTGCAGCGGGTCCCACGTGTTGGAGGATTGCGACTCCAGGTGGCGCTGGTACTGCGACTGCGTGATGGGCACGATCTCAATGGGACGACTTCCGTTCAGGCGGCTCATGTCCTGCCCCTTGTGGATGGGGCGGACGTTCTGAATGCTTTCCTTCTGCTGCTCGCCTCTAGCAACACCAGAGAACAACTTTCTAAAATCGTTCTAAAAGACTATGTCACACATTTTATGCGTTTAACCATCGATACCGTGCTCAGTAAACAGTAGAAGATCATTCTAAACCTGGTTCTAGAGATATATTCAATGTGCGCTGAGAACACTTCATATTTCATACCTTACAGATTTATAAATGCCTAGTAATGCGTGTTACCGTATTTCCTCCAGTTTTTTCTCCCGCATGAAAGCTTCCACCTTGTCCCCTTGCCGTTTTTCTGGAGTCAGGGACTTCGAGTCAAGCTTCTCTCGCTCGCGCTCCAGGGACACCGAGTCACTTCCTACGCTGAAGTTGTCCCTGCAGGAGTCACTTCTGTCGCAAAGAACGAAGCTCTCAGTCTTCTGTACCTGGAAGAAAAAGGAGGTCGTGATCTTCATGCAAACACGAAAGTAAGAAAATTCCATAAACACTCTTCGATGTTTTTATCGCCTCCACTGGGTGAAAAGTTGTCGTTAAGGGACAGATATACCAAATCGGAACTCGGCCCGGTTTCATAACCTACATGGGCAGGCCAGTCGACTGCAGCCGGAGATATTACAAGAAATATTCAACCAGCAGTAAAATACTTCCATGCCAATCAAAACTTTCATCGTGTCATGTGACTTGAATTTATCTCTTCAAAAACCAGTTGGCGCTCCTGAAATCAGCGTGTAATACTGACAACCTACTTGTCGAGGGTCCCCGCGCATGCCCGCAATCTTTGGGGGCGTATTCCATGGCAACGGGCTTTTCTTGGTGTCCCCTTCGTATCTGACGTCAGAGAAAGTCGTGTCATCCGCCCAAGTTCCGCCGGTCACTGTCTTCAGGCCCTGTTTCTGACCGCCATTGTACTGGCCAGCATTTTCATTCAGATCGCATTGACTTCCGCTGGAATACGAGAAGCTGTCTCCTAAGCTGCGAAGTCTTTTGTGTTTGCGTCTGAAAAGATGTACAAGTATCCACGTGTAAGCGATTCGTATCTGAGATTTTCTGGCTTATTGTTGTTCGAAATAAAATTTTTACCAAGAAACAAGTGAAAGGTAAAAGTTGCGCTGTATTCAAACCGATTTGTAACTATTTATTACGTAAATTGTTTGCGTAACTGACTCTGTATGTGTGTGTGTGTGTGTGTGCGCGCGCGCGCTAATCCAGCATTTTCGCAGTGTGTTTGATCTGTTCTCTATTAAATCTTTCCTTTAAGCCTGCATGTCTAAATTACGTTAGCTGCCAATTCCTATTTACTTTGCTGCGGCCTTATACTTGTTTTTCTTGTTTTATAGGGTTTAAACATCACCCGTGCCCAATCCCCCACAGATTTTTTTTAAATGTCTGTAGGATTAGAGCCTTCTTTTATCTTTTTCACTTCTAGGATGCCAGTCGATCGCTATTGTTCCAAAAAGGCGTCAGCATGTGTCATTTACAGATGCATCGAATCCCTCACCTTGAAAAGCTTTGTGTGAAGAATCCGTTGTGCTATGCCTGCGCAGTACAGTTCGTGCTCTATCCCCACTCCCTTCCCTCTTTTCGCCTACACATCTCCCTCAATACTAGTCCTAGCCTTTTGTTGGGCATGGACAGGTTTTGAGGACAAAGCTACACCTATCGTGTTACTGCAGCTTGCAGGCAATCAATACACCATCGAGAGCTCACCTACGATGGTCAATACACCATCCAGAACTAGCCTATGAAAAACAATAAACCATCGAAAACTAACCTACGAAGGTCAATACAACATCGAGAACTAGCCTACGACGTCAATACAACATCGAGAACTAACCTACGACGGTCAATACAACATGGAGAACTAACCTACGACGGTCAATACAACATCGAGAACTAACCTACGAAGGTCAATACAACATGGAGAACTAACCTACGACGGTCAATACAACATCGAGAACTAACCTACGAAGGTAGCGCCGCAGTTTGTAGATGCAGTAGATGACACTACAACCGCCGTACACGAGGACCATGACGGGCAGGACGCAGTACATGGCTAGGTTGTTGTTGTCGGAGTAAAACTCTTCAATCTTTTCGAACACTGACTTACTCCCGCCATCGTCAGGTGTCGCTGCGGACTCTGTGGTTTCCTCCTCTGTGCACGTGGCAGATGAAAGTTCTGTTGTTAGTTGTTGCTCTACCTTAGTTCTGCTTGCTTTCATGTTATTCTTGACAACTGTGTGCTTTTTAATGTGATCATCGTGGTGTAACAAACAATTCAATAAGAGGTTATGAAAATCCTTGTCTAACTGCACTGACCTCTGATACCATATTTTAACATGAAAGAAACTTTTTGCGCGACAGTAAAAAGCGTCCACTGAATGTCAAAACAGAGCAACCTCTATAATCGCATGACATTTGAGGCTGCCTGGATGCCTTTCAAGAAGGCATAAAAGAACCACCAGACTGAAAGCTGCAGTAAGATGAAGCGGCAGTTTCATGTCTGGAGAGTAGTCAAATAGAGTCTGCACAAGGTGTAACTCCAAGGTATAATCCTTGGCCACACCTGGATTCGAACCAGCAACGTTCCACGCGCTGGTCTTCAGCTCTGCCCTCTAGCTGTGTTGTGCACACTTACAGTCCCCAAAAAACTTTTCAGACGGGACATCGCAGCTGTGTGAAATTGGAAGCCCCTTGCTCGACAACTTAACTGATTGACAAGACGCTTACCAACTGCCCGTGCATGCCGGACAAGTGGAAGGTCCTCCTCCAGGAACACCTCATCATCAGGGTAGAAAATTGAGTCTTGGAGGAGACGTCGCCTAGGCAACTGAGAGCGAAGTTCAGTCCCCTGCGCATTCTGGTCCGACGAGACCGCACCTGTATGAAGACGATATCTTGATTGGCATTTCATGAATATTAGATGGAAAACTAGAAACGGTTAGCTTTACAAGACAGAACACGTTAGGGAAGCTGGCGTTTTTTTTTTGGGGGGGGGGGGG
>SMGT01009872.1:92428-114821 GCA_004794575.1 Lanistes nyassanus | reverse complement strand
TTGTTGGACGAGCAGCGAGGTGGCCCTTAGGATCTATGGTACAGACTGTTGTACGTATTGTAAACGTAGATTTGTAGGTGAACATGGGCTAGGGTCGCATGAATGCATTAACATTGCACTGCAGCGATGCAGTAGGGTTTTTTTCCACCTACGTATTTGTCTTGCTCTTAACGTTGGTCCTGTTAGGGGGAACACATGAAATGACACGCTAAAAGCAGAAAACACTTCATTGGTAGGACGACGAATGGGTTGGAGTATGAAACATATGGGACCCCGTCTTTTGTTTATTACAGTTTTGAAGAAAATATCCTTTTTCTTTAGTTTTAGTACTGTCCTCGCGCCTTCGTCTCTAATCGCTTTCCATCGACACACGCCCAGTTTCAAGGCTGGAGAATCCCTTTTGCTGTAAATACGTGAATTCTCACGACTGTCTATAAATGACAGACGGGGGTGAGACCTATAGCGGATATCTGGCCTGCTGTTTATTCTGTTTATTCTTGTAAGAATATCCATTCAAAAATGATCAGCACTTTTCAACGTGGAAGATGACAAACAGCGTTTGCCCTGGTTTTTTGATGTCTTTGTTTCTTCTTTCCATCTTCCAGCGCTGTTGACCTTGAATTTTTCCGACTGTAGTCGTCTCTGCAGCCGCCTGTTCTGTTGGTAACGTGGTAGTTGATGTTCTGGTAGTGAAGTTCGTGATGTGGTTAACAAGAACATACAACAACACAAGAGAAACCGACACAATGAAAAACACGTTTGCTAATACAAAAGAAAAACTTGAACACTTAAAATGCGCCCACGTTCCAAAGTCTTCCTCACTGGTTTGTGTCTAGTTTGTTTATTTGTTAGATATTTAATGAAAATGAATTCTTATTACTATTTCAGATATTTTCGAACGACTATTTCTCTTGCTGCTTTAAATATAAAGAAATGGACTGGAGAGCTCGCCAATAGACGTGTCACTTGATATTTGTACACATGATCGACCATCAGTTCCGTTGACTGTCGCTAAGCACCAGGCCGGGGTAGGTGTATTGATTTGTTCTGAGTGTCATGCGACCCACACGGGTCTCGCTCCAATCGGCGCTTTGGAAATTACTGAATTCTGTAAGCGGGCTTTGTCTCCCTCAGGCAGTAGCAGCGAAAATATATCTAGAGGATTTTTCTGCTGAAATTTCCGAGCGGTCGCTCGGAAATGGTGCTGATGTGCGCACCGTGCAGATGTACAAAGCCCACAGGAATGAAGGCGTGAAATGAATTTTCGATCTACAATTAGCGAATAAATTGTTGGAGATTGATGAAAAACATGACACATAAGCTGACAAAGAAAAGAAATGGAGAGAAAAAGACATGGATGGTATTAGAGGAAGTGAGAGAACGAAGAGAGAAGATAAAATAGACTACATGGGCGAACGGACAGAAAGATGGAACGAGAGACAAAGCGACAAATAGACATGAAGGATATACAGACAGGCAGGCAAGCAGGCAGCCAGATAGGCAGACGGGACAGACGGAATGACAGACGGACAAACTGACTGACAGACAAACAAACAGGCAGGCAGGCAGGCAGGCAGGCAGACAGACAAACGAAGGGATGGAAGGGTGGATGGTTTGAAAAGCAAAAGAATACAAACCATAAGCATGTTTGCGTAAGAATGTGAGCTTATTAAAGATGAAAAACCTGTAAAGAGGACGTTAATCCCGATTGTTTCCGGTCAAGGATACATCTGAAAAGCAGGGAGGTAATCCTTTCTTGAGTTCTTTTGTCTGTGTTTTCGTTTGCAAAATGTTCCCCCCCCCCAAAAAAAAGCGATGTCCGAAAGGGAGAGCATTAGCATTAGCAAAAACTGTTGTCTATTGTTGTGATGGCTGGACTAGGCCCGAAAATAATCCTGTGAAAAATCAAAATAAAGATTTTATCCGTTCAAACAATATCGACCTGGAGTAGAGGAAACGGTGTTCCAAACGACAGGCACTTTTTTTTTTTTTTTTACTAAGCGCAAATGAGTATGTGTTTTCGAGAGACAGAGTTTGTTTCAAAGAGACAGAGTGTGCGTGCGTGCTCATGCCTCTGTGTGTGTGTGAGAGAGAGAGAGAGAGAAAGAAACTGTGTGTGATGATGAGAGAGAATATGTATGTGTTTCTGTGTGCGTTACGCGCGCGTAAGTGTGTGTGTGTGTGTGTGCAAGTAAGCGTATTAGTACTGTGTGGCCAATGGGATATGGAAGCTTTACCTTCAGAATTCTTGTTCTGGGATTAGCACGTATGTTTATGCACCACATAGCTGTTAGGATTTTTGTTTCGAACCAATACGCACATGTTTGCGTTATTTTACCAATTCTCGTTTTGATCTATGACTATTCTCATTTTTATAATCAGAAGAAAACTCCAATGGGGCAGAATGCTATTTAATCTCTGAAGAATTTTTAAACCACGCTAAAACATTCGCTCGATTATCCACACAATGAAAAAATCATGAAGCCATTGGACTTTGTCTCCCTTTCCGCTAGAAACTGCACAAGAATAAAACTTTCGGCACGTGGCGAGAAATGCGAGGGTCTCAATGGACACCTAGGCAGCGGAAGCTGTTTGAACGACACAGAATTGCGCAAGGGATGGTGCCTAGGCTTACTTCGCTCTTGTCATCAATAACATCGTCAAAGCTTTCGCGTCTCCCTCCTTTCCCTCCATCGCCCCCTCCTTCTACCTCTATAGTCGTCGTCATCATCATCATCATCATCGTCGTCGTCGTCATCATCATCATCATCATCATCATCATCATCATCATCATCATCATCATCATCATCATACTCGCCATCGTTATGGTAAACATCAAATTCTGCCCAAGACACACTTTCTGACCCTTCCCCTTTCGATGAACCATGCCCTGGTGCTTTCATAGTTCAACAGCCGTCTCTGTTTCTTGTATCGATCGCTTTTAAAGCCAGTCGTGCGTTTGCCTTCCATCTCTGTCCATCCCATTTCTGTCCTTCCCTCTCTGTACTTCCCTCTTTGCCCAACCCCTCCAGCTCTGTATATTTTTGAGTTTTCCTTATTTCATTGCACTTTTCTCATTCTCTATATAAGTTGCCAAACTGTCTTGCTTAAAGCAGCTGAGGTTTTCAATTTGCTAGAACGAAAGAAAGAACGAAAGAAAGAAAAGCAACATGTCTGACCTTTCATCACACCCTGATCAAGAACAAGGCACAGAAAAGGCAATATGCATGTTCACCTGTCACGACTACTTTCCTTTGTGAAACAAAGGTGTTGGCAACTATTGACTGCATCGACAGTTAATTGCTTGCATCTACTTTGTACCCAAACTGTTAATATGGCTACTGTAGCCGAAAGGAAGATACCTTCTCACAGAAATAACAGGGGGAGACATCAACAGACTGTGTCGATAACCTGCTGCTGACAGTCGTGCAAAATGCACACTCAGACAAGGAGGACGTCAGCAGGCTAGGGCGGAAGTTATAGCCGGCGCATGCGTCCGTCCTGCTACAACGTTCGCTGCACCGCACGTGACTTCCAGTAAACTGCTGCGCTTCTGAACATCGATAACACTCACCGATGTGACATCGAAAGTGATGTGCCATAAGTGCATCTGGAAAAAACCAATTGCATTGTCATACTATAGCATTATGCTCTGTTACGTTTGCTGCCAAATGTTACAGGGAATGATTGGGTAGGGATTTACAAAAGTTGTGAATGCGTTGACAGGCCCGCACAATAATATGGCCAGCCATCGCCTGCTCATTTTGGAAACGTCACTCAAAGTGCACTGTCTCGACGATACTGCAGTGGGCAACGTGACCCGGTAACAACAGCAGCTTATGGAAGATAAAGAAACAGGTCGAGTGCCCGTATTTGCCGATTCCAACAGTACTGCATAAGATTTACCGATTTGGCGATTCCCAAATAGTTTACACAAAGATTGTGTGTGTCGTTTACTGACTTGCCGATTGTCAACATAGAGATTGTGTGTGCCATTTACCGATTCCTAAAATGTCAACTTGGGCAGGGACTGTGTGTGCCATTTACCGATTTGCGAACTGCTAAATTGTCAACCAGCATAAGAATTTAAGAACTGTTTCCATGCCATTAAGTGTCAATGTTCACAGCATCTACTGGGGAAAGGAAAATACAGCACTCATAATATAAAGATCGAGCGTCAGGGCACGTTTACCCACCGAGGATCATCGTAAATGCGACACAAATATTCATCTTCTCTGCTGTAAATTTGCAGTAAATGTCACTTCGGTGGCGTCACGAAGTGAATGTCTGCCATACTGTCATCATTTTGAACCGAAGGACTGCTGATGTTGATTCCCTTTGGCAAAATTTGTAAACTGAGACGTCTTATTTTGGTGCATCGCCTCTTCATCATATGCAGTCTTGAATGGTTAAAAGAAGCTTGGTGATAATTTCAGCGGTAATGGGGCAGATTTAAGAAGTACACCTGTCTACAGATGTGCTCAAGTTCTCTTTCGTAAACACTTGACTCACAGCTGTTGACTATCGTAATCCACACAGTCACACGTATGGCGATTTTTTTCATTTATATTTCTTTTCTGTGTTCTCTGTTTCTTTTTATTTGACTGTTTTTACCTGTTAGTTACGTGTTCTTTCAGAAGAAGCAGTAATGTCGGAATATAAGTATAATAACTAGCATGGCTCAGTCTCTTTGTTGTTACCACATGTTACCAGGTGTCTGTGAACGTGTTCCGAGTCAAAACAATTGTCTAGTCAGACAAAACTGACCAAACTGCCAATAGCAACAGAACGGCTCAAAAGTACAGAAAAAAGGCTAGACATATATAAGAACTAATACTTAATTTTGTTTTAGTAAGATTTCCAAGTTTTTATTGTAGTCATTTTAAGCCGCGTCAGCAGCTAGGGTTATATCACGGCAAGCAGTCTTGTGGTAGACATGTGCACATATAGTGGAAATATGTAGGCCGAAGACGAGATCTGAACCCCAAACCAACCGCGGTACGTGTTCTGTCCATCTTCTGTGCCAAGTACTGTTAACCGTTGTACATAAGAGACCAGGCTAAAGGTGACACTGCGCCTGATGCAGGTAAAATGAATCAGCCGCTACCACAGGCTGGCAGCAGCCTCAGACAGCCTGCTATGGCTGCAGCCCCCAGTCCTAGACGGACATCAGGAAAGCAGCGACCAGTTCCAGATACGTACCAGACATGGCAGCCGCGGTCGATTCTGTCGATGCTGTAGTCGCTGGCGTAGTTCCGGTCGTGGCCGCGTTCCCAGAAGAGGTCAGAGGCGACGCTGTTGCGGCGAATGGCGGCGCCGGGCTGTCTGTGGAGCTCTGCGCGCTGCCCACGTCCGATGTGGTGGGGCCGGGTGGGGGAGTGGGTGGGGGTGGCCTTGGCTTTGGTGGGTCGTGCTGAGGCTGGGCCCTTGGAATCAGCAAGTGTAATGCGGGCCTTAGGAATCAGCAAATATACGATAATGCGCGCCTTGACTACGTGTTTAGAGCAACTTACGGAAAATGGATTTGTCAGCCGGTCAGTTCACGAACCCAGCCATCGTTCCTTCCCTTGTCTTCCCTAACCTAGCAGTTTACCCAGTCCCCATTCTTCTCTCTTTCTCTCTCTCTCTCTCTTCTTTCCCTTGGTGGTTGGTGGTAAAGGCCATGTCGCCAGAGACAATAAAGTTTTTCGTTCGTTCGTTCGTTCGTTTTCTTCGTTCCCTTTTCCCTCTCCCTTTCTTTTTTCTCTCTCCCTCTTGGTTTCTCTCTTGTTTCTCTCTCTTTTCCGTTTTCCTTCTCTCTCTCCCTTGCTCTCCTCCTTTTTTTCTCTCTTTTCTTTCTCTAACGTTCTTCGTCTCATTCTCTTTCGTTCTCTCTTTCCTTTCTCTTTTCGTTTCTTTCTTTCTTTATTTCTTTATCTCTTTAAATCAGCTGCCTGTCTTCCTGAGCATCGATGCCAGCTTACATTTCCTGATCTCCCCCTCTCTCACTCTCTCTTTTTCTCTGTCTCTCTCTCCCTCTCTCAACTGAATGTGTGTACACTCACCGACTGCATGCACAGTGCCTCTCTGTTTTTGTTTCAACACCAAACGAGTACAGCTATTGATATCTCTAACTCGCCCCGATTTCTCAGCTGTGCTGAAAGGTATGCATGTCGCTTATGCGTCGTAAATCACAATTTTTAAAATCGAAAACAAATCAGCATTTACCTCACAAGAAGCACGAGAAGGAAGAAGCCTTGAAGACCAACCATTGCTTGTGACGTCACGAGAATCAAGAGTTCCTTTTCTTCTTCAATTCCTTTAGCTGGAAAACTTTCTGTGAAATTTCCTCATGATGTCTTAAATCTTCCTTTCGCAGTCATTTCAGATTACGAAACGCTCCGCACAATCTTCTGAGCAAAAATTTGTGAACAGTTATTTAGGATTGCACATTATGTAGCCTTTTTTCTGGGTGGGTGGGGGGGGACAGGCAGGGCACTTATCGTGTATCTCTTGGTGTGCACTATTAAAGCAGACAGTATCATAAGCTCCTGTTCTCTCGAGGTCAAAGAATTAGTGAGGCAAAACCCCACAGATATAGGCCAATGACTTTCCTACGCGAGCAATGATTTCCTCGAACACAGAGGTCGAACAAGCTGTGAAGGTGTCGGCTCCAAGGACGAGCTGATGTTCATCTGATGATTTCAAAAATATATATTTTATGAGCTTCTGGCGAGAAAACGGTTGACCAATGTTTTGTAGCATCAGACTCAAATCTTCGTGCTGGTTTGTGTAACTTTAAGCCAAAACTACGAAAAAATGTTCTTGAAATTTTTTAAGTGAGCCTTACGAGCAAAACCTTGAGGCAGACGGTCAATTGAAAGTGTTCGACAATGCGACTCTAACTAAAGGCACTTTGTTTTCCTACCGTCTGTTCAGAACATGTGCAATTTGTAGGTTAGTACAGGTTAGTCCGAATGAATTCGACCTCTTGCCTGTTTCTGATGTTTTTATACTTGTGACAGTGTCTGGGGCCGCGCAGAAGTCAACAGAAAGTCATGCTTTATAGTAAAGACATCGAGATTTGATTCCCTTACAGAAAAGATCAAAGTCGGTTTTCTCCATGTATGGGTGCGATAGTTTGATGCAAAATCAATTCAGTTTGGCAGCTGGGAAATAATATACGAATGTCAAACCAGAGTAATCCCCCTTCTATAGTCCTTGCGCTGCGTTGGCGTCACGGGACATGTGACTTTCTGTATGTTCTGCGCATCAACGGAGACATGTGAGGATATCAAAGATAACTGCAGACACGGTGAGGTAACGGATGATCCTCAGACCCAGCGAAACGGCAGCTCAGTAGTAGGGAAGCAACTCAAAAGGCGTGTCTGAGGGAGTGTGAATGGATTTCTCAACAGCCATTGAGGTGACAATGCGCGAAAATGCACTCTTTGCGTGAAGGGACGTGTTCCCGCAGTGCAAACTAGGCCCTGGACGACAGAGAAGGTCCATGTAGTCAGTAAAACCATGATGTAATCTACAGGAACTTCGGCTAAATTCGCCGAAGTTTGGATTCGCGAAGTGAAAAATGAGGAATCGCGAAGTGGATGGAACGCTGGTCGTGTTGTGTCCCAACCTGATTCGTGATTTATCAGCAGCGCGCCCTCACTGGCTGAGATTGGTAGCTCTTTCGTGCGGAGGTGCGGAACTCAAGAGCGTTTACTTCGCCTCAGTGAGTTCTGCGGCATATTTGAATGCAACAGTTGCTACCGAAGTCAGCTTCGCCAATTTAGCTGTGCACTTCATTCTTTTCGGCTGCTTGGGTAGATGAGAGTAGATTCGAACAGGGCTTGTGTGTGTGTGAGAGAGAGAGAAAAGATGACACTGACTATATTTTATTCCTTAATTAGACCTTGGCAGCTACGAGTGAGTTGACAACATAAAATCAGTAGAATTCACATGATGATAACCTATTCAGATAACATCAGCACATTAACGTCATCAGGACCAAGCTGTCACTTTTGCCATTATTACAATATGAGACCTCCGAAGTAATCCGTGAAAACAAACCAGGTCACTGCCGCTCCTTTTACAGGTAATGTTCCCAGGCGTAACTTGCCAAAACAATCTTTAAAACATTTAATATCCCCCCCCCCCCTTTACTGTCCAGACAATATTCAGCAGAGAACTTGGATCTTATGTGCCTATAACTTGCACAAATGTCATTTTTTCCGACAAAACACTCTTCTATTCTGAGATAAAAAGGACCTTTTAAGCTTTGCTTTTCTCAGGAGGGGTGTACAGTAAAGAGAGAGTGGGGGCGGCTAGACAGTAATAATTGATTTAGCATGGTGACCTTTCTGTGACAATCGCTTTGTAACTTTACGATGCCCACCTATATATAAACGATAACAGCTCGTCTGATAACTTCCAGTCTCGTTCTCACAGCTTTGAAGGTTAACTCGATCCCAGGTTCTAGACCAGCGTTCTAGACCTTTGAAAAGTCTGTTTAGTAAGAACACGATCGTCTGGTACTAAATAAATAAAAATTTGGTGTTGTGAGACAGGAAGTAAACAACGAAAACAAACATATCATCGGCTGCAGACGACACTTTGCGGGTAGCCCCGGGGTCCCTGAAAGGAACATCTCTGCGTACCCCCAGCTCGGGACTCACACACCACCATCGGCTACACAGCTGCATCAAAGATATGTAGGGCTGCGTTTTACTTTTGCTTGCACAGTTTCATGTCTCGTCCCCTCGTCAGCTCAAAGAGAGATCAAGCAGCGACTCTGAAATATAGTGGAGGAAGTCGGGGACAAGATGATTGGGGGGGGAGGGGCAAGAGGAAGGGACAGGAGGAAACTGCGCAACAGGAGAAAATCCCTACTACCAGCCCCGTAAAAAAGAGATACCGCATGCAGAAAAATACTTGTGCCGGACACGGGTTCCGAATCCATGGTCCTCTATCGATGTTAAGCACGCCTTACGTTTCCAAAACCTTTGTTTGACCCACTGGGCTTTCCCTGGCACGTCCTACAAGTTTTCCCACGAGAATCTCGTTCGGGCGCGGCATGGGATGGTTTGTACCAGACAGTGACAATATGTAATCAATTACGATCGATGATATCTTTATGACGTGTCGGGGACGCCTACAGCAGCACGTTGCAAGCCTTATAAAGTAAAAAGTCAGCTCAGTCTTATCTTGGTGTGGGGGGGACGAGGGGGGAGGGAGTGCGCGGGGAGAGGTAACTCTGCCAAGCCTGTAGAAACTCCGCCGTTACATACTCCCCGTGCCTCTGGTGTGCGCAAACGTCCGTACACTGGCTCAGTCCCTAGAGCGTTCAGTTCAAGAACAACAACTCTGTTAGGTCGGGGAAACTACCATGGTCATAGGGTGAGCTCCCTTCTGTCTGTCTTCATTTCTTTCACCCGACTCTCTCTTTTCCGCCATTTCGATGAAGTCTTCAAAATTTCTAGCCAGCAGACTTCTATTATCCGAGATTTTAGTAAAGTTGTGCGTCTGTAAAGTAAAGTCGATATTGTTTTGTTGAAAATAAATTTATCTTTTTCGTGAAAAAAGCGGGGGTGGGGGTCATATTGTCAGGACAGAAAAACGGTCCATATTTCTTTCTTCTCTGAACATTTCTCTTTCAAGTAACAAGCAAACATTCACGCTCATATTTCAAATATATTATTCCATAAATCATAAAACCAAATTAAAAGCTCGGATTTCTGGTAGAACGCCTAGTGGGTATTTTCGCTTAACTACCCGGTAGCTTCGATAAAGAAACTTTCATAAATGAACAGACTAACAAAATAACAAACGAAAATCACATTTTTTACAGTTACGCAAGCGTCTTCATCCCTTTCTTATTTTGACCACCCACCGATTCATCCAGCCTTGTGAAGAAAGGCTTGCAGAGAACTGATGGTGATTTTTTTTTTGACTTCCACTTGCGGGCAAATTATATCTGCGCTTTTGAAAATGCGATTTAGAAAGCCACGTAGTGCAATGCCTGGGGTGTATGTATAGGCATTGCTGTTTCCCAGTGTCCTGCAGATATGACAGTTCCTTGTAAAGGTATTGCGTATATTTCGACTCGGAGAGTTAGCTGGCATCCGAACCTTGCGACACTCTGGCGTGCAGCTTTCAGTTTTGAGTAGGGATAATAAAAATTAAGGGCCCCACCCCTGAAATGACTTCTTTTGTAACTCCTCCCCGCCCTTAAACACTCACACAGAGAGACACACTTTCAGGTTTGGGATAGTAGCGTTGCGGGAAGTGGTGAGGTGTGTTGCGAGGGAGGGGGAACCAGAGAAGCCAGCAGGAGCAGACGAAAGGACTCCCCCACCCCCATCCAACCCTCACGACCAGCCCCTGCCAGGTAGTCTGCAAGATAAGACCGACTAGCGTGAGATAAAAGTTTGGGGAGAAGATAGGTGGCGAGGAAATGGTCAAAGTTCAAACTAGGTGCCAAGATATTGAGATAATGCTTGCTGTTCTGTAACTTACAGATCACTTCATCATTTAATTAGCATACTTTTACAATTTAAATCTGTATACTTTGCTAACAGCAACAAGTTTAGTCGTGAAGAAAATCCCAGCGTCTCTCGCCAAATATAACACGCGCTGGGTTGAAACGGCCTTGAGCTGTTTGCACAAACCGTCTCCACGACAACCTTTCCTTCCTGGTTCGCCCTGGCCGGTCTGGTCACTGGGCATCGCATTATCTAACCCTAACCCCGGCCAAGCCCAGACGGACCGAATGGCTAGGCCCGATGACGGATGACGTCATGTATTACGTCAGTGCGCGTGGAGTCGCCCCGCGCCAACCCTTCGCGTGTGACTTGTCAGGTCGCGTAGCCCAGCCAGACGATGAAGGGTCACGAACAGGGCGAGTTGAGGGTACGTGACTAAAACTGACGAAAGGATGAGTCGACGGGCCAGACAGGAGATGCCAGACGAGATCAGAGTGCATCACGGCCAGGTTACACCACTAGAATGGGGGCCCTAACAGAGAAACTGTACTGACAAGATAACAGATTTGGAGGTTAATGTAGCCATAATAATCCATTTAACCTTCACCATTTTATCAATGATTCCTTTGTTGTTATTGTTGACTAGATCTCATTCCCATATTAAATGTTAAGTAACATTCATTTATTTATTTAGTATTAGCGCGAAATCCGCCCGCACACTGGAAGACAGATATGGATATTGACAATAAAGTTGATTTGATTTCATTTCATTTCAGTTTTACGTTGCTTCATTTTCTTACTGCCATTATTTTCAGGCCTTTGTGCACAGTCAGCTGGACTGTTAGAGTTCATAAGACCGACGCAGATACTTTTCGTGTTTTCATTTGATCGATATATATTGTTTAGTATATATGTACTGTAAAATCTTTGCCATTAATAACATCGCCTGTTTCTCCACAGACAGCCATAATGGATTGTACTCTGTGACGTATAATCAAGCATTCTAGTGACGTACCCTTTTTTAATTGAGAGAGAGAGAGAGCCCCTTAGGTTAACTGGGTAGCTTACTCGATCGGTCGTGTATTCTGTCACGCTATCTTGTTCTTATGGTCCTTACACTGTAAACAAGAAGTGTTCAAGTTAGAACACTTATTTTGTTGCTGAAACAGCACACATTTTACATTAATCTAGAAGGTTTGGTGCTAAACTAGTATAAAAAGTGTTCTGGTCTGTGTTCTCGAAAGTGTTCAAATGGCCGGAAAATGTATAAATGGTGTTCAGATAATGATCCAAATGTGTGCCAGCAGCAAGTGTCCACTCAAGTAGGGGCATGCTAAGAACACATGTTTTGCACTTGCTTTAACACTTTTTATATGAAATTAGCTTTAATAATATTTAGAGTACTGCTAGGGGGATAGGGAAAATCAAAGCGCCAACTGCTTTAGAGCTCTCGTGCACGTACGCAGCACGCAAACAGTATCTGGTGAAGGAGGGAAAGTGGGGTTGGGGGAGGCAAAGGTCCGGAAGTTTAACACAAAAGCCCAAGTGCGTCCCCAGGACGTGTCACCGTGGGTAATCCTCACCTGCACTTCCTTCGTGGTAAACAAATCGCCCAGTTGTGTTGCGCAGTAGGTAAGTATAATGATTGTTGACCTTACAGATTCACGTGACTATCAGTAAGTTACGGAGTCGTGTGACTATAATCCCAAGTGCGGGCCGCTTTACTTAGAGGTCGCTGGCGGCTAATATATAGTTACATACGGGGATTATGATGTTTATGGCTTGTGTACTGCAGTTTGTTCATCCTCTCCCACCCCCGTCGACCCGCTCTTCGTAACTCTATAGGGGGTGTGGTGGTGAAGGTGGAGGAGAAAACAAGGTTTCTAAATAGCAGTCTGTCTCTCCAGAAACTAAGACTCATAGACTCATAGATCGGAAATCTTTTTAAGTGAAACGAAACACTAATCGCACAGATCCAGTTAGATGATTAGTTTTGAAATTGTTTTGAAATTATCGGAAGTAATTTTAAGTTGGAGGAAGCGGTGAAGGGGGTAATTTACCGGGCGAACAACAAAAACAAACAAACTGACAAAACCCTTGTTGCCATAATGCCATGCCAGCGGCCCCTTTGTTTTACTGTTCTGTTAAGTCCGACGGTGTGAAAGCGGCTTCAGGCGCACGATGATGGTATAACGTTTACTGAAGCAGTTGAACCCGTGTAACTCATTAGTTCATGCGTCACATACAAATAACAGAAACACGTTTTCTTAAATCAATGACTCCGTGTGAAAAACCTTACAAAGTACCAACGCGAACGTCACTGTAAGACTTTTTCTTATCGGCTGTGGGTGTTGTCCTCAGTCTTTTGACGTTTCAAGGACTGCATTGATTATATATATATATATTATTATTATTATTTTCTCTTTACAGTATAACAGAACGTACATCTGTTGTGGTATTGCTCGGTCGTGTGTCTAGGGGTATTACTTTTGATTTCGTCGAATAGTCTGCTCGTTAACCAGAACTCCGACAACATAAATAGAAGGGGGAAACTAACAATGTGATCGCTGCCTGATTTTTGTGTAAATCTCAAAACGTTCCGGCTCAAGCCCCCACCCCCTTACTTGCCACATGCACAACTCAACGAAAAGAGGGCAACGATAAAATACTACGATATTTATTCTGTAGTTACAACGGCTAATGCTCCACTGCATGACAACCAACACAAGGGAAACCATACTCTTTGCCGAAGGAATTGTCCGTCCTTGGAACAACCCTGGTAAATCCGACTCTCTCAAATGACGTCACACAGACGTCTTTACTTTCAGTACGACCGACCAATGGTCACACTGGCTAAAAGTATTTTCACTACACCTAACTAGTCCCGACGGGACGACCCGACTAACCAACAGTTATGGTGTATGCTTTTGGAAGTTTCTGAAAAAGTTTACAACTGACTGCAACAGCTATTTCCTCACAACCACCTTCGAGTTACGATGGTGTCAGCGACTTTTCCATACAGCTAATCTGCACGGTGCTTTCGCTCACTTATTCACAATGCTGGGCAGGGACTACCGCAGATCTTATATTTCTCAGCTCCACGTCCCAGCAACGGTACTATGAGTCTAATAGCCCGCACCTCTACTAGCTGAGCTATCCATGCCCCTGTTCCCACTGGCCATCTTATTGTAATTTAAAACAAAGGAACTGGACCAAGCTAAGACATGACATGACATGTCCCTTGTTTTAAATTTAAGAAAGGTTTTTCCTCCAAGCGGCAGTCACCTGTTTTTCTTGTACATCTTACTGTTGCTATCAGTCTGGTGGTTCTTTCAGGGCACAGCTTAATAATCGGACCCCCATCTCTTCACAGTGCGATCACCGCGAGTTGGTTGGTTGGCTGGTTGGTTGGAAGGAGAGTGCTTCCATCTGGCGGTAATTTCGCACTATTGGGGGTGGGGTCCTATTACTAATCTATGCACTGAAAGAACCACCAGGCTGATAGCTGCAGTAAGATGGCCGGTGCGAATAGACAGTTTTAATGTGCGGGGAGATGGCCGAATGGAGTTTGCACAACGTATAACTCCAGAAAATAATCCTTTGCCACACCAAGATTCGAACCAGCAACCTTCCACCTGCTACTCCGCAGCTCTACCAACTGAGCTGTCCAGGCCCCCTAGTATCGTCCTGATATGCACATAGTTTGCGGCTGGACGTTAAGCAACAAATACCCCCCCACACACACACCTCCCATAGGCCCCCTAGGGGCTTCCATCCAGAAACCATGCAGTACCCAGTCAAGTCCATTTGCTGGTCTCTGATAACGCTGAACGTGTGACACTAATGATGTCATTGACACGCAACGCCAGGTTTATGACGGGAAAACCCTTTCTGGACTGTCGCAGACTCTAACAGTTTCTGAACGTGGCTAGAAATTAGCCTTATGCCCCGTTCTCGAGTTTAATAAGAAGTCGTGTGCCAAGTCACCTTCAGATGTTCCTCGGCTGCTTATTGTGTATATCAAAACACAACAAACTGAAAGTCTTACATCATCGTTGCGATAGTTTAATTTAAGGGAGATTATCCTTCTCATGACATGTTTACATAGCAAGCACGTTATTTTTTACCCCAACAAAAAAGTCGTTCAGGTCAAGAGTAGATATTTCAACCTACTGTCAACGGAAAGGTTAAGGTACAAATAATTCTTTTTTTTGGGGGGGTGGGGCGACAGGGGAGGGATACAATTCTACGTAATATTGTATAGGGGCTTTCAAGCTGAAGTCTTGGACTACTGCCGGGCTAGATGGTTAATTGTGCTCACAGCGCAGAAAACCTGCTGTTCTGGGCAACTCGTTACGCATCTCGAGGCTGGACAGTTTCCACATGTCTAACACGCCATTAATCATGTCAGCGCGTCCGAGCTAGGTGGAGAGGGGAGGTGGTGCACTACACTCCGCCCCTAACGCAGAACAGGTGCGATAGGAAGGAGACCCGGCAACAGCGGAGGTCGTGTGCAAACACTGGCACTTTATCGCGCCTTATCTGTCAGCGGAGTCAGCTGCCCTGCCCGCCAGACAGCCAGCCAGCCAGCCGACTGCACACCCACGTAGGATTCGGTGGCTGGCTACTGCGCGGACGTCAGAATGCAAGCAATGCCTGGCATTTGCGGCTTACAATACTGCATGGGTTGCATGAACTTTTAATTCGTATCTCCTGTTCGTACCTCAATGTGCACATAAAATACACAGAGAAAACGGTGTTTTTTTAATCGCTTTTTGACCGGAAGTGCTGTTGTGAACGTTCTTCCAAACCAGCCCTGGAACCCAGTGGGACTACAACGGGCATTCTCATCTCGTACTGAGGAAGGAATCTCGCGATACATTACGTGCAAGCATGCGTGAAAATGTGGATTGCGGCTGTCGATTTTAAACACGGGCTTTTTCGTGTGGGTGCATGGATATTTGCGGGAATGTATTGTGCTTGGTACGTGCGATACCTAGGTCTTTGTGACGAAGCACTATATTATCAAAAGTCAAGACTTGAAACACTTCCCATATTTTAAAAACTATAAAGACTATACATATTGCCGATGGCTGACAGAAAAGTGTAGTTCCGCCATCTTTTTTTTCTTTAATTCCCACCCCACTTATCTCTTGTTCTCGGGGCAGCGGGGCGACTAGAGAAGTACAGCCACACGTGTGCTGTTTTTAACTGCTATCTTAACCGCTGTTTTTAACTGCTTTTCCCTCACTGTTGTGAACGTGTTTCTTGGTTGTTATCAGTCAGATCTGACTCCCGCCGTCATTATCACCATTCATTCTCCCCGGGTTTCTCGAGAGAAAGAGCGCTTGCACGCTCAGAAGGTCATGTGACCATCCATTTTAACGTTTTATTGACAAATCGGCGAGTAAAGCCAGACAAAAGTAGTACGGTTGTCAGTGGGCCTCCTGCCTCCCCCCTCCCCCCTCCACCCGCCCACCCACACACGCACACACAGTTTTGACGGTTTTGTTAAAAATCTTGCACCAGGAGACCTAACTACACTTAAATATTGTGCGACAGTATGTCAAACATAAACTAGAAATAAAGAAGGTTTACAGTGTCTTATGGAACTGTGCAAGAAATAATTGCAATTAGCATTAATGATGAAATTTCCAAGTCGTACGCAATATCATTTGCATAACTGGATGAATTTTTTTAATGAGGGAAACAAATGTGTTTTCGACGGAAGGACTATAACAAAGCAGCCAAGGGGAATGAAAACTCAATTTTTCAACGGGGGGGGGGGGGATTTTTTAAACGAGGATAGAGGGCCAAAAGATCACACCGTCGCAGATGGCGGATGGGGGATGGAAGGATAAGGATGGAAGGGACAAAAAACGCCGAGTCCTCAAGGCGCCTAACAAAGAATATTGCAGCAACTGGGTCAGTGCGGCGGTCGGGGTGACCTGATTGTGCTTGCAGTTTGCGCCAGCCTCAGGATTCTTGCTAAGTTGTTACTGCACGTGCGGTGCAGTTCAGGGTTCCAACCACTTTCCATCACCAGGAATCAGAAAAGCGGCCGTAACTGCTCTTGTCAGCACAGGCCAGCCGCCCTGCCGCGTCCATGACTCACAGAAGCCGTCTAGAATCTTTGTCAGTTCAGCAGGCGTTGAGAAGTTTTCAAACTTGACGTCACAACGATGTCAGGAGGGGCGCTCAAGGGGCCATCCCTTCACGCAGCCTCCTTTTCTTTTCCCTTCGGATCTCGCGGTAGGAGCATGCTGATCTTTGTTCCCTCACGTTGCAGAGGCAATATTGTTCCCCCTCCCACCGCCACTCCCCTCCCGTGGCCTTGGAAGCGTGCGACGGAGGTGAGGTGACAAGTTCCACGGGAGTGGCGAGGTGTCAAGCTACTCTCCGACTCAGGGCCGCGCGGTCAGTAGCACGCTCGCTCGCGGCTGGGTCACTGCCACTGCGCAGACATTGTTTATGTTGTGCACGGCCTGGCAGGAAAACAACAGAAGAACCTGTTTGACCGAGTTCTAGGTTTGAACAGGACGTACATCCAACTTTAATCCGCTCAACCCTTGGAAACGGAAGATCTGCGAGTAGCAAAGTATGATCAGATTATGAAATTCCAAACTCCCAAATTCGATGCAACTCAGCGAGCAGATGTCAGACATCTGTACTAACCATGTGGTTCTACAACGACTTTTATAAATTACCAGGGGATCTGCGTTGTTCAGACCAGAGAAATTGTGGAAACGAGGTCATGACGCCATCCGTTATTATTTCGGTGACTGTAAACACATTGGCAACCTCTTTGAGTTGTAACTTGATGTTACTGACACATCTGGTGTGAAATATTCTATAAACGTAAACGCACCTGGAGTTTTCATCTACATAAAAAGGATCAAGTAGACCATAATAGTTTTAGTAGACCATAAAAATGATGTACTTGCTTCATCGTCTGATGACCCTTGGCTCAGTTAAACCCCAGCTTTTGTCCGAAAGTCCAGCTGCACTGTCTGTATGCAACAAAAGGGCGTTTATCAGGTTGAACTGCTTGCATATGTCACTGTCTGGAAACAGGTATACATCTACACCAAGCTGCCCATTTATCTCACCTACTTCTTCAGAATTGATTTCTGTTTTCTTTATTCGAGACATCTGTCAATCCAAAATCTGTACCTTTCCTGTACTTCGTGTTCAGGAACCTGACAGATTTATTGCTGGATGTTGTTGTGACACGGAAACGTGAAAAATCTCGCGTGTCCCCCGTCCACATGTAGTTAGAAAATTGCCTAGACCAAACACTTGTTTGCTTCCTCTACTGTGGAAGACGAAACCAGATCGAATAGATAAAGAAACACACTGAACAAATATTATTTATCTGAATCTGTAACCAGAGGGCATGACAAGTGTTTCTGAATCATTTTTTGCGTTATGCCGTTCCATGCGGATAGACTATTTTGAATGAAAATGGATTGTATTTGCAGTTTTGAAAAAGTGGATATAAATCTCGTAGGTAGAACTAGATCGAATAATGAACCAGTTTGACAATGGTTTTTTTAACGGCTGTTTTCATTCGACTAAACTGAAACTTGTAAAACAGGCCTTACATACAAACAGGACATGAAAGTATAAGTTTCAACATGTACATCTGTGGGTTTTATAAATATTAGTTGAGGAACGCCTGCTTTAGGCACAATATTCACATGTACATCTGTGGGCTTTAGGCATAATATTCACATGTACATCTGTGGGTTTTGTCAATATTAGTTGACGAACGCCTGCTTTAGGCACAATATTCACATGTACATCTGTGGGTTTTATCAATATTAGTTGAGGAACGCCTGCTTTAGGCATAATATTCACATGTACATCTGTGGGTTTTATCAATATTAGTTGAGGAACGGCTGCTTTAGGCACAATATTCACATGTACATCTGTGGGTTTTGTCAATATTAGTTGACGAACGCCTGCTTTAGGCATAATATTCACATGTACATAGATTTGTGGCTTACGCAAGACGGCCCTGCTTTTGGTACAATATACACATGGAACGTTCATCTGTAGCTTTTGTCAATCTGAACTGAAGAATCGTCTGTTTTGAGCATAATACATACCTATGCATCCTCTGCCAATCTGAATTGAGGAAGCCTGTGTGCACGTATATACACCGCCTTGTCGCTTGTCTGCTTTAACCGTTAACTGTCTTCAAACGGAGCTGTCACGATACGAAGATTGCAGTAACTTTTCCTGACGCAACTAAAAGCTACACATGTGTCGACCGTGTATGCGTCAATTTGTGTGTGTGTGTGTGGGAGGGGGGAATCTTTTTAACACATGGAATCTGTCTCGTCTCGCCGCGAAGTCTAGCGCACAGGACTGAACTGGAATCTTAATTCTTCGTGAGGGAGGGAGGGAGGTGATGGAAATTGGAAAAAATGGGAAAGGCGAAGGTTTTGCTAACCTGAGGGTAAGGCGTATCTAACAGGTGGGTCCATCACTGAAAGCCAGCTTTTGTGCTTACACCAGACAAACTCTGTGACCCTTCGCTGCTTGACAGAGGGAGCGGAGGGGGAGGTAAGCTGAGCCGCCGCCGACACGTGCGCTTCATCACCTACCACCAGGAGCGACTAGCCTCGTTCTGACACACTCCGCTGGCCCTTCTCTGACCGGGAGAGACAAGTAGGCTAACCGGAAAATCTTGACCTTATCCTGACCCGAAAGCTAACCCCCGCTCCTACCCCTCCCATCCCTGCCTAGAAAGGGGATTCCTAGTCAAAGAGACGATAACTCTACCAGCTCAGCGCCTTGACCTCCGAGTAGAAAGCGGGGCAAAAGCTTTGCTTCCGAGGGCAACCACCAGTGGTGTGTGACGGTGTCAGATGGTCGCTGACATGTTAAAAAAATTCCTGCTATTTCCCATTTAATTCGAAACTGGATGGATCCTGCCTGTTTCTTAGATAGTCAACCCCATTTTCACAGCTGAAGCACACGGCGATGCTTTGCTGGTAAACTCTATCACCAGGAAATGAGTAGATCAAGAACACACGTTTCTTTTCGTGATCCACTCACGCCAAGCACGAAAAGTATCCGAACCATCTGGAAATGAGATACCAGACAAAGTGTCAGTCTTGCGACTAACCGTAGCAAGCCTGATCATTAGGCTGATGGAGGAAAGCAGGTCTGGCTTTGAGAGATGATACGCACTTTACAGTTATCGCGCGTAAAGTCATAGGCGATGAGGTCAGAGATTCTACACAAGACTGAAGTCCACAGACACAATTGAATGCGTTTGATAAGCTGGACAATCCCTATATATATATATTGCCAGTGGCGGCATACATTTTGGATCAAAAATGATTGGTTTGTTTAAAAAAATCTTTTTACATATTCCTTCGCATATAAAGTTCTTGCCGTGGCTGCAGTGTTTGTCTGTGCCATGAAAGTAGCATTCAACAGCTCTGATGAATGTTCTATTTTTAGATGGCAACGGGACAAGTTGAGAAATGTACACAGTTAGCCGCTAAGCAGGCGCGCTAGGAATTCACACGCTGCCATAAAACTTGGGTTTCTGTGCTCCACAGGCTGCCGTTTATCAGCTGGTGCCAGACCAGGGGCATGTGTCGTTTATGCCAAGCTGCGGAGATAAAAGTCAGTGTGTGTATGTGTGTGTGTGTGTGTGTAGCTGCTATATGTGGATTTCGATTAGTTAACACTATCAAAATAAGTCTCGGAGTAGGGGATTAATATCTCTGTGTGTGTGCGTGCGTGTGTGGCGCGCTTGTCAGAGAGAAAGGAGAGAGAGAGAGATGGGGGAGAGAGAGAACAAACGAATGAATGGAATCATTATTGCATATAGCCCATCACAATGATGATATATGTTAAAAATAGAAGGTCGTAAATGTTAGTACAAATGATTTAACTGAACAATGAAATAAAATTTTATGTGTTAAAAAAGGTGTAACAGTATTGGGGGTGGGGGTGGGGAGAGATAGAGAGACCTTTGTCACATGCATCATCACGTGCAGATGCTGAAACAGTATGTAGAAAAATAGCCATTGATTTAATTAATCCCCGTTCCATTTTTCTCGATGGAAGATGAACGCCACTTCGTGTGGATTAGGAAAACGTAAATGCTGCGGATGCTTTCAAAAGCAATTAAATTGAGTAGTTGGGTGATCTATCACGTGTGGCCGGTAAAAAAGACATCACAATTAAATACACTAACCGTTGTTCACTTTATAACTAAATTCGGTGTCGATAAGCACCATACATGGTATGATTTAACTTTTGATGTAGACTACAAGTGCTATTTAGATAATCAATTGCTCCTTTCCAACGAATAAATAAATATTTTTATAGGCAAGGCAAAGATCTACGTAGCCCCTTTTTGTTTTTATTTTTGTACAGAAAGGCGAAAGAAGTCAAGCGTGAAATATGAAATATGCATTAAAAAGTGTGGGTATGTCCACGTTAGTAATGTGCACATCTATAGACTACATGTATTTATTGATTAACCAGGGGAAAGTTATGGCCAGTCGTGAATCCAGGCTGCATCCAAACTCTCACCCCACCCCCAAAGAAAAAAAACTGTTGTCTTGTCCTGGCGCCGAAGGATGTCTGCGAGTCAGTCAGCCTTGACAAGATACGCAGACTTCCAGATGTGCTAGTATAAAATTGCCTCCGGTTTCGATTATAGATGAGCAATGGCCGGTTCAGACGTGGCGCAGGGTTTATCAGCATCGCCCTCCTCGTCCTCGTCCTCGTCATCGTCATCGTCATCAAATGAAAATTATGCATATGATCCTAGAATTTCCCCGTGAGACTTTATACACTGCGCGTATAAATGTACAAATATATATATATATAGCCTACGTGAGTGGATAGCTGGATGGGTGAATTCTATAGACCCCCCCCCCTCCGAGAAGTGAGGACGAACAGTAGCTGCCAGTCAGTCAGTAGCGGGGGGGGGGGGGGGGGAGCTCACGGCATGATTCCATTGTAGTCAGCGAGTGAATTGATGACTCAGCATTCCAAGCCTGCGGCTTTTTTCCCCCGCACAGTCATTGTAAGGTTCCTCTGGTCTGTGTGTGTGTGTATGTGTATATATGTCACGCGCACTCTCCCAGTTGCTCGCTTATTCACTCACTCTCTCACCAACCCAGATACCCAACCATTCACTCATTCACTTAGCATCCTCTCTCTCTCTCTGTCTCTCGCTCTCGCTAAGCAGGTGCATGTGCATGTGCGAGCAGCTATAAGTGACACGACGGGGTGGGTGGGTGGTGGTGGTGGTGGTGGTGGTGGTGGTGGTGGTGGTGGTGGTGGTGGTGGTGGTGGTGGTGGTCAACGAATCCCTACCAACTCAGTTGCACAGATCGAGGTTCAGACGTCCTGTCTAATTAGCAATTGAGGACTGTGCATGTTCACATGAACTTCGCCCTCTCTGACGTAGGATGAGATGCTCGAGGTCCTGGTGGACTGACCTTTGGTACTTTTATAAACTTCCTTGTCCCAAGACAACCTTTGCATGTGTGCGTATAGAGACGCGATCAACAAGGACGCAATAAAATGCTCCGAATTCCGCTCACGCGCGCTCACGCACACAGACCAGGAAAGAAAAAAAACAGTTGGATGAGTGTACAGTGGCCCCTGTCAAAAAGATCAGAACATGTGACGTAACAGATTATAAAAATCTTTTCCGCAAATTCCGTAAATCAGCCAACACATTTCGATCATTATAGAAAGAATTTAAGGGTGTGAAAAACAGAAGATAAGAAAGTATAGGGCGGAATGAAGGTAGATAACATGTACATTTTCTAACGTTCCATCAGATTAACGACTTTTTTTTCCTTGGCGCAAGTTCCGTTCTTCTTCAGATCACATATGTACACACCTTGCTATGAGCTGAGGGCCGCATCAATCAAGCTCTATGGGGG
>SMGT01009872.1:1592-88443 GCA_004794575.1 Lanistes nyassanus | reverse complement strand
CCCCCCCCCCCCCCCCCCCATTCATCATGCACTGTACCACCCACTTCAGCAATTTTTTTACTCCATTTTACAGTTTTATGAACTGTTTTGATTATATCCAGATGGTTTAAGGTCTGCAAGGAACAGGGGTGCATGAGATTAGAAAAATTACAGTAGACCCAAACTGATGTGAAGAAACATCATGTTGACATGTTTATGTGCAAAGCAGTTGGCACCTTTTTTGTGACTGACAGGGTGCTCCAGGCAAGTCTGTGGAAGTTAGTTCTTTGTTCCTTAGGGACCTTTAAAGTAGTTCTTTGTTCCTTTAGGACCTTTGAAGTACAGGATGTCACACTGTACAAGATGAGATGTGGACAGTAGGTGTGAGGATGCTGGTGGGAAAATGAAGTTCCTTCAGGAGAAAGTAAAATCCAAGGAAATGAACACCCAAATACATGTATATTAAATGCACTGGGTGTGGTAACAGCCGAATCTGGGAGAATGAAGGTAATATTTACTAATAAGGTGAATCGGTCCTCATCCAACACCCATGTATGCCTTCACAAGAAAACTGTGACAGGTTGTATAATGTGCTATTACATGTGAAAGATTGTACATAATGTGCTACATGTAAAAACGAAAAGTAGGCAGGGAAGACAGAATTACGGAATTACCACGCTGACAGAGGTGGGTTAGGTTGCGTGAACGTTCGCATATGCTCACCGCACGCGCATATGCACGTGATATATACAAGATAAACGCAGCTGCCATAGCGCTCGGAGACCCGAACGCTTTCATTCAAACCAAGAATGAGACTGGATCGGAACCGAAAAGCAGGTGCATAGGACGTAGGCATGCTGCCCGCTGGTTTGCGCCGTGAGATGTCTGTGCTGCGGGAAGGAGCGCAGGCAGGGGATGAGATCGGCGCGTGTAGTGGACGTGTGGCATACTTTGCCTAGGCACAGAACGGCAGAACCTCAGCGGAATCGTTAGGGGGAGGGGGTGACGTCATAGGGTAGGGAGGGAGTTACCAGTTCACGTGGTTTAACGTGCCGTTTTCGAAACGTGCTCAAGTTCTCTACAACAGGTGGAAGAATGGTCGTCAAAGATGGAGGGACCGGGGGCAGTCGGTCGAACGTGGAGGGAGGGGGCAGAAATGCAAAATCTGATACGTGTATCATCTTCGGGTTTGTCGCCTACGAACAGTAGAGCGGATACCGGAGGGAGTGTTTTTACCAAGCCTCGAACATTGCGGAATGGCAGACTGCATGAGTGAAACAACACAGAAGTTCATAAAGAATCTCTCGCGAGCTCGCACTTCGTCTCTCTCATCTCTTCGTCTCCCTGCCCCTGTCCGTGTGGTGGTCATGCTAACAGTGGCGGTTGTACGGTCCTCGATTTGGTTGAAGGCAACATGCTCTAATTGTGAAGCTAATGCACATAAATTCTTCTCTTTTTTTTCAACCGCCTTTCTGGAATTATACACAACACCCATCCAGCCGCTGTCTGTACGGGCGCGAGAGCTCTCTGGGTGTCATAGAAACCTCGTTCAATCACGGTGCGGTACACAGCCGTACGATATTAAAAGCTTCAGACGTGAGTAATGAATTGTGCAGCTGCACGTGTCAGGCTCGCAGGCCAGGGAGCTCGTTACCACGCTGACACGGAGCAGTAAAGGAAGGAAAACAAACTTCTGCGCGAGTAAAGAAAGGCAGAGTTCGGGTACACAGGCCGCGGGCTGCTAGGGCAGTGCTCGAAAAGTCGCCGGGGTGGGGTGGGGGGATCTCATTCGAGGTCGCAGTTTGTACGGGTTTGACACCTACACACATACGTCTCGGCACGAAGAGAAGGAGAGATTTACTAGTGAGTGTTACGCACACTCGTGAATCCTCTCTCCTGTGCACGTGAATCAAAGCGTTGTTGCTGCTTCAGGCTCCAGGCTCGTGGTTGCCAGAGCCTGAGGCGGGTTTAGCAGCGAGTAATAGCAACGATAGATGTGTTTTGAAACGCCTCGTAACGGCTTCAAAACGGCGAGCTAAACGCGCATGCGAAGTGTTGCCGTTTTCTTTGACACAGCAGCTGAATATTTGTTACATCCGTGGCACTGGTAATAACAAGAAACACCCAAGCGTCAACGTGCACCGACAGAAGAATGCTCGGTATGAGAAAGACTGGCGCCGCGTGTTGAAAATTGTCAGTTGCTGCACCAAGATACATCAATTATCAAACGATCCATTTTACGAGGCGTATAGTTATGGTGTTTTTTTAAAAAGAATTTTGGCTGCACTCCAAACTGTAAGTTGCACTTATGTCTGACTGGTCTTTCCGTTCCTCAAAGTGCCGTTAAATTTGATGCAGCGTAAAATTAAAAGAATTATGGTCATCTTATGTGCTGCGCTGCGGCGTAGGACTACCGTAGGATGCTAGCCACATCGTACCAGCTTCCGGGAAGCTGGCTATTGTCGTTACGTTTGCTGCGCCTGTCAAACCCTCCTCAGTTCTCGGGTTTCACATCTGCTCCAGAGATGAAAGAACCCACGGGCCGTCCAGAACGGCCGCAGCAGGTGGACGGGAGACGGCCAGTCGACAGCTCCGGCACCTGGCCGCTACGTCTTTCTGATCAAAGAGTTCTGATTAAGAGGTTGTTGGTGGGCAATGCCTTGTCAGTCTTTGTTATGATTTTCTGCACATCACTTTCATTACCATATCTAAATTCCGCGGGGTTTTGTATCTGTCCTACATTCCTTTTCGTAAACACCAACGCGGAAAACTGTAAACCTTGTTTGTAAGGTTATACTTTTTCTTTCCATTATTTATAAGGTTTTTTTTTTTTAGGAACGCTCTCGACCTGTGCTTTACAGTTCCTGTTTCGCTTTTTCCATTAAGTGTTCCCTATATCTTTATTGAGTAGAAGACTAAAAGGAAAAAGAACGCTATAATGAAATGCGTACTTGGAGACTAGCCATGCAGTCCACTACCCCCCTCCACCTCACCCTCGGCTCCCCCTCCAGCTCCAACTCGTATCCCTCAGCTTGCACTGTCTGCCCAGGGCTGTCGGTGCAGCAGACATTTTCACGTTTGTTGATTAACTGTCATTATTCCGCTTAGCGTGGACTGTTAATTACAGCCGGCCTTTCGCTTTAACCCGCGCGAGGTTTCGCCGTTGTCTCGGCCTAAACATGTATTCAGCTTGTTACGCTTTTCCGAGCTCTGAGAAAATGTTTGGTAGCCTATCTCCATTACTGGCCTTTCACTCTTGCGTGTTGGAGACTCGGCAGAGACTTCGACTTTTTTTTTTTAACTTTCGTTAGACTTCAAGAGCCTAATAGAACAGACAGAGTAAGAACCCTGAGGGCAGGTCCACTACTCATGTCGCGATTGTGTCCATGGGAGTCGGGTGCGAGTTTGGAGATAAAGGATGGCTGATGCCCTGTAGCTGTGTGTATGGGCCGCCGTGACTTTGTTAGGACAGCATCGCGGGCTTCGGTCAGTGAACTTTTATTTTGTACGTAGAGAACGCTCGCTGTCTGTGATTGTTGTCGAACAGATACAAAAGAGGAGTGCTGTTAAAGCTGGTGGAAGTAGAGGTAGAACAGAAAAGCAGAATAGCTGTGCAAAGCTTTAATTAAAAAAAACTCCCAGTAGATTAGGAATTGTTAACATGCCGGATAGTTTGTGGTTTTTTAAAGTTACACTCACTAACTGCACTGATGATGCCAGAGACGAGATTGGGGCCGGGGAGGGTCATGTCACGTCTGGCGTTGTCGTCGCCTTCTCCAGCAGCAGCAGCAACATTTGCATATTCACTGTGTAGAAAGCTGGGATGAAAATTTATTCTAGGTCGGAAAGGTTGGAAGACACAGATTCATTAATTTCCTTTTGACGGCCTTCAGAGAACTCTCGTTTATGATGTTGCTTTTTATGTTTTCCTATCCGCCACCTCCCTGCCCGTAAACATTGCAGTGAGAAAGCGAGAGAGAGAGAGAGAGAGAAAGAACGGGGTGGGGACGGGATATTTATTTTGCTTGGCCTTGAGCCGGGTGTGGCAGCATGGTGGCAGAGAATTTTCCACATGGCGAGTGCAGACAGCTCTGCAAACTCAAAACGGGATGACTTGAGCCTGGAGGTGGTTTCCAGAGAGGAGAAAGTGCCTCAGACGGGCCGTAGCATCTTTACAGTGTCGGAGCGAGAGAAGAGGGTTCCCCTCCTCCCATATGGTCGACGGAAAATATCCGCACGCCATCAGGTTGTGTGCACGAGGGTCGGGCGGGCTGGCGAGACGTGCTGCGTGATGCCGCTAGCGACATGCCGCGAGCACGGGAACAAAAAGTTATCAAGATTCCAGAGATTCTTGGAGCCTGCACGCCATCTATACAGGCGGTCGGACTCGTTGGGCGACAGCTGGGAGTGAGGATAGAGGGGCAGAAACGCGGTGGGGGTGGGGTAGTGGCTTTTGAGTAGATCGGCAATTTCAATAGGACAAAATTAGAGCGAATCTCCATTCAAAGAATCAGTATTTATGAGCAATATTTTTTTTTGGGGGGGGGGGGAGAGGAGGGCGAGATTGTGGATGGAAAACAGTATGAATATTGAGAACTGAGACAGCGACAAAAGTTTCTGTTGATGCTATATCCACCCTCATCATTTCTCACAGACTTCAGAACCGGTCTTGTTTATGCATGCCAGAAGTGCGCGCGCACGCACGCACACACGCACACTCGATCGCCAGAGAAGAAACTTGATGTAGCGGTGAGAGAATGACAGATAATCTCTCAACACAGCAGCAAGACACGTTAGAGGCTGACCCAGTTAGCCGTTCTGTATGGGCACGCTGTCTGATTAACGGCGTTACGTCACACTTGGCAGAGTGGACCTAGGAGTGTAGGCAGGGAGAGGGAGGTCTCGAGGGTGGGAGGGGGGGTTAGAGGGCTTGTTGCAGTCTGGCCAATAAACTCTCCTCGACCGAGGCCGGTTTTTCTTGTTCGCTGTGTGGCAGGACGTGACGGTAACGTCTCGTTGCCATGGCGACTCGGGCTACGGCCATCGCAGGGGAGCTACGCTTATTATTCACAGACCTCGGTACTCTGCTGGCCGTAGGCACCAACGCCATCTACCGGCGACGGGATGCGCTTCAGACCCATCAAGGAGCCTGTTCGCATGCAATATTCACCAGCAAACTTGTTGTCCGCCCCGGGCGAGGCTATTCTGCGGCTTGGAGCCACGGACGCGCGTGGACCCTTGGGGTCAGGCGTTGGTAGGTCGGCAGTGAATGTCTGCCACGTGCGGCAACAATCACGCAGCATTCCTGAAGCTGGCATGAGATATGCGCAGATGGTGAATACCTGCTTCCGACCTTTGACTCCTTCCAGTGACTACAATACCGTTCTCATTTGCTCTAGTAAACAATTACGTTTTTGTTTTATCGTTGGTATCTGGAGGCTCACGTTTATATGTTTCGCCAGCCGCTAACGTTTAAGCACCGGCTTGATTTTGCTATTAGTTGGACTACCGAATATTGCAGGGGGGGGGTCCTATGCGTGTACTTTTACACACACCCACCCCTTTGGCTACTTCGTGCTTATGCGCATGTGCAATATGGTCCTCGGGTGTTTAACTGTGCATCTTTCCCGCATGTTCTTTTATGACAAGAACTTAGAGCCGCCGAGGGAACATCTTTGTATACCAACTTGTTTTAGATTACAACCGGATGATTGTGACCTGCGCACAGTTTTCTGGTTTTCCAGTTCCTAATTTGCGAGGCGTAGTTTTGCTGACATTGCTGTATGTTTGGTATTTCCGAGTGGCTTTTGAATATTTTCGTTGCTTTCACTCGACTGTAGTGTGCCTCCTGCAGCCACTTACAAGGCAGCCTCTCTTGTCTGCTGTTAACATTTCACTGTTCTTACCCTGTGGATACTTTCACCTTGACACTTTCCACGGTTTGTGAACAAAATGTTCCTCGTTCAGCCAGTTGCTTCAGGACCCCCACCCTCCTAATTCCCCTTCATCCTGCCCTCTTCTCCAACCCTTGCCTATCTGCGAGTCGTTAGAGGAGCCGACCTTTAGGTTAACATCCTTTCCAGCTGTCTTAATTAGGTGTAGTTACGGTACCCAGTTGCTCTTCATTTTCTTAAAGGTTGCTGACCCTGCAGACCTGACAACAGCATAGGCGTGCCCTATCGCACTCTGCGCTGCATTTTACATAATTAGTAGGCCTGTCCAGTCCCGATATACCAGTTTTGCCTGTACTCAGAACAGCTTGTGCTTAAACGGGTCGTATGCTTAGTGATATAGTGATATACCAGCATTTTCCCTTCTTCATGAATTGTCTGTCTTCTCTCCCCCCCCCTCCCCCGGGTATTTCCACGTTGTTTCGTTTCAGAGGTTTTCATTGCACGTGGATTTGTTACATAATGTGAAAACGTAAAGTTGGGATGGCATTGCATTACACGGTGCTCTCGCCAAATGTACAGTTTGGTCACGCCACTTGTACAAGCGGCCAGGCGCACGTGAACATCCGATCTCGCGTGGAACTCGTGTTCCATCGTCTCGGCGCTAAACGCGGGTATTGATCCGGTGGCACGGCCACTGCCCAGCTTTCAGCCTGTCTTCGCCCGCCGAGCTCTGCCGAGGAGCTGGCCGCTGGCCGGGTCCGTGTCAGGCCGACCCCTTCCGTCTGGTGGCAGGCTGAAAGACGTGGAACTCCCGATCAATACCCTATTCCGGGTGCAGCCCAATGGCCGTACGATCAAGACCTCTCGTCATGGCATTCTCCAACCAGGGTGGAGTGGAAGAGGGAGTGTGTGTGTGTGCAAGCGAGCGCGAGCGCGATTTAAAAATGCTTTTTCGAACACGGAAGCGGCCAAGTTTCTCGAAGGAAGTGCAGGCTAGGCCAGTGCGGCAGACGTAAAGGAGATAAAATATTTGGAGAGAAACACTTGACCTACAGGATGAGTTCTGTTTTCCTGCATCCCTTTTGCCCCTCTCACTAGACTCTGCCCTGAACGGTTACATGTCTGTACTGTTGCAGCGTGCAAGGTTGCGGTGTCACTGGATGTTGTATTGGTATCTTCATCCAGACTTACAAGAACTTTACAACACCAGGAACTTTTTTGTTACCCTCAAACTCGGGGATTGCAAGACTTTTTTTGGGGGGTGGGGTTGTAATGGTACACGTGATTTGTATGTGTGAAAGGTGTGCTGCATAACTGCATGCCTAGCTGAAGTAGAAAGTCACACTCGTGACGGCAGTCCTTGTGGCTAGTATGACGGCAGTCCTTGTGGCTAGTATGACGGCAGTCCTTGTGGCTAGTATGACGGCAGTCCTTGTGGCTAGTGTGACGACAATGCTAGTATGACGGCAGTCCTTGTGGCTAGTGTGACGGCAGTCCTTGTGGTTAGTGTGACGGTAGTCCTTGTGGCTAGTATGACGGCAATCCTTGTGGCTAGTGTGACGGCAATCCTTGTGGCTAGTATGACGGCAGTCCTTGTGGCTAGTGTGACGGCAGTCCTTGTGGTTAGTGTGACGACAATGCTAGTGTGACGGCAATCCTTGTGGTTAGTGTGACGGCAATCCTTGTGGCTAGTATGACGACAATGCTAGTATGACGGCAATCCTTGTGGCTAGTATGACGGCAGTCCTTGTGGTTAGTGTGACGGTAGTCCTTGTGGCTAGTATGACGGCAATCCTTGTGGCTTGTGTGACGGCAATCCTTGTGGCTAGTATGACGGCAGTCCTTGTGGCTAGTGTGACGGCAGTCCTTGTGGCTAGTATGACGACAATGCTAGTGTGACGGCAATCCTTGTGGTTAGTGTGACGGCAATCCTTGTGGCTAGTATGACGACAATGCTAGTGTGACGGCAGTCCTTGTGGGTAGTGTGACGGCAGTCCTTGTGGCTAGTGTGACGGTAGTCCTTGTGGCTAGTATGACGGCAATCCTTGTAGCTAGTGTGGCGGCAATCCTTGTGGCTAGTATGACGGCAATCCTTGTGGCTAGTGTGACGACAGTCCTTGTGGCTAGTGTGACGGTAGTCCTTGTGGCTAGTGTGACGGCAATCCTTGTAGCACGTATGACGGCAATCCTTGTGGCTAGTATGACGGCAATCCTTGTAGCTAGTGTGGCGGCAATCCTTGTGGCTAGTATGACGGCAATCCTTGTGGCTAGTGTGACGGCAATCCTTGTGGCTAGTGTGACGGCAATCCTTGTAGCTAGTATGACGGCAATCCTTGTAGCTAGTATGACGGCAATCCTTGTGGCTAATATCGGGTTTCCCACCTGAAATCCCACCCAGCGCCCAAGAGTTTGAACTTGAGCCATACACAGGTCACTTAAATCTGAAATGGTAAGGCGAGATTTAATATGCAACTCGACAAGTCGTTTGAAAACCGTCACAAAGACTTTTTCCCGAGGGAGTTTCAATGAAGAATTTCTTTCCAACTAGCTTCTCTTCAAGATTTTAACGAAAGTGTATGTGTGAACCACGTTGAATCCAGTGAATTGTTTTGTTGCAGTTTTCTGGATTATGGGGTTTTAGATAAACTTTTTCATTTGAGTCGTGCATAAGGTGCAGAATTTTGTGCATGTATCCAAGAAGTCGTTTAACAGTTTTTGCAAGATGCCACAGCACAACATATTGTGCAGAAAAATGTGCATTTGCGCGAAGACAAGAGGAAACAAACGTTTATCTTGCCTAAATGGCCATCACACCAGGGGCGGATAATGGGGGGGGGGGGGGGGGAGGGGTTCCAAGTTGCACGGAAGATGTAAGGAGCAACGTACCCCTTCCCGACCTACACTCACGTCACCACGACTGACTCCCTGGAAGACGGCGAGAGAATATAAGTGTAAAGTGTGAAGGAGTGTACAATACAACGTTGTTGATTAAATTAGCAGTCAATTTTCTGAGCAGTTGTCGCTTTGAGTGCCATTCAACCACTGTAGTGCATGATATAATGTGCTTTATTAAGTAACGGTATTCTGTTTTGTATGATAAGATAACCAGGTGAGAACTCCCCCCCCCCACACACACACACGCACACGTACACACATCAATAGCATAATCCGCAGCCACATACGCGGCTTTCCTCCTCCCCGTGTGAACGCCCATTTCCGCGTAGTACCCCTCACACTGTGGCAACCTCACCAGGCCGAAAGGTGATGGGGCAGCGAGAGCCCAGAAGTCGCGTCAAGTTGGTCGGGTGCCGTCCTAATGTCACAATCATGGCTGCTACTGTCATCTGGGGAGGAAGTGGTGTTAGTGGCGGTTGTCAGGGAGGTGGGGGGGGGTGGGGCGATCATCCCGAGGACAGGAGCAGCATCTGTGAACTCTAGCATTTTGGGGGTGCCCAACTGGGTTCTTCATGTTGCGCACCAGCCGGAAAGAGCGGGGTATCTGGACAGGACTTTTGTTTCTCCTCCACCCCACCCCCCTTCATCTCTGCCCTGCTTCCTGTAGGTGACAGCAGTTTGAGTAAAATATACCAAAGTGCCTGCTTTCACAGAATAACGCGCTCCCAATTCCAGCTGCCTCGGCCCTTAACATTGTGTGGACAGAGAAACGGAAATAGGACAGGGAGTGCAAACAGCTACTAGACAGAAAGGGAATATGGAGAAATCCTGTTCTTTCAGGTTGGACGAAAATGTTATGAAAGAGAAGCCGTGTGTTAGGAGGAAGGGGGTGGTGGGAGAAGAGATGGAGGCTGGAGGGGGGAAATATTGGCAGATGAAGCCCAGGAAAGTGTTTGGTTGTCTTGACGGTGGCTGCTGTGGCCCAGGCCTGGGTTGCGCGTCCTCACTAACGTTCGTAAGACAGGCCGTAAGGCCCATGCCCCCTGCACATTTTATGTGCATCTTTGCGTATGGATGCTGTAGTGTTAAGGATGCATATGGAATCCAACCCAGGTCCTTTAGCTGGTGGGACACGGAGGGAGTTGGAGTGGGATGGGAATATTCAAGAATTGTCCCATGGGTTATAGCGACCTAGGTGCATAAGATGTTGCTTCAGGAGAGAGCAGCTTTGTGGGGTGGGATTACAGAAAAGGAATGCTTTACATACAGAATTCTAGTGTTTTAGTCTTGTAAAGGGGATAGAAACAGTTTCACCGACATTTTAAGACTTTGCATGTGATTGTGGAGCGTCTCACAGGAAGTCATGGTTGTGGTGTGTGCAAGGTTACCTCTCACAAAAACTGAGAGGGATACCAAAGTGGATGCTAGTATGCCCCATCATATGACAGGCTTCTGTCAGCACTGACTGTTTTAGTCATGTGGCGCAAACAGTCATGGTGATGTGGCCAGATGAACAGAAAGTAGACACATCATTTGCTTACACCACCCTTTCTCTGTCTCTCATACACGTGCACATGCATGTGCATAGGTACACACAGAGATCCAGTGTTTCACAGCTGTACCATAACATGCATACACAGCACCTCAATCATTCCATGTATTCAAAACATGTTTTTGCAGAATCGTATTTTGATGGGTATCGGAACCTGTCCTAGAACTAGTAGAGGGGTTTTGATTATATAAACTGATATTGATATCTTAAAATCTTTTTTCTGCTGTCATTCATTTAGTTGTTGGATATGCAGCACAAGGTCTCAACTGTCCTGTCAGGGTCTTTTATTAATAGTGGAGATAGGCTGCCTGCAACTGATGAGTTTGGCCTTTTTGTGTGCAGGGTCATACAAGGGAGATAAATGAGCACAGACGTGGTCACCAGTTACTGTCATTAAATGTCTTCCATTTTACATTAAAATATATTAGGAACTCCGATTTGACCTTTTCCATACCATCATTTCGACCCTCTGTCTGCTGTGTTGTATGAGGCCCACCCATAAAATGACCTTTTTGGCTCTCTTTCCAGTGTTAGAGACACCGACAGAGGGTAGAGTTTGGGGGGGGGGTGAGAGAGTGAAGTAGGACGAGCTGATGCACGCAGTCCTAAAGGAAAAGCCCATAAAAGGAAAGCATTCGCACAGGACTGGCAGGTTCACATGGTCCACGGCAGTCGATATGAGCAGACATAGTCAGGTTCAGCAACCTGCAAGAGCAGACCCTACATACAAAAGTCTGCCATTGATTTCTGCCAGTCATTTAACTGTGAGATCAGAAAAGCTGTCTGGCCTGGCTGGCGTTTTCGCCATGCTTAGGAAAACCCAGGAGACACTCCCAAGAGAGGCAGAAAATATTACAGTACATGTGCATATTTTTAGGTACTAGAAATGGGTTGTGACATTTAAAAAATCTTCAAATATAAAGGGGATGGGCAGGCATATGCTTAAATGATTTCATGGTGAAAGTTGCTGATGTGAACATCAACAGATAAAATTTCCAGATTTGTGCACACACAGCATCAGAATACATGATCTTAACAGCATACACAGTACACTGACAGCACTCAGAAAAACGCTGCACAAGTGTTGGAAAGGAACTAGCCTCTGCACAGCCCGTTCCCTGGTTTAGAGTGAAGCATTGGTTTTGCTTGTTATGCCGTATTGATTTTTCTGCCCGCCTCCTAGACAGCATGGCATGCCCTGTGCATAATCATTGGTGTAGGCACACACATCTAACGAATCCTTTGTACAGACCAAAGATTCTTATAACATGCCAGATTATTTGTGCATACTAGGGATTCTTGAAGAATGAAACGACCTGGGCAAGGTCAGCATATTGGAAGGAGAATCATTTTAGTATCATAACACTGTTAGTACAGCATAAAAAAAAGCTAGCAGAATCAGTCCCTGAGCAACTCGGCAAAGTGTGTGGGATAAGTGAGACGATAATGTACATAGAGATCTTATGAAACCTTCAGCAAAGGTTTCCATTTTGTATTTTGTACGTATTTCAGTTTGTCATAAGTACTGGGAAAATCCAAGATGAATTGTTAGTAGTAAATGCATTAACCTCAAGATAGGTTGTTAAAACATGATCTTAGCAAAAAAACTGATGTAGAGTCTGTGTATTTTTTTAGAGCTTTTCATTCACCAGGAAATAATGACATAATGGGCTTTGTAATCGTGCTGTTTAAAATTGAATTGGTGTCAGTGGTCTGACTTGATGGTAATTGTACTTCAGACTAAGGGCCAAAAAAAAAAAATACAGTTCTGCCGGTTTTTTGAGCAAGTGAAGAGGGAGGAGTGCTTAGACAAATTACACAATATCCTTCTAAATGTTTGATTTGCATTGAATATTATTTATATGATTATATATCAGTCAGATGAAAGAATTGGAAAAAAATGTCTCTCGTTGAGAAACATTTGATAAAAATATAATAATACTTTATGTTGTTTCATAATTTGTAAGACAGAGAGAGATGGTTAAAATAATTAGAGATAGTATCTTAGAAATGAAAATGATAATTTACATAAATGAGTTTTCATTTTCATTTATGTTAATCACTACCCTGATTGTTGTGCACACCTAAGACAAGTCTGTTTGTGTGTTGCAGTGGTGCTGGTTACAGGTGCGACAGGGTACATTGGATCCCATGTCATCAAACAGCTGCAGGAGGCTGGGCACATGGTGCGAGGCACAGTGCGAAGCTTGTCAGATGAGGCTAAGATCAAACACCTGCAAGATCTGTGCCCAGAAGCCACCTACAAGCTTGAGTTAGTGGAAGCAGATCTGACAAAGCCAGAATCATGGGAGGCGTAAGTTTCCTTCAAAGTATTAAAAAAATTTGGAGTCCTATTTTGTGGTGTACCATAGGGTTGGTGGGTTGATTTTAACATCCAGCAGCAAACTATGTGTATATCCAGAAGGTGTTGCATAAACAAGTTTACGTGCTGCCACACTGGGGCTGCTGTCACAACACGGGCCTCAGTCCCACCCAGTCACATTATAGTGACATCGGACCAACCAGTCCTAGTACTGTTCCCTACAGTGCAAGGCGTCTGGCAGGGCAGCTACTAGATTGCCAGTTTTTTAGTCTAAGGTATGACTTTGGCAGGATGTGAATTCCTGACCTCCTGCCTAGCAAGTGGGTGCCTTAACTGTTAGACTGTTGAGGCATTCCGCACACCATTAGGGGTCAGTGGCAGAAAACATATATAGTGAAAGTTGCAGGTTAGTTGTATGTGTCACGTGTATGAAGATTTCAAATGATGGGTCAGGGTTGCACTAGTTTATGGGATATATGGACAGGTTATTACATGTGTGCACATTCACGCAGTGTAAAGACGGTAGAGGGATGAGGGTGGTCTGCTGGCCTCAGATCACAAGAAACCTTGCCTGGCCATTAATTTTCATAGGTTACAAACTGACCAGGCTATACACTTTTTTGCCAAATACAAAAAAAGGAGAAAAAATGAGAATGACCTGGGGCAATGAAAATTTCAGCCGGCTAGCGAATTTCAAAAGATACTATTACTAGCCTGTCAGAATAGTGAAAACGTGGGAGGAACTTCCCCATCCCTGTGGTAGGGAAAAAAAGAACTAATACCCATCCGCAAGCAAAATATTACCTCAGCTTGATTTCATTCATCACTCTTGCTTAGTTCATGCAGCTGGATTCATCACTCTTGCAGCATGGTGATGATAATTGCTGACCTGATGACGTTTCAGAGCTGTGAAGGGTGTGACCTACGTCATCCACGTCGCCAGCCCCTTCCCCAACTCACAGCCGAAAGACGAGAACGAAGTAATTCAGCCTGCTGTCGAAGGCACCCAGAATATCTTGAAAGCCTGTGTTGCTGCCAAAACAGTCAAGCGGATTGTTCTCACAAGCTCATGCGTTGCTGTCAATTGTGAGTTTTGTTTTCTTGAATCTTAAATACAGACTGAGTAAGTTCTGCAATTGGAACAAAAGAGAAAGTTTTATTTGGCATATTTTTGGCATGTGTATGTGAGGGGCAGGGTGGTTCAACTAAGATGAACACGCACGAGATTTGCAACCTCCCAGATGCTGTTGCAGCAAATCTTTAGTTATTCATGTTTTGTTCATCAAAGAAGTCAATCCAACAAGAAGTACTTGAAATAATCAAGTGACTGTATGCAGACGCATGTAACCAAGGGAGCTTACTGTACCCAAACACGTTGAAAAGAGAGGGTCGAACGAAAGGGACAATGCAGATCCTCGAGAAATCTGCCATTCTTTATTATCATCAAAGAAGTCTTTAGTTGTAATGGTGCCATAAATTTCGTAGAAACTATTGTATGCCTGTTTCATTGTATCTGGGGAATGAAATGACAAAAGAATCCAGGACCACAGTGCAGAGTGGGAAATTTGTGTTGGATTAAGAGACTGTAAAAGGGGAACAAAGATAAAATTCAAAGTCGTTGCTGTCCATGCTTGAGAAGGGAATGTGTGTTGCCCCAGGGAGCAACCAGTCCAGCGACAAGGTGCACACTGAGGAGGACTGGAGTGACGTTGACACACTGGACGCATACGCCAAAAGTAAGACACTGGCAGAAAAGGCAGCATGGGATTTTATTAAAGAACTGCCAGGTGAGTTTTGCCAGTCATCCGTATAATTGCCATTGTCAGCATTTTCACCATTGTCATCGTTGTCACCATTGCTGTCACTGTCCTCTTCTTCCTCCTCTGCTCCTGTGTTAATTGGAAAGTCTGTGCAGGGTGTGTGTGTGTGTGTGTATATGTGTGCATGTGCATGCACCTTTGCATGCTTGTGTGTCATTTATATATAGTTCGTGGTACATTCATCTACTGTTTTAACCATTTACAATGACAATTTTTCATATATAATCTGACTATAATTTATTTTGATGAGAGTCTGTGACTTTTCATTCCCTTTTGATCATGCCACTGGACAGATGAAGACAAAATAGAGCTGGCTGTCATAAACCCTGCATATGTCATGGGCCCCGTCTTGCATGGATCACAGTGCACCAGCATGGAGGTGAGCATAAGCTGTCAACAAATAACTTAAATGTGTGCTTGTAACAATGTTTGTCAAGAGGTTGCATGGTGTTTTTCATGTATATATATATATAATGCTTTTGCTATTTTGTGACAAGCATGCAATTTTTACAAAGTGATATAAACATAACTACCAACTGTTCTGAGGGTAGTTGGCTATGCCATGTTTATTTTCACATTTATAAAAAAGTGGATTTTAAAATGTATTTTTACAACATGAAAATAAGATGGAATTTTCGTTTTGTTCATGAATTGTGTACAAGCTACTAGAATTAGAACAAAACAAAATTCATGAGCATGGTACAGGCCATCAAATCATGTTCAGTGACAGGTTCTCACAGAATGCAGTGACTAGTTGGATGCAGCTTAAGCTAACAATATAAACATAAATCTTGCTATATATGTGGATAGATATCTGGAGATAGTGTTATGTTGTGTAAAAGCACATCTTGCTACTCTCAGTCCTCATTTTGCCCTAATGCTATTCTCACTAGTGTCAGGAGGTTGGCACCTCTGTATAAGGGGTTTGAGGCCAGTCTAGGTGCAGTAATGAGTACTGTTTTGGGGCTGTCTAGGTGCTGAAGCGACTCCTAGAGAGGTCTTTGCCAGCTGTGCCAAAGTTGAACTTTGCATTGGTGGATGTGCGGGATGTAGCTGCTGCTCACATCAAGGCCATGACCTTGCCTGAAGCTGCAGGTACGAGACTTCGGTGGCAGTCTGTGTCACTCTGAGTAATTTGCTTTTGGGGGCAGTCATAGCACTTGAATACATCTTGTGTCTTGCAAAAATAAGTTTTCTGTACATGTGGCACCTATTTTTATTTATCAGAGCTCCTGATAGTGCACGATCGTGGGTAATTTGAGCACAAAAAGAATTGTTGACCCCTGGTTTTTTTTTTTTGTTGTGTTTTGTTTTTTTTTTACAAAATGATCCATAGATTTCAGGCTAGATGGGTCATTTTGATCCTTGGTTTTAAAAAATTCCAGAAACACTGTATAAGGCTGGCGTTTGGGATTTCCCCAGGACTTTATTTTCCTCCCATTCCTCTTCCTCCGTCCTAGCACCTTTCATCACCATCTATCTTCTTTCCCATCTGTACGACGGCCTTCGTGCTTGATTTGACATGTCATGAACAACAGCTTACAGGTTGTTTTCCATATACACCATGTGATAGAAAGAACAACTCGGTTGGTTTAATGTTGTTGATAGCAGAGGCTGTTGTAGGATGGAGTGGGAAGGGAGGAGGACATGAAGGATATGGGGGGGGGAGGAAGGGGAGACAACCAGAGATCCTTAAAACATGCCCTTGCCTCCATTAGCCAGCCCTGTATAAACAGGTGCCACATGCAAAGAAAGTAGACATGATGGAAATGGGATCTGAACCTTGGACCTTCTGTACTTTTTGCAAACATGCTTTGGTGCTATGCTGTGGGTCACCCCAAGCACTTGTAGTGAGTGGAGTGGGTTTAAAGCAAGAACCCTGAAACAAACGTTGACAAGAAAATTGGAAGTTGTATTGTAGGATTTGGTCTGTTTTAAATGCAAGCACACACAAAGAAAAGAAGTGAATCTTACATGATGGAGTACATTTCAAATCACTTTGTTTCATTTTTTTTTGGGCGGCGGGGAGGGGGTTGGGGTTGGAGCAGGCTGGAAGTCGGTTATCAGAAGCACTCCCCCCACCACCCCACTTGGCAACCTTAAAACACATGCACAATCTGCACTCATCACCCAGCAGATCTTAGAGGACCATCAATGAGGAAAGTAAATTCCACAAAGAAGGGATAAACTTGCATAGTTACATTTGTGATTGAGGCAATGCTTTTTTTTTAATTTCAGGAAACCGACATCTGATTGTTAATACCAACATGTGGATGAAGGAGATGGCACAGATTTTGGCAAAGGAGTTCAAACCTCAAGGTAGTTCATGCATTTGCTTCATACTTTAATTTATGTGGATATATATATTTTTCCCTTTAAAGGTTTTCTTAAGCCTCTGAAAGGTTTGATTTGATAGGACTGCCATTTGTCAGGAACACAGTGATCTTACCTATTTCATGATGTTTTTTTTCTCAAATCTTCCTTAGTATATTTGGACAGTATCACACAGTATTTCAGGGACATTAATGTTATTTTCCTCTTAACAAGAAACATGTAAGGTTGTTTATATGAAGTATATATATATGGCATGAAATTGTCAGAATTGAGACTTGCACATGCTGTATCTTTTCACTTGATTTTCACTTATCAGCTTCCCCTTACAAGAACTAAGTGAAAGTAGCAGATTTTAGTTATTTACTGAACAGAAAGCAAGCAGTGTGAGGTCTAAGTGGACACCGTTAAACTTGTGGTGCCGTAACTTTTTTTTTCCAAACCAGGCTATGGTGTGCCAACAGTGAACTGTCCCTACTTTGCTTTGTACCTGTCATCAGTCTTTGACAAAACTATTAAGATGATCCTGCCTCAGATTAACAAGGTTCACAAATTCGACAACAAGCGGGTGAGTCTTTATCCTTTTTCTCCAGCAGACAGCATGAAAGAGAGGCTTAAGGTTTAAGGGAGACAATTAGCAACAGTCTGTTACACAATTTAGGGAAGCTACTTGATTTGGGTCCATGTAGAAGCAACGATGCCTAAATTGGGTAGTTTTCCAGTGTTGTGAGACTCATTGACTGCGGTCTAATCACACTGCTGTTCACAAATAATTATTTTGATTGGGGTCCATATTTAAATGTGGGACACTAAAAGGCTGCATGTTTCTTCATGCATCACAAAGTGAACTGTGTCAGGAGGCAGACAAAAGATGTCTGTTTCATTTGATTTTTACCTGAAATCCTTGGATGGTCTTCAGATGAAGGAAGTTCTGGGGATCGAGCCCCGTGATGCTAAGGAAACCCTCATTGACATGGCCTACAGCCTCATCGAGAGTGGGTTCATCAAGCGCACCAAGAAATATCGTGGCCCAGGGGGCATAGAGGTCAGCCATTGATTGTGTCTGTGGGAAGGATGTAGTGTTACGTCAGTAATCATTCTAAACGTTAAGAACCATTTACACAGACTGTTCACCTGTCTGTTCTAAACGTTAAGAACCATTTGCACAGACTGTTCACCTGTCTGTTCTAAACGTTAAGAACCATTTACACAGACTGTTCACCTGTCTGTTCTAAACGTTAAGAACCATTTGTACAGACTGTTCACCTGTCTGTTCTAAGCATTAAGAACCATTTGCACAGACTGTTCACCTGTCTGTTCTAAACGTTAAGGATTAAGGACCATTTACACAGACTGTTCACCTGTCTGTTCTAGACGTTAACACATTCGTGACGTAGAATCCTACCTAGAGTAGAGTCCCGGTGGACTGGGCATTTTTAGCCTTTGTTCAAAAATTCATTAAAAAAATCCCCCAAAACAATAAAAAAAACATTATATAAACTTGCTATCTAACTACAATAATAAAAGAAAATTCATTTCTTACCGTGTTTCTTGGACCTTGTTCCATAATTTGTAAATCCTTTGATGGAAACACAGCTGAAGTTGAAGAAATCAAAAAGTCCTCGCCATTCCTTATACACAGTCTGTTCGGTACTGTTTGCAACACGTGCTCGCACGTTTTTCTCTTCGTAATCACTTTCTTGGGTCTTTCAGGCACAAATACTCTTGTCTTCATCCACTTTATCACAGTAAATTTGCGAAACAATGTCATTTTGCTCTTCAGCGTGTATTTTGAAGAGTAAATCTAGCATTTCTCAAGTGACAGAGCACATGTTGATGCTCGCTTCAAATTATTGCCGAAAACCGGTCTCATTGTCAGTTTAAAACAAAGTAAAGGGAAGCAACTCGTGAAGAAATGAATCAGCTTTCGATTGTAAGAGTTCTTTCCCTTAAAAGGTTAGCAGATGAAATTTTAAAAATCATAATGCGCACAGACTTAATATCGCCCGTGCGGCCAAAATGCCTTGCCAATGGAACGGGCGGTCTTTGTTGCGTACGTTGTCAAAGAGTTAAGAACCAGTTACACAGACTGTTCATCTGTCTGTTCTCATGTTCTCCCCTCTTTTTTCTTTCTCAGTGTGTGCATGCATGTGCATTAGATTTGAGATATTTACAGATAAGGTACGTTGTGGTCCTTGCCATTTGCGTGTGTGATTGCGTTGTACATCAAGGGAAGGGAAGAAAGATGTGTGTTAGTGTGCTTGTTTCGTCTTTGTAATTTTGTCGATGTGGTTTTCTAGAGGAGCTGTGGTGCATCATGGCTACAGCTTCAAAATAGTTTGGCAAAAAGACCGCTGCTTCTTGGTTTTAAATTGTTTGTTCAGCATTCAGCCATCTGCTTGAAACAGAGGAACATTTTTCCTGAAAAAAAACCATTTCTGATTTTCTAATGACAGGAAGCCAAGGCAGAAGATAGCAAGAAAGAGGAAAAGGAAGAGAAGAAAGAGGAAGGAGGCGAGGAGAAGGTGAAGGAGAATGGTGATGTCAAAGAAGATGCTGAGGATGATCTGAAGAAGGAGGGAGGAAAAGAGGAAGGGAAGGACACAGAAGGACAGACAGAAGAAAAGAAGGACGAGAAAACCGATGAGCCAGCAGCTGAGGAGAAGAAAGAAGAAACCTCGGAAGCCAAGACAGAGAACTAATCTTGACGAGGGATGCGTCTGCAGTCATAAAAATGGATGAGGACATCACTAATTTTCACCCGTTTTTTTTTTTTCTCTCCCTTCCGCCTCCTCGTATGTGTGTCTGTTACTGTCAGGGGAGGATTAATTCCTCCCTTGCTGACCAGGGACATAAAGGGGTGGGGAAAGCCGAAGTCCGTGAACCCGCGAGTTTACTGCCTGATGGAAATAGAAACTTGCGCCTGTCTTTTCCCCCCAGTTCGTGGTTTCCATCTACCCCCTCCCACCTGGAAGAACATGCTGGATTGTGATCAAAGTCTGTTGAAGGTGGGAGCAGCGTTGAACTCTGTTCTGTGAGCTTTCATGGGCCACTGTTGAGATAGACATTGCTTTTGCGTTAGCGATTGGAACAGGTAAGAACATGTTGGATGGAAGTGAACCCGGAACGTCATCAACAATGCTTAAATCAGCATGCACATTGTTTCACGTATACATAGTGTATAATTGTGTCTTCTGAATCTGATTGTACACTTTTTTGCCGCAGTCATTTTCAGTATTGCTGTTATCTGCAATGTTCATTTTACTGAGTTGGGAAGACCTGAATGTTACTCTGGTGCAAACTGGGTTTCTCACCTACAGATTTCAATCTTGCTAGTGCAAGCAGCAGCTTTCAAGAACAAAAAAAAAAAAAAAAGTGTCCAGCACTTTTGTTTTCAATTTCTTTGAGATGTCTGCTGGATTTGTTTAACAATACGGCGTACAACGTATTATTTGAGCTGCATTGAAAATGGTTGTGGCGGTCTTTGTTTTTTTGTTTGGTTTTTTTTTTGGCAGACAAAATTATACTTAAACAGTTGAGCATGTTTTCAGTGATTATGTTAACTTAGTTTTTACAGCAACTTTCATCTTTTCTTTTTCTCTGATGGCAGAATTAGGAATTGGGACATAAACGTAGTTTGTCCGTTACTTCATTAATAGGCAAACAAATTGCAAATGGAGTAAATACAAAGTAAAAGCAGACTAAAGAAAAAAAAACTAAAATGGGCAAAGTCCTTAAACAGTGTCTTGCTATTAAAGCGTAAGGTCAGGCCTTATTTGCAGACTGTAATTAACTTGGAGTCATACATTTCTTATGTTACAAGGAAGCCATATTTTCTAGGTGCTTGAGTTTTGACTTGTCAACGCTTACGTATTGCAATACTATTAACTAGTCACCTTCATTCTTGACATGTCTAAAACTTTTTATATCAGCTTTACACTCCTGAATTGCATTGCCAGTGTTTTTACAAATTTTGTAAATAATGTATGCCATTAACTGTTAGGAATTGGTAAGTATTGTATTTTGATGTCCATATTTATGTCCATAACGATTTTTGAGAAGAGGTTCGTTGCTTCACGTGGACATTGTAGGTATCAGGACTAGCATCATAATGGCTCTGTTTTGGCTAAGCCAGTCGATGATGGCTTTAGATAAGACAGTTTGGATAGTTTGTTGTTGATGAATCTCTGTTTGGGTTTTTTTTTCACATAAAGGGACCAAAACTGGCATTAAAACCAAGCTTTAATTTAGAATATAGGCCTAATTAAAAATGGTTTGATTGTAGATATTGTTTAGGAATGCTTCTAGCAAGGGTTCATAGTTGGTGCAGGTACAAAAGCTTACCTGTTTTGAGACATCAGTATATTTGTAATTATTGAATAATACCTCTAATGGATGTAGGGAAAAAAGTGATGCAGCTTTATCACCAGACAGGTGCACACCTTGTTCTTGGTAAAAGATCAGTTAATCATTATAGGATTCATGGCTTGATGATTACAGTGACCTGTGTTCATGCATCGTCAGCAGTGAACATGAACAGCGGCTAGACAACTTGGCACATAAATGGGCATTTCAAGAGACAGAAAAGTTTCTGCATTTTTCTGAAGTTGCTACAAAATGTTGAAGCTGGGAATGAAATGATTCGTGCTTAGCAGACCGAGCAGAATGGCTATGACCTTGTCAGTTTGTATGAAATTTATGTCATTGTTGATGTACATTGATATATACACATCATAAGCCACAAACTTTTTTCCCAATCGAACTAATTTCAGTCTTCAAAAAAAAAAATTTTAAGCCAAGATTGCTGGATAATTTGTAAATACAGCATGTTATTTTGATAAGTGCTAGTTCATTGTTCTGTTGCTTTGTGCAAGTCACTTTAGGGCTCGGCAGTTGCGACACATTTACAATGCGAGTCTGGACAACTTCTTTGTACATATTTGTGGATAAGCTTATTTTTCCTTTTTTATGATGCTGCTTTTTGTAGCTTTAGGCAGCAATCGCAGTCTGTCTTTCTAATCTTACTTCTATGATCCTTTTTAATTTCTCTGTAGAAAAGCCAGTCTCTTAAGATGTTTAAGGGGACTTTTTTAAAAACATGAGTCTGGGTAGTTCTTCAGGACACACCTTGAGAATTTGAAGCTTTGGTTTTCTGTTTTCTACACCGTAATGGCATCAGAAGGTTAATTATTTGAAGGTTTGTTGACAATACTGTGAATCCTCCATCTTTTCAGGTATTGACATTTACGAAGTGTCTTTTTGAAAAAGTCAAAACCAGGCAGAATACCGTGGCAGGACCATAAAGAGGATCTGTTTTGAAATTTCTGGGGCATGATTAGAGCATTGAAAGATGTTTTTCAGGTCAGCTAGGAGTCACAGGATGAAGACAGGAAGGAATGTAAGGGATCTCTTTCAGTGACTATTTTGTTATCCATCCAATGAGAATGACTGAGGTACGAATGCTATGCAGTGCATCATAGTGGGGAAGGCTCTGAGCAGTTCAAAACCAGAATGAAGACAGAAAACAGTGAAGGGAAGCTTGTTGCTTTACTGCTGATTCCATTTCTGCTGCACTATGCTTTTTTTTTTAAAATGTGCTTTTCGGTTGTTTTCAGTGGCCTTGAATGCTGTATGCAAGGTTGTTGTAAACATTGATATGTTGATCGTGGCTGATTGTATTTCTGTGTTCATGTTAGCTGTACATGCCAGAATCATGAATATTTCCATACTTTCTTACCTTAAAAACTCTGCAGACAGTTGCACAGGAGTGAACAGTGAAATTCTTGTTTTAAAAAATATGAGTGAACCTGCCAGATAACACTGAAAGAACAACCATTTTATTTAAATTTAAAGTTGTTTTAACTGTCAGCGGGACAACATGCAGAAGCAGGAATAAAGTTACATAAATTATAATGGTATTATAGGACTTTAATCATCAACCAGAGTCTCGGAGTTTATGACCAATAATGCAGCTGCTTATAAATCATAGCTCTGCACATCTTTGAAAGTGGAAGTAAATGTATATGAGAATTTTTGTATGTCTGCTAAAATGATGTTATACAGCACTGCTTGCATCAAATGCCTATATTTCAGATGAAGGTAGAACAGATATGTTTATAATAAGCAATGTTAGATGTGTGATGATAAATTCATCTTTGGGTTCCTGCCATTTTCTGCATAATTGATGCTTGGTCAATGCATTGCTCAAAAACTTTCTGGCACTGTTTAAGAATTGATTCTAATACATTGCAAAACAACAGTAACAAGAACAAAGAGTTTGTGTTTGGTGTGCTAGATTGTAAATCAGATCTTCAACAGCAAAATCTCTTGCCGCATTGCTTGCTTTTAAAAGCAGTGTTTGGGTTTTGTTTCCACTTGCTTTTTACAAGAAAATTTATTTCTATGTGCCGCTGGATTTGGAGGGTTCCCTTTTTAAATAACCTCTCCGCTGTTTTAGTACTTAGTAACGGTTGAATAATCCATTTAACACCTCCTCCCACCTCTCCAAAGTTCCAGAAGAAACAAGATATTACGCTGGTGATTATTATTGCTCATTTTATGGGTACGGCATGTTTGATGGCTGTCATGACAGGGTTAAATGTTTCTTTTTAAACTTGTGCTTGAGGTCTTCTTTGTGTGCGGAGAAAATAGACCTGTCTTTGAAGCTTCCTGGTTTTCCCACCAAATATTTGTAAGCGTCCCTCAGCCTTTTCTAGGTTGGTAATAATGACTTTTTTTCCCTTTTCTCTTTCAACTTGTGCATGAATTTTATGTGCAGGATTACAGTGAAAAGAATTGAAAAAGCAATTTGCCATCAAAATGTGCATTTGCAATTTTACATTCAGTATTACTTCGTCAGTATTTTTATTTTGTCGTCTTTTGTTTGCTTGCTTTGTGTTATCTTGGGGGGGAGGGGAGCGAGACCTAGAGGAAAGAGTCAGCAAAAATTAAGAAGGATTGACAGAACCTGAAAAAGAGTTGCTGTAGAGGAAGTACTTGTCTGCGACTGAATGGTTAGTATGCTGTTGAGTGCAAAATACATGATTAGTGTTAAGCATGAATAAGCAACAGATATTCCATGATGGAATATTTACAGCATGTTGGATAGTGATCAGAACTGTAACACCACTGAATTGAAGTGTAGCAATATGATACGTTTCCCTTCATAGTCAATGAATTTCCAGGAGTGCACATAACATTTTTAAAAATATTGTTCAAGAGATTGAACCTAGAACAGTAATCTCTTTTTTGTACTGTGAATAAGCTTTCTCAAGTAAAAGGTGACAGCACTAAAGAGGTAAAATCTATTGTTGCAATTATTGTTGTTATGTTAGATGCAAAGCTTACTAGGTGTGTGTGACTATGTGACAGGAGCATTTACCGTCTCATGTGTACCAGAAACAGATGTCTGTGTCTGACTTCAGTAATTTCACCAGAAATGTTATCACTGTGAATTTTCCCATCACTCACTTCTATTGCACAGGCAGTCCTAACATCACTTCTGTTCTGCCTTTTGTCTTTGGCTGATGTGCTCGTTATCGATGGGTCCTGTCTGTTTGTCTGTTGCCTTCACTACTTGTCAGAATACTGACCATCCATTCAGCCTGGAAACCATATTTTGTAATACTGTACTTTTACAGTTGAAATCTATGTAAGATAATGCCATTGCATGCTCTTTGGAGACTTATTTTTTATTTTGTATTTTTTCAATTTAAACTGAAGGTAACAAAAAAATCTTGTGCTGTTTTGGTCCAATTTTTCTGTGAGGTATGTCTGTTTTAAGAGCTGCTTTAAGATGTATCATTCCACTAGCATATTTTTATTGTTACAGATGTGTGATCTGATAATAGTGTTGCACAGTTCTGATGATGTGATGATGTTTGAAACAAACTATCTGTGTTCTTTCAGACTTAAAACAGTGCTGGACTTGCGACATGTTCATAATTTGTCCATCAGGACTGCAACAAGCTTGCTGCTTTGTCACCATCCACTCTCATAAATAAGATGTAATTTCCATTGATAACCCTGACTATTTTCCTCCCCCTTGCTATTCTCTGCCCATCCCTTACTTCTGTATCCACCCCTCCTCCCCATCCTACAAAGGGAGAACTGATAATGGTGCAAGTGAATGTTTTGTCATCTGCATGTGTGCGCGCGCAAAGCCTGGGTTTCCGCCATCTGCAGTAGTAGTGATGGTGTGGGTCACTCAAGCCAGGAATACAAGGCCAAAAGGTCACAAGGTTGGATCTAAGGACAAACTAACAGCTTACGATTTACCTGTTTTGTCTTAATGTAGCCATGTGAGCGAATCTGATGTGAGGTCCCTTTTCTTTCTTGTCCTGTTTTTTTTAAATATACATTTGTGCTGAAATTGTTGCTGCTCGTCATTAGTTCGCATTCAAAGTGAAACGTCCGCCAGAAGAGTCGTGTAAAAGAAGCCTACCATGTTGTCTCTGTACAGTTTGTTGTGGCAAGGCATTTGCAGAATCTCTTTTGGCTGCACATAATTACCATGTTAAGCTGTCCATCCTGACGTTATCTTGCCTGCAGACATTGTTGGCCTTGAGAGTGGAAGAGCGTACCAACACCTCAGATATTTTCTTAACATCGATGACAATGCTCAATTTGACTGGTAGTAGGGATTTGTCCTAGATGTTTGCCTGGGCCTTTATGGGTGCCAAGGAATACAGTGGCACCCAAACCTGGCAGTCCTTTGATCCATTTAAAGATTTTTTTTATTTTCACTGTTAACTCCGTGGTTGATTTTATGGAGAAAGCAGTTGAAAGGAGGTCCACTGATTTTTTAGGTGGAGAATGCCATCAGCGAGAGGTGTGCGAAGGTTTTGGTGTCGGCTGTCTGCAAGTTGTTTTCACTTGCTTCTGGCATTCAGTGGATTTCTGTACTGAATGTTGAGACCGAAGTTTCCAGGAAACACCAACAAGAAAGAGAAACTAGTCCAGTCATTCAAACTGATTGGTTTAGGTCTGTGCTTTATCTTTTATCCTCCTTCCTTTTGGTTCATTCCACTTCACTCACTTTTCCCACTGCCCACGACCATTTCCATCTTTAACAGCCAGCGAGGAGGATGAGAACTCATTCCGCTCTGTTCTCAACATCAAAAGCCAGGGATTTTATGGCACTGACAGTGTGGTATTCAGGAAAATTTGGAACATAACGATCTGATAAAGTGAGCGGCTCTCTTCTGACTGCCATGCTGCCTTGAGATTTGTGTATATGCTAATGTCAACTTGCCAAGTTTGTCTGTGGGATTCAGTAAATGTGAACAAGTTTTGGTGTCAACCTGCTTCCCATCCACTGTGTACTGCTTAACCCCATGTAAGCCAGTCATTATACCAACAATTTTTAATTACAATTATTATTATGTACTGTCTGCTCAATACATTGTGCATTATGTGAAATAAACTTTTGTTTAGAAAAAATTCATGTTCTACTTTTCTTGGGTTTGTATCCAAGAGGACCCCTCTTTTAAAAATGGATTTGGTTTATTCAGACCAAAAATAATTTATCAGAAAACCGAGACAGCTTATTATTGCTCATTTACATTCTGTCCATTACAATTCACACCAAGATATGGAATTTCTTATTTATTTTTTGATGGAAAGAGACGAACTACAGGCTGAAGAAAATCAATGATTGCTGTTTCACCACTTCGTTGCCAACTATCCCAATCCGCATACAAACATTTATAAATGTTAACTTCGATTCCGTCTTGAGGCCAAGGGTGGACCTGCGGCCAGCTGCATTGCTTCGGCATAGGTCCTTAGTGCAGGTGCAAGAATAGACTAGCATAGAATGTTGATTGCTTGAACCCTAAAGAAACTTTTAGAGAAAAACTGGCGTGTTTGGAACAAGAGGGGAGGAGACATACGGGCGGACTAACTTTGGCACTGAAATTGCGTCTGTAGCAACAGGTACAAGACCCACAGCAAGTGACTGGAAAACCCCAGCTCTAACCACCACCTTTGCATACCCCCCTCCATAACCCTCATCCCCACCCCTAACATACACAGCCATGGGTGCGAATTTTGGGTTAGCGGGTGGAGTGGAGTAAGAGGTGTGGGGGTTATATATGAGGGTGGTGGTTTGGGGAATAGCAGGAGGAGGGGTGGTACGGTTTGGGGCATTAGCTGGCAGGGCTGGGGGTTTCAGGTCCTGTACGTGCCCCCTCCCCAATCTGCAAACATCCCCATCCCTTCCCAGACACTATCAAGGAAGGTTGTCTGCCGCGTGTCCCAGTTTGACGACCTCCGAAACACATTGTGGGTGTTATTTCAGAGCCATTTTTGTCTCAGTTTCAAACAGAAAATATAGTTTAAAAACCCTGAGTTGATCACAGGACGAAACGGATCAACGTGTTAGTCGCTGAGTCCAACAGACGTGGCTCGTCTCGTGCTTGATAAGAAGCATAGCAACCGGCATATCTGTAGGGCTATGTAGTCTGAACTATTAGGGGTTTAGTTGGGTGTACGATCAGCGTAAGTTACGCCAAAGCTGTGCAACTGCCCCTGGACTAAGGAATTACGCCAAAGCTGTGCAACTGCCCCCCCCCACCCCTGGACTAAGGAATTACGCCAAAGCTGTGCAGCTGCGTGGCAGCAGGTGTACAATCCACGAAGGGAAGGCAAAGTGTAGAAATGGTAGCTAAGTCAGTACATGAGTCTCATCCATATCTCGTCTCCACGGTTAGTGCAGTGTTGTCTCCCATAGTCCCGTCTCATAGACAAGCACTTCATCGTTCATAAGCTTCCTTCAGTGCTTAGGACCATGAGGCTGTCACCAACCACAGGTTTTTTTCCCCGGGCATGCAGGTCCTAATGTTTCCCCTGCAAGTTGCAGCGTGGCATCATTCTGTGAGAAGGGGTGCACTAAGGTCTGTCAGGACATACCTTCCCAACAAGATACTGATGTACTGAGGGCACTGTCGCTGGGTATATTCAAAAGAAAATGTAATGAAGTGTTTTATTTGCTTAGTACATGTAGTACATCATTACAGTACAGTACAACAGAACCTGTTACAGCTGATGGACATTCTGGACAGTCTTAAAGAAGCACTAGCGCATGCAGAGCAGAAACGAAAAATTAAACGACTTTAATTCACGGAAAGAATTAGACAGTGCAAATTATTCTCCTCTTAACCCAAATCACCAAACAAATTAAAGTTAAAAGTAAAGAAGCCGCCTTTTGTGGAGAGAGAAAACCTGCAATGCAGTTGTTTGATGAAAACGTCATTCCCTGTTCCCATTTTCATGACGTGAAAAGCAGCCATTCGTTACTCGTAACAAGTCTTGCTCATTCACACTCACGAATTGTTGAAGTAAAGGAGTAAGATAAACCAGATCTTCAACGTTTATCTCGACCAGGTCCGGCAAGAAATTCCCAGAGCTGACTCGCTGTGTCAAGGGCTGAAGAATCCTGGGTCTCGGCAATCGAGGAAGTCCTTCCACCACCCCACCACCACCCCCCGTCCAACTCTCGGACCTTCCTCGTGTACTCCGCGTGGTGTGGTCGAGGCAGCACATGGAAAAAAATGGAAGGTAAGAAAATGGTAAATTTTTTCTCTCTCTCTCTCTCTCTTTTTTTTACTCTCATAAGCCTCTCCAGCTCCTTACTTGACCGATGTGGGGGGGGGGAGGGGCTGTAGCCACCAGTCCTCATTAGTCAACGCCAGGTGCACTGTCAGTCCACCTTTCACAAAAAAACCCCTAACCCGCGATACTTCTTTCTCTCGAAAACTTGCCAAACAATAATAACAACAATGAAAATGCCTTTTAAATTTGTCACTACATACATATGGCGCTGTCCATGGAGGACGCATGCGCAAAGACCTTTTCGGTTTTAAGTAAGACTACTGCACGTGATTGGTTCTGCGGGACGGTTGCTTTTACGTGATGCTAAACGGACTACGGACCGTCAAAGAGGCAGACGCCGGAGGGTTAACTATTAGTGTGATGTGTGATGTGTGATGTACGGTCCACTGGCGTCGCTAGTTGACGTAAAGTTCCGCAGAAAGTCCGCAGCAAGCGGCATGAAGTGCACGACCCACGAGAGACAAAGACCAGACAAGCAAATGAGGTCTTGCCATGACATACGGTAAGCTCGGGGACGTCAGGTGACATCGGGGCTGTATCGGAAGACGTTTGGAATTAAATTCAAGAGCGCCGACACTTCACAACGGAATCTGTGCCATCAAACGGGATAAATTGGTGGAGACATGACATACGGCATTGTCTGCCCGGCGCGGTAGGCTTTAGCGGGTTATCAATCACCGAGAGATTTATTTTAAAATAAGGCGGGTGAAACTGTATCTCACGCTAGCGATTGCAAGCGAGGCGCGCCCTTAGTTTGTGAGTGACACTTTGCTCGTCAATCGTTGGATTCGGCATAACTGGCTGCAGGTGTGGCAGGTAAGTTAACGTGGGCAAATAAAAGATGGGGAATCTCAGGTTATTTCCAGCGAAAAAAATGCACACTGATAAAACTTACGAACGAAGGCGTGGTGTTGGTAAACCGATAGCTACCTGTCATTTGATTGCTGACGTATTGACCGCAGCGTGCAGTGGATGGCTTGTTTTATGATTTATGGGATACCCTGTTTCTATTGCATTAAGTGTTCGAAATACTGTAGAACTCAACGGTTGGTTTTCTCAGCGCTGGCAGCCATAACATTTTAAGTTTCAGAGTTTATACTGCGTTGTTAACATTAACAAGAGAAGCTCAGTTAGTCAATATCCTTATTCTTTTCTTTAACGACATAGGATAGGTGTTCGTTGATTTTTGTTATTCAGGGACGTGTGGGGAACGTTTGCTGGATTCACAGAAGTTTCATGCAGTCAAAATGTCTGTGCCTGTAGTCTGCACGCACAATTGTGGGCCATTGACAAGCCTCGTGATGTCCGAGGTAGGTGGACAAGTTTTCGACTTCTGCTGAATGGCTCCTATAAGCTAAAAAACAAACGAACAAAAAAAAACCAGCATTCACCAATGAAAAAAACCCAGATCGCCTTTTGAGATAAAGTAATCGAACTCTTATCATAGACTGAGATGACAATGAAATGACACTGCAGGCATAGTACTGTTTATATTTGTTCACTTGGACTCCCTCAATCAAATCTATAATGTATGCTGCGTTTTCCGTAGGCGAATGAATTCTCGTGAGGAATACCTTTCAGTTAGATTGCACCATGCTTTGTTGTTTTGTCCTTGAGGTAATTTAAGGAGCGACATGTTTACTATGGTTTCCTAAGGTCGTATCTAAGGACAGCGAAAAGGTGCGGTGAGTCACTGGATAAAAGTACGTGAGTCGCATCATCTTATAATAATAAAAATAAAATAATAACAATAAACAGTGAACAAGAGTACAGTTGTTTTGTTTACAAGCAGAGCCACAGTTCCCACCTCCCCACAAAAAGAGTGAAAGAGAGGGGGTCAGTGGGTGAGAGGGAAGTATATAAATCTGACAGCTTTTAGGCTTATGATACGCGTTGAGTAAAATGTGGCTAAAAATAGGACAGTTACTACATGCATGGGGCAGGCTGAGAATGTGCGTGCGTGCGTTTTTATGCTTACTGACGCGTTATTCGGTATTCTTCTGTGGACGTTGACACATCATACTATATTCTCCTGTGCCAGTTGCTGAAAATACCGCAATACCATCAATCCTTTGCCAAGTGTAATGAAAAATCTTTTTCTCAGTTAGGTATAGTGGGGTTTGCCGTTTTGGGCTGCATGCGTTCGTACATGTGTACCCGCATGGGTACATGCATATATGGGTACACGCATATATGGGTACACGTCTGGGTGTGCGAGTGTACACGTTGTGAGTTTCGTGATCAACCTTTCCTTTTAAATTAAATTTTGTGTTCATGTTTTAGTTCGTTTCCTTGCTTCTGTTGTATCTTTTTTCACCAACCTTCGTGCCCTTGTTCTAGCTATTAAGAAAGGAGAAAAAAACTGGCTCCGTTGTCTGGTATTTAATATTCGTGTAGAGGTTATCGCACACACACACATGCGCACGCACGCAAACGCACAGACACACACGCACACGCGCGCACACACACACACACACAGGAAAGCAGACATGCGAACACGGCTGTGCACACTCTCGCTCTCTTGTCCCTTCTCTTTCTCCTATCCCCACCATACACTCTCTTTCTATATATTTATATATCTGTATAGTGTGTGATGGCGCGCCCATTTTATTGAATAGGACAGCATTCAGAAATAATACCTTTATTAATCATACCACTTCTTGAACTAAAAGAAAAACATGCAATATGAAGACAAAACAACAAGGGTTTATCTAGGTGCACACAATTTTAATGTTCTCATAACTTCTCACTAAGACTATTTGCATTGATATAAAGTTTGAAACATTAAGTTTGGATTTCAGTGAGACGTCCCCAGATATTGGGCGTGACCAAGCAAATCGGTTTCATTTACGTCACCTTACGTGACATTTACGTCACGGGGTACAGGCACAATATTTTCACGTTAACATCCATTTTCTTTGCTTGAAGGTGCCCTTTGTTGGCCCGAGGATGGCAGATTTGTCTGAAAATATCGCAGATATTTTAAATGTTTACTGGCCTCCCGAGGCACGTTTTCGGAAGGTATTTGCTCATTAACACAATCTACTTCGTGCTTGCGATCTTGCAGCCATGAATGTGAAGACCTGTCCTAACTTAAAGAAACAGCCGTTGGTTAAGCCGTGATATGGATTATTTATAGACGGGGTTATTGCAAGATGCACATACGATGGATTTTAAATTTGGCACAAGCAAGTGAAAGCCTACCTAAACAAATGAAATTGTAGGCGTGATCATTACGTACGCACCCACGCACGCATGCACAGATGACAAAAACAGACTTATAGACCTACACTGTAATAGTTTTCTACAAACTGAAAACGATCTTCACCTCTGCGCACTGTTCTGCGCACCTCCCCCCATCTGTTCCACCACCCCAGCAGATCACCTACCCCCCTCCCCCTACACACACACACACACTTTGTCAGCTTTCTAATATTTAGCTTGACATAGCTTCTATGTTTGTTTTTTAACCGACTGCGACGCAAAATGCACGAATTTTGAGATGGAACAGGGTGCCAGTGCAGGTTCATGTCCAGCGTAAATGCACAGACTCGTTACAACCCACGAATAGACGAAAACTTATAATAAACAGGCCTAGTGGGTGTTGAAGCTCACGCTTGTCGATATAGGACATGCTAGAAGCTTGTTAAATAGTCATTAGGCCCAGACAGTGAAAATGTTAAAATATCACAGACCGGCCGCACTTCAAGTGAAGGTGGCGGCGAGTATCTGCAGCTGATATCCAGCCGTTTGCAGCATTGATTCTCGTTTCAGACCCTGACCCACGTGACGTCTAGCAGAGTTCGGTTGCATCAGTCTCACTCGCGAAAAGGCATGGGTGCAGCGGGTATATTTTTTCTGCAGGCAGTGATCTAGTTGTCTGATGTCGTCAGGCATAAAAGTATCCAAACTGTGTTAATGTTCTAGTATGCAGTTGCCTATCAAACCGCCCAAGAAAGACTTAAAGAAAATGTCGGAATACACAGACTTCCAGTAGGCAACACGGGGCGAACTAATTATAGGCTACACAGGCGTGCTGGCTCCCAGAAAATAAATATGTTCTGCATGAATACGAGCCTTTTTCTGTTTCAAATGTTTCCAGCACATTTAAATTCTTTGCTTAGGGGGATCGCGTGGTTCTAGACAGGACTGTTTGTGGTAAACCGGACGTTGTGGCACAACTGTAGAGCTCAGGTTTCCAAGAAAGTGTTGTGGTCAGTGCGTCTGCGAGAAGCGTGTTTTCTCTGAATGCTACCTGTTCGCAGGGTCCGCTGTTTGTTGCGTTATAACCCCAGATGCTGAACTTTATAATAATTGAAAATTTAATATTCCAGCCTATCAGCATCAAGCGCAGGGGACGCCTGGAAGAATAGTGTTCAAAATCTCTACTGATGTTGCTCAGGGGGGATAAATAGAAATTAAGAGCAAAACCACATTTTCAAATTTATAAAGTACAATTTTTTTTTCATTAAAAAAATTTCTTACCATGCTCGAAACACTGGTGGGTGTGGGATCAAGAGACAAAGAACGGATAGGGGTTAGAGAATACACACAGCTTAAAGAAGACACAACCATACAGTTTCATATTCCCAAATCGTGTCCGAGACACTGTGAGCATTCAAGGCACGCAGCTATAAATACTAAAGCGATGTTTGATTTCGACGTGTGTTTGTCGCTGTTTAGACCCGTTCTTCAAGCCGCGAGTTGTGATTTGAAGCCCAAAATCGTGCATCACACGAAGCGACAAATTTGTGTTGTGTTCGACTTGTCTCCACTGAATGTGTTTAGATAGATGAGCGTCTCGGGTCGCCTTTTCACCAAATGATAGGCATGCAGAACGTAAGCGGCATTACACTACCCGAGGATGGGAGACAAAGATTCCATAAAGCTATTTATTGCGCTTTGTAGATTATTCTAGCGTCATCCGGGTGGTGAACCTTGCTGCATACCAACAGGTGTTATTCGTTGTGGCAGATATTTGAAATAAAACAGTTTCTATTCTCGTTTGTGGCCGAGCATTATGTCTGATGTGAAACTAGTGCTACACGTCAGTTATATGCATTGTTCGGAACATCGCAGTTTCGAGAAATCCATTCTCTGCTTTCATTTCATAAGGTCTAGGCGGTTTTAAATCTTTACGTAATACGGAAGGTTAATCTTGCAAAATAGCTAGATTTTTCTTTTTAAAAATTTATCAACTTCGATGTTCTGCTTAATTGCATACGCAGTTTTCCCCCTTATTTCATAAATTTAAGTGGCCTTAGTGTACATTCGCCATGTTACCGTTATGAACACTTTATGTACAGAAAGGATGTAGAAAGACTTCACAAGTCTATATTAATTTTTGAACTGAAACGATCCAGTTGCATCACGTCTTCCTTGTTTTTGCTCGTTTTGCCTATATAAGTGCAAGTTTATTATGAACATATATATTGCATTTTCTGTATATTGCATTTTCTTTAAGAATTGCTATCTTTAATATGAAGTTTATATCAGCTGTACTAACTCTTGTGGCTGAATTATATACAGTATACGCTCGTGAAAAAAAGTACTCGTCATATCTTAATCGAAACCTAAGTGTAAATTTGGATGTAGATTTTTTTAATGTGACGCCTTAGCTTAATCAGGCAATAACTACTTTTAATCGGAAAGATTGTTCCGTGACCTGTTTTAGGTCTTTTGAGAGTGGGAGTGGATGAGACCCCCGCTTTTCTGGTGGGGGGGGGGGGGCATCGCGAGGGCAAGACCCATCTCCTCTCTCTCGCTGCCTTACCCTCCCCGACCCATTAGATACCCATTTCCAGCCGGGTCTCTGGCCGGGTCAATCGGTAACAAGAGTGCTGCGGCACACAGGTATCGAACCATCCCCTTCGGGTTAGGAGGCCAGGGCTCAAACCACTCGGGTATCCGCGTCTCCACTTAATCGAAAGTTATGCAAAATAGATTCTGAGGGCTTAACGTGTGACGCCACAGTTAAGCAAAATAGATTCTGAGGGTTTGACGTGTGACGCCACAACTTAATCAGACGTAACCACTTAATTGACAGCCATAAGAACGCGAGGAAGTAGGTCCTGAGAATTTTTACGTGTGACCCCATAGCTTCATTAGACATAGCTTTGTATGTCGATTTAGTTCTGTGAAAATGGTCTCTTTTGGTCTTAAACAGTTCAAATTTGTTGTTAGTTTTTTCTCTGGATATACTCAGTACAGCTATTTTAAGAACTTTGTAGTCCGGCAATTAAAATGAGCAATGGTGATTTTCACAAACTCGATTTCTAATAACGAATTGTGATACGAATGTTGTCCTGCATTTCTGAACAATAAAAATAGTATGACGATTACATAATACACAAATGTTACCAGCATATCAATAAAATCAAAATGACAGTAGACTGCCTTATCCTGTGTGTGTGTGTGTGTGTGCGCGCGCGTGCCTGCGTACGTACGGGTGTTTTGTTTGTCTCTATGTGTGTGAGTGCATGCGCGCGCGCGTGCGTGCGTGCGCACGCTACTGCCGGTTCTGGCTTGGCAAGAGTTGACTTTCTTGTCAGTGGAAAGACGAGGTAGACTGGGGGTTTGAGTTACGCTTGGTATTCAGTCCAGAATGAGAAGAATGGAGGACTTGCCTTTAGCCAATTTCCTCAGAGAGGGGACATTTCTTTAGCAATCTCCTTCAGGCAGAGGACAATTATTTTAAAAAAGTAAACTCAAGAGAGATACCACTTATTCAGACAGAGGACATTTCTTTAGTAAACTTCTTAAGAGAGAGGACAAATCCTTATCAGACCTTTTCAGAGTGAGGAAGTCTGTGGTAAAAATAAAATCACTGAATACAAACGAAAAAAACTCACATTTGAAGAAAACGAGTTATCTGAAAGAAACATTACTTAAAGAGAACATTTCTTTAGCAAACTTCTTCAGATAGAGGACATTTCCTTAGCAAAGTTCTGATGAGAGGGCATTCCTTTAGAGAACTGTTTCAGAGAGAGGACATTTCTTTAGTAAACATCTTCAGAGAAATAATGTTCCTTTTAGAAAACTTCTTCAGACAGGACACTTATGTAGTAAACGAATGTCATTGAATAAGCAAGAAGCTTTGGGGTATTTTTTATCTTGCCTTTGCCCTAGAAAGGATGTGGATATCACCTGTAGAACTACACACTCTCCAGCAGTACACAAACCCTTCTACAGTATACATACTCCCCTACAGCACGCAAACCCTTCTACAGCATACACACTCTCCTACAGCACGCAAACCCTTCTACAGCATACACACTCCCCTACAGCACGCAAACCCTTCTACAGAGTACACTCCTTCCTACAGTGTAACACTCTTCTACAGCAAGAAAACTCTCCTACAAGGCGAGGATTGTTGCTAGTCTACAAAATCCCGAAACTCCGAGCTTTTTACGAGTGTGCCAAGGGAAAATAACTGAACGTCAGTGAGTGCGCATACCTATCAGAATGGGGCAAGGTTCAAATGGTGTCTTGTCTCTGATCAGCTTGTTGTCGATATCGAAATATTAAATTTGGGTGACGGAAGATTTGATCAAGTTTTGGCGATTTTAAATTGCAGTTTTGTTTAGAGAGTTGGGCTGTATGTTTGCCACATAGTCGGACCGCGGATTGATAAAAGTGTCTCAACGGGTTTGCGCATGTTTTTGAACTAACAAATTTCTTGCAATCTTTTATCTTTCTCGCAAACATAGTCACACTTCTTGACGCAATATTTTGAAATATGCTGGAAATATTTTGCATGAGGTAATCGATATCGTGGTCCCAAACAAGAAACGGATAATCCGATATTCAACTGTTTAGTTTAGTGACACGAACAAACCCTGCACTGACAACGTCATGTGACATTTAATACGGTACATAGGTTCATAACTGACGGAGGACTTTCAGAATAAAGTTAGTTTAATCCTGTTTTAAATACGATTAGATTCGCTGCAAACTCGGATACTATAAACACACTTAAATAGTGCCATGAAGCAATCGTTGAAAATTTGCGAGCTGGCCTGTATTTCCTTTAGGGGTGAAATGATAGCAAACAGGAAAGTGAAATAAACGTATCAAAAGGAATTAAGTCTATTTTTACCTATGTGTTTAAAGGTTACGTTTTCCCGTGTATTGAAAGGCGCATGTAGGGTCCTGCTAACTGTCTGAAATAGACATGTCATGGATTAGAGAAAGCTGAAATCTTTTAATCTAGCCACAAACAATTTGACCGCATCCTCATATGAAACTAGGTTAGGATGGTTTGTTCGTCTCATCCTGACAGTCTGTAACGGGCTGTACTTCTTGTCTCGATAAACAGGCTACTTAATTGTTTTAAACGCTTAGCCGAACGGGAGACTAATTATTCATTGTTTCTACTAGCTTTTTCTTCTCAAACATTCTGAATATAAGATAACAGTAGCTATCTGTATATTGCATTGTTTGTGACGTTTAACGTGATGCTCTAGCAACTGTCTGCTAAATGTCACGTCACGATGTGTAGGATAATACTGGCAAGTCAAAAATTCTAGAATAAGTGTATGCATATATATATATACCCATTTATGATTCATGTGAATCACGCGGCGCTTCACTTCATCGTCCGTGACATCAACCTCTGCATTAAGCGCGAACGAATCTCCTGGCGGTGGCGTCTTTGAACGAGATTAAAGAAAAAGATGACGGGATTCAGTGCAGAGCTCAGAGGCATGACGTATATAGCGAGGGCTGTATTAAGTTCCTTGGGAAATGTTGTCCCATGAGTCGATAGAATACCTAGACCCGAAATCACAGTGAAGCACACGAAATTGAATGCTGTCAGATTTAATGTCTGCCGCGTGTCAGCATTTGGTCTTTCTTTGTTAAAATATGCTTCTATTTCATTTTCGTTTCTAATCAGAAACAAGATCGTTAACTGCCCACAACCTGTTACAAGAGAAATTACAAAGATTGGAACTATCATGCCCTTTAAAAAGTTCTCATAACCGGCTTGTGTAGTGCGAGGGAGAGGGAGCGGAAAACAAATTGAGGTCTGACCGGTTAAGGTCCAGTTCTGACCACGTGACCAAACAAACGCAAGAGGCCAGAGTAACCCCACGAACCAAACCACAGCAGAAACTCCCCAGGCTGAACGCTTCTGAAAAGTGTATCTTGTACCTGAAACAAGCAGTTCCAAGAGGCGTTCAATAGTTATCAAAAGTATAAAGAAAAGTGCCGCAAGATATGAGATCCAGGCTATGCAGGCAGCTGTCATGCATGGGATGCTGTTTCTCCACTCGGTATCGAACCAGACAAATGAGTTCTGGAAAGAGCGGTCCGCAATGTTAATGACTGCAAGATACACGCCCGTGAAAAAGTTTGCCACGCATAAGTTAATTTGGAAAATATCTAACGGGCGTTCATGAGTGAGACAAAGACATCGGTAGCCGAAGCACAGAGCATTTGCAGTCAAACCAACAGCGGAGTAGAGAGAGAAAAACACTTTGTGTGTTTTGGAGCCAAGCAAAGCGTCACATGATGAAATTTCGTCTGTTGGCGCAACGCAGTTCATCGCGTTGAATCCTTCCGGCAAAAGCTGTTGGCAACAGAATTTATAATTATCTGCTTGTACACTATCGAGTTTTTCCAGTTTTTGCAGGAGACTGTTAGGAAAGGTCGTCAGTGGACAACCACGAATGTCTAATCTCTTCAAAGTTTTCAAAAAACCAGATCCGTCCCCCTGGATCTCCGTCAGTCCTGTTCCAGAAAAATTCAAGTACTCTACTTTCGGGAAAAGATATTTAATAATTCTACTGTCAATCCTTGTCAAAGCAACTCTTGACATGTCGACACCAATAACGGAAAGCAGAGAATTTTTCCATGGGCTGTACAACGTGAAGAATACAGACAGGGGGTTCCCCGACAGGACAAGTGTCCTCAGATTAGATAACGATGTAAAATCCGATTCGTTCAGAGAAGATATAAAGTTGTCAGAAAGATCTAAGGTTTGCAGATTTGGCAATGTCATGGTCCCTAGGGTATACAAGTCACAATCAGCAAAAACTACATGGACTAACATTCTGTTTTTCTGTATGTCCTGCGGGCCCATTCCTGTTCCTGTAGCATCCAGATAGCGAAGATCTGGAAATATCTCGGTCGGAAAAGGACCGACGCAAACGAAATACAGTCCATGACATGTGCAGTTGTCGGGGCAGATCAACTCACACAGCAGCTCATCGTCTTTCCATGGACACTGGTGTAACCCATCGCATAAATTACTGGGATGGACACACACGCTGGAATCTCGGCACCTGTAGAAACCTGGACACAGGTAATTGTCACACCTCGCTTCGTCTTCTTTGCCGGGACAGTCGTAAACCCCGTTACAGCGAAGAAAGACTGGCATGCAGAAAACAGAATTACCTGGGCACTTGAAGTGCGTCTCTGGACAAGGTGTTGGAGACTCCAGGTCTGTTCTGTTCAAGGTGAGAGTGAAAACTTCCAGCTTTCCCTTGTTGCTTAAGTTTATAATTGCTGGAGGAGGTGGGGGTTCATAACCAACATGAGCGATCATTATCTTGGGACACATCTCGTCCCCGCCATTAGCGCAGTCCTGACTCCCGTCACACAGATGTTTGGATGACACACACTGGAGGATACAGTAATTTATTCGAGATGAGAATTACTTTTTAGCACTCGTTGTTTGGATGAGTAAGAACAAAAATCCTTCTACATTCTAGGTCCAGAAAAATACATATTTTCAAGAGTAATTCCAGAAAAAAAGTTCCTCCTATTTGATTGTTTAAATATGAGCATCTCACGAAGCTGCCCTTATGACAGTATCGTAGTGGAAAAGATGTTTTTTGGCATTTGTATTATCTAGTATTATTTTTTTAAAATCTGGGTATCCACGTATATCATGCTTTAAACATGACCATTGACAGAACTGAATCAAAGCGGGCTGCTGCTTGAAGAAAACAATGGTTGAAGTTTATGGTGCTTAGGACACTAGTAATATTTATTTGTTTATCAAAATGGATGTATATTTACCTGTTGATTCCCGCACGTGAACGGGTTTTCGTAAGTGCATTCCTGGAAAACGCAGAAATCTTCATCACTTCTGTCGCTGCAGTCCGAGACATAGTTACATACCAGGGTGTACGGAATGTACTGGAAGCCGTTGGTACAGGAGAAGAATTTCTGAGTAGAGTTCAGTGTTGACAAACATGACAACGGGCTGAAGTCATCTTGCACAAAGCAGGAGCTTTTCACGTCACATGACATGAAAGCATGCACGAAGTGACTTTGTGGGCACATCTGCAAAGCCGCCTTGCTTAAAGTGCTAGGAGAATTTTGTGGAAGCAGAGAAATCTCGGTAAACGAACCATCCCCTTTAGTAGGGTCATTCTCACACAGGATATCTTTGTCGTAGTCAAATGGAAATTCGGTGCACTGCAGAATGTCTATAAGCCAATCAGCTAGGAACATATACCCACAGGAGGGTGTTATTTCGATTTCTACCCTTACGGTCCTATGATATATTTGTGTTCCATCCACCCAGTGAGCTGCTCTGGAGTACCTGAGAAAGACATAAACAGAAGCTTAGTGAGCCATATCTATTTCAAGTAGAAATTGATCTCGTGAACAATGATTTGTCGGTTGGTTAGTGGGTGGGTGGGTTGGGTTGGGTTGGGTTGGTTGGTAGGCAGGCAGGCAGGCAGAAAGAGACAATATTAAAACGGACAAAAATGTTCCCTGTACATCAATGATCGATGATCCCAAATTGAACACTACTCACATGGGAGGTAACGCAGAAGCTGCTATCTGCAAGCCAAGAAATACAAGGAGTTGCCTGGGGCGGGCTTGAAGCAATGAAACTGCAGACGAAAACTTTTCAGGGATGTTGAGGATGGGTAAACGCATTCCTCGCTGGACACAGAAGTCGTTTGCGCCCCACCAGTCTGTTTGCAGGTGAGTCGTGTACAGATAGCACGTGCCGTTAGAATATACCTGGCCAGGTTCGCAGACGTCACTAATGTAAGGACAGGTGGCTTCATCCTCGCCCCCGACACATTGAGACACCAGGTCACACGGGAAGTTGTACTGGAACTCTGGCCAGTGCGGCACGGAGCAGTTCCAGGTACTGTCAGACATTTGTACTAGTGATGAGGAGTGATTATGGAAAGTAAACAAAAGCCGGAATCCAGAGAACTCATCTCTAAAATCGCTGACGAAGTGAACATAAATGACGCTTGTGTTAAACACTTTGGCAACAAAGTCTGTCTGCATTCGACAGCATTCCCAGACCAGGTTCTCTGGTGATGTTCCTCCAGCAAATAATTGTAGCGAATCAGCGGGGCACTGTACGTAACTATTTGTGCCAGAAACGTCAACGCTTGTCAAGCTTAGCATAACGGTGTGGGCTTCCGGTACCCGTAATGCTACCCAGCTGTCCATCAGAGGAGGATAAAGAGTGTTTCCGTCCCATCCTGGTGTCTGTATGTAGCCTGTATAATACAAAGACTGCAGTAGAAAAAAACTATGCGTGCGCGTGTGCCAGAGAGAGAAAAGTGAAAAGAGATTGACAGATACAGAAACATACTCGGTAGGTCTGTCTAGATGTGTGTGAAAGGAGATAGAATGTCATACATAGCAGTAGAGATCCAAATCAAAATATATCTTGCATACATTCAAATTGACGAACAAGTAAAATTTGTGGCTTGTGAATACATCGTGCATGCATTTTAAGATGAGTGTTTGTGAAAGTCGTAGAGACCAATCTCACCTTGGGAAGGGGAAGCGTAATTCAGCCAAAGTTGTTGTTTTTCTGATGCAAGAACAGCTTTGAACCTCACACTCATGAAGCAAGAAGTCTGCGTCTGGAGAAATCTGAAATACATCAGACTTACTCGTACCTTATTGGTGAAGCTGATCACGTCTCTGATTTCCGTTTGCTGGCATCTAAACATCAGTGTCTGGCCCGCCCTGCCTTGATCCACAGCTTCTTGATGGCAGTAACCGCACGACTGTGGTCCGTTCAACTCAGTCCATCGTAAATGTATCAACATGGTTTCCTTTACGGTAATGTGTATGTCACATCGGTATCGTGATACACCAAGACTTTTAATGGTTATGTAACCTTGGTGACCTGTACACATCAACGCCTGACTGCAGTCAGAGGCCTCGTCTACTGTTAAGTTCAAATCTTCGGGTGTGAGACCGGCGTTTGTGCTGGCTTCGTCAGACAAGTTCCAGGCATTTGCTGCAAGGGAAGTAGTTCGTTGCTGCGAGTTCAAGTCCCTGTCTGCGAAAGCGCTTGGATATTCTGTACGGCAAGTAATGGTAAGCGCGCAGACAAGGGAGACGACTGCTGTATTCGTTACGTCTTTTTTGAAAATGCTCATGGCGGGGCCGGCGAATAAGCCTTTGCTGCTGAAATCTTTTAGAAATATTTTTTAATTACCACGTTAGCACATCGTGGGCATTGAAGGACAGAAGGAAATAGACGATAAGAATAATCGAAAGCAAGAAGAATTATAGAAAGAAATGGGGGCAAATGACAAAAATAACAAAGAAAAAATATGGAACGAAAAAATGAAATGAAGAACAAGGGTACAAAACGAAACGGGAAATACAACGGCAGAGAAGAAGGAAGGTGAAAGAAGATAAATATGACTGTTAATAATAATACGTTAATATGTTGTTGATAATAATGATGATGAATGATGCAAAGGCAGATGCTGTGGTAGATGTTTTGGATTGCGGCATGCCTTGCGTGGTGTTATAGATTTTGTGACATGAGCTGCAAGGGTTATTCTGTTTTCACTTCAAAAGAGTAATCAAACATTGGGGCTTCCATATACAGTTGATAATGGGGGCTTAAAGTATGGTTGCGGCACAGGGTTTTGTGACCTAAAAGTTTGATGGAAATCAATTCGGAATCTATCTTTAAGTTCGCAGGTAGTCTTTCTCCTTACCTTACCCTCGAAAAATTAGGTAATAGACGCTATTAATTCCAAAGCCGCGTGTGGAAAACAAGGAAATCGATCTCATTAAAATTTTCTAGTGTTAGGTTCACGTTTGTTAGTTGTAATTTTACAGTAATTATTTTTTTGCAAACCCACATGTTCATTCTGATGTCACTTTTCTTTGATCGTCACAGATGACAAGATCATTCAAAGTGCATAGAGGGGTAGTTCTTTTTCGTTAGGTTACAATGGGCGCAGAATTCCTGAAAAAGGTAATGGGTGTTTTCATCTTTCTTCAGATATCAAAGAGAAATCTCTTACTTCTTGTAGTGAAGTAAGGACCATAGGCAGAAGATCGCAGAGATGTTGAACAGAGATGAAGTGGGAATTATACACATTTTTACGGGTTTTTTTACATCCAAGTGTTAGCAAGTGTTTACAAGTGTTCGGACTTGTGGAAAAGAGCTATGGGGATTTCTTAACATGACGAAAGTGCCACCCGCCAAGAAACTCCTTCATAAACCTACAACACAACCTTAAAGAATCGCGATCTGTCAGGTGAACATGTGACCATCTGCATGCAGAACTATTTCTAACATCTCACAAAATACACGTAGTATTCGGAAATGGTTCTAAAATCGACGCGATTACTGTTTTTGAAAGATCTCCATCTAACAGATTAAAAACAAGAATATCTTAATCTGTCGTAGACTGTCAAAAAAAGTCTGTCTCTTTCAAATCGGAAGGTGTAAGACCGTTGTACGCATATGTGAGGGGAGTGTATTGGGTTATGTAGTTTATAGCTGTAATAAAAGCCCAGTGCATTGCTGAGATAACGAGACAAACACGTGATGCTTTGTGGATTTTGTAATTGAAAACGTTTAAGTCTGCTGTGATAATGTAACATTTTCTTTGTTCTTTTCAGACAAGTACTTCATAATTTTTTCTTCTTTTGTGCGGGCCCTTCGTTCTAGTATTATATTGACGGTGTACAGAAAAGGATTCAGGGCCGCGTTTAGAGGCAGCACAAAGATGGCTAAGCCGACATAGACTTCTCCGGGCACGGGAAACCCGCTGGATGTTAGAATACCTAGCAGTCCTATAGGAAACCAACAGAGGAAGTTGGACATCGCTACTGTTATCAGTCGTCGGGCTATTGTCAACTCCTTGGTCTGTTTATTTGTGTTTGACAGTGACATGCTGTTTGTGCGAACTGACCAGTAAATGAAAGCCTGTCCTACACCAACGAGCAGAACCAAAACAAAATTGAGGACAACCATAACCCGGAAGGAGTAAGGGCGACCTGGAAAGTCGCTTCTAGTTACTGGCAGCGGAATGCAAATCCCGTTTTGACTGTAAAAATTCCAGTGTGAGTTAAAAGGCAGCAGGGGGAAGCCTGCCAGAATGAACCCCAGTAACCACACCGTCGTGCAGGCGACCTGAGCAGACGTTTTGCGGAAATGAAATCCGCTGAATGGGAGGTGCAGCACAAGAAATCGATCGATGGTTATGAGTAAGATGATGAAGGCCGACACCTCACAAGAAAGGAATGCAAAAAATCCCGCCGCTTTGCAAGTCGCGCTGTTCCTCCAAACAGAGTCATTCCATACATAAACTCCTTGATACACCCGGTCAGCTGCCCAGATACATACCAAGTACACGCTCATGAGGAAATCCGACATACACAGATTGGTTACGAATACGTCGAAACCTAAACTGCTAGGGCTCTTGTTAATAAACACCCGGTATACAAAGCTGGCGAGATTTCCTGTCAGCGCTAGGCAGACAAACAAGGACAGAAACACGCGATAGAGATCTGATTCAAGAAGGGATTCGCAAGAAGAAATTTCGTCAAATGGAGCGTTGCATTTCTTAAGATCGAAGGCTTCAGGCAGCAGCTGCGGGCAACAGATCTTGTAGTTTTCAGAAGTGAGGCTGTTCAGCTTTGTCAGGGCCTTGAAAAACGTTGGGTGGAGTTTATCCATCGGGCATCCTCTCATATACAAGACTTGCAAGTTCCTAAGAGTAGCTGTGTCATCGGCAATAATTTCCGTCGTGCCAGAATCAGAAAGGTCCACTGTTCTCAAGTTCGGAAAAATAGCTTGAAGGTTTTTGACCACGAAGTATTGCAAAGGAATACGAGAGATGTTAAGTATGATAACGGAGCCAAGAGATAACTTCCAGTGCTCAGAGCGCATGAAAAATGAAGTAAGCATGTTCCCTGCCAAAGACAAATGCTCTAAGTTTGTCAGTCCAGTGAATGAATCTTCACTCAGCGTGGTCAGACTGTTGTCTGTAAGGTCAAGTATTCGCAAATTTGGCAAAGCCAGAACTCCTAGTACAGTAATATTGCAGGCTGCCAGATTCAGATAAATCAATAGTTTATTCAGGTTGAACTGGGATGGCATCATGCCAGTCCCACGCGCGTCGAGGTAGCGAAGATCTGCGTTCTCACGTGGGTCGAAAGATCCCGTGCAGGAGAAAGACAGACCGTGTGACGTGCAGTTGCGTGGGGACATCCGGTTGCACAGCCATTCGTCATCCTGTTGCGGGCACTGATACAGACCGTCGCACAGGTGGGCAGGGTGCACGCAGACGGTGGAATCTCGGCAGCGGAAGTAGTCGGGACAGGTGTAGGTGTCGCAGTCGGCTTCGTCCTCAAAGCCAGGACAGTCGTACATGCGGTTACAGCGAAGGTAGACCGGCATGCAGTAGAGGTCTTCTCCAGGGCACCGGAAGTGCGTGTCCGGACAAGCGAAAGGAGGTTTGAGGTAGATTGATTCCAATTCCCCAGCAGAGGAGAGTTCTAATTTGAGCGGGGGGGTAGCTTTTCTGATCACGTGGAAGTCCTCGACGGCCATTAGGTTAACGCAGAGTTCATCCGCTTCGTTTATGCATTGTGTTACTCCGTCGCACTGATATTGCTGTCGGAGACACTGTTAAAACGAGATGATATCGTGCACACATGCGCGCGGGGACACACACACACATACAAGCACCGCACACTCTCATGAGTGCACATGCAGCCACGCGCGCACACACACACACACACAAACACACATACGCACACGCACACACAATGATCGACGGTTAGAAGAAGATTTTGTTACGATTTTGTTCAGCTTCATGCCATTCATTCAAACATTTAGAATACCTATCGTGGGTTTAGTGACACATTTAAAAATACAAATATTTGGCTCATGTGATTTGCCCTTAAGGAAATGTATGGGTATGAGTATCACTGGTTTATTTAAACCAGAACTATTCGGATTAAAGGTTTTCATGCGTTGTAGACGGTTTTCTGTATTTTCAGTCAATCAGAACGAATTCCGTCACTACACAGGCTTCAGTCCCACCCAGTCACATTACACTGACACTGCTACCAGTCCTAGTACTGTTCCCTATAGTGCCAGACGTCTGGGAGGGCAGCTACCAGATAGCAATTTTTAAATTAGATATGGCTCGGGTGGGGTGCGAACCGCCGATCTCCCGCCTCGGAAGCGGACGCCTTAACCACTAGACCACCGAGGCGGTCCTACGAATATACCAAATAAAAATACAGAATAAAGAAATCAAATTCTGACGCATCTACCTCCATTTGGATTGGTCACACTATCAGGAAGCTTTGAATTAAGTTACCTGGACTTGCCTGCTTATTTCCACAGTCGTAGAGATTGTTGATCTCACAAGAAGGAAACACACAAAAGTCCTCATCGCTGGCATCGGCGCAGTCCTGACGATGGTCACACACCAAGGTGAACGGCACGCTTTCAAACCCGTCAGCGCACGCGAAAAATTCTTGCGGGGGGTAAAGCGAGGAAAGGCAGGACGCCACTGACCCATAAATCTGGATCCAACACGCGCTTCGTACATCACAGGACAGGAAGTCGTGGGTCACGTGGCCAGTCGGACATCCGCGCATGCGCGCATTAACTGCTTGTGATTGGTCTGGAGATATTGGGGGCAGATGAACCATTTCTGGTGGCTGACCAGACTCGACCACTAGCTCGCACAACACTTCAGGGGCGTTCTCCGGGTAGGTGTCGCAGCTGTCGCTAAAAAAGAAGATTGATGGCCGTAGACTGAACATGTAGCACATAGGGAACGAGAATTTTCCAGTCGACTGGAAGCTGTGTGCAACAGATCCGTCTACCCAGCTGAACCCCTGACTGTATCTGTAACACCAGCAGCAAAATTATACACCTTTTGTTGATTCGAGAGCCCCAAGTCGATGGGAATTGCTATCTCGTAGCCTGTTAATTTATATCAATTAATAACATAGGCATCCCGAAATGGTCATTAGCGTCTGTAAAGGAAAACGCTACAACACGAATCAGAAAAATCCACAGTTCTTACTCTTTTCAAATCCCTACGTCTTTTCCTGAGCATTTCAGTGACGCGAGCGTATCTGCACTAATATCAACGATAGAGATTTGTGTGCTTGGTCCGGGCACTTTTATGTGGCACCAGAGCTGACTATATCGATGGCTCTGTACTGTCACTCAGGATATTTCCTCCCCCCCGCCCCACCGCCCCAGCAACTCTCATCATCTGATCATCCTTTCTTCTCTAAGCGTCGCCTAAAGAGATGCCCTTTGCTGACATGGGGGAACTCAAACCAATCTTCCATTTCTTCCTTCCACCGTAAGCATATACTGTACCCGAGTTACGAAGAGAACTGTGATCTGCGTGTACTTACATGTTAGGTGACTTTCTCGGAAAATTGTGAAGTCCGAGGTAAATGAACACACCGTCCAGTCTTCCAAACAGCTCGTAAAAGCTGTCCAACTTCCGTTTGGTATTCAGGACTGGCAGTCTCATGCCTTTAGACAGACAGTAGTCATTCGCTTCATACCAGGTTCTTTTCAGACCTCCGATAAACAGAAAACATTCCGCGCCAGTAGAAGCAAAAACCGGACCGCATTTGTCACTAGAATACGGGCAGTTCATCTCATCCTCGTTGTTGAGACACTCAGGGAGAGCATTGCAGGCGTAGTGTTCTTGGAAGTCATGCCATTCGGGAACGGAACAGTTTAGTCGGCCCTGCGATTGTTGTAATAGAGGCGAAGAGTTACTGTGAAGGGAAAATGCCAGACGAAATCCCTTGGCTTGGAATTTAAAGCCGCTGAGGAAATGTACAAAGAACTGCGTCGCTTGGTAAACTGTTGGCGGCAGCCGTTGTGGTTGGCAGCCCCTGAACACTGCGAGCAAAAAGTGTCTGGTTGTGTTTCCGTTTAAGTAGATGTTCGCAGTATCGTAGTAGTCGGTTAAGCATGAGTCGAATTTCTGGAGGACGGAGCTCAGCACAAGATAGTGGCCGTCAGGCACCTCCACCCGCACCCAGCTGTCCATGTTGGATGGATACTCTTTCGGAGTTATTATGTCCCATCCTGGGGTTTGTATGTAGCCTGTAACAGAAATATCGAGCGTATTCTCGTCACACATCAACAAATTTGAAGGGACAGTGTTGCGAACCAGGGAGGGTCTAGAGAGAGAACCGGCTTGTCTCCGTATTACCCTCTCCGCCTGCGTGACCTTGTAGCACGCGTACAAATGGCTCGTGGTGGCGCCCCTCCCGTATTCGAACAATTATTTCTACGTACGAGTGGAGACCTCAAAAATCATTGAAATTATGAACTTTCCCTGGCCCGAGCCCCCACTCCACTCTATCACAACCCAATGATAATCAAGAAATGATTTTTGAGAATGAATAAAGAATATAATTTATTTACAAGGTAATCTTATTGTTCTAATAGGTCTGTACCACAACTCCTTTCCACATCTTAACCATTAGTGTTAGTAAATACAATCTTTGATAATTATTCAACACACTCTCAACCATACGTCACCCTTATACACAACCCCACTCTCGCACTTCACAGAAATAGGTAAACGTACAATACCGTGGCCCTTCGTGAATTATCACCAGCCGCAATACGCTCTTCAATGGGTCACCAAAAGTTCAATGGTTCTGTCAATGTTCTCCTGGTTACCTCCTATGCCTGTCTGTGTCGTAGGTTGGTATATTCTTGACGTGTCCTCCGCGCGTCGTGGCGTAACTGCTGAAGTTGGCGACCCTCGCACTATGTGAGTCACCGTCATTCGTCTCAGCTTCACGGTTACGAGTTCATCATAACTTCTTGTCAAGAAGACAATTCTCCTCATCAATCACACAACCTATGAATGGCTGGTAGTCCCACAATCAGATGTGTCACCATAACCTTTTCACGATTGTCCTTTGAGGCGGTCGGGCAGGCGGGCTGGTCTTTGGTGTTGATCGACTTCCACACGTCGTTCACGCTCCCCACGAACCGGCTAACACCTGTTACCGACACTCGTTCTACGGTATACACTGATACCGGGCCTGGGCTAATTCTTAGAATGAGTTCAGTACTTCGACCCTCAATCTACACATCTCTCGGGTCAGACGGTTATCTCGCGCACGTAACCTTACCGCTAATGATCTCTCCCGTGACTTTTCTTGCTGTAAGTAAATACTGCCGAGACTTCGACTCACTGGCTAACTACCACTGACCGGTAGAATTCCAGAAACTAGTCTATCAGAACACCTCCTGACGTCTATACTCACAAATGTGGTGAAGTCTTAACTTCTTTCGCTCCAGTCACGTGTCTCATTACGGTCACTCTATCCCCTCGATTGCCACCGTCGCTCCAGTCGCCTCTTCCAAGCCCTTGTATACCACCCGGACTGTTCCTAATACAAACTAGTGTGGGCCACAACGAAGGCAACGGTTCACTGTTCTAGAAAATTTTCTCCCGAGCCTTCGGTCCGAGGGATATCGGCTTTTCTGGATGGCTGACCCCTCTTGTCCCCCTGGCCGCGGTTGGACCCGGCCCTTTTGCTTCTTTCGAGTCGCTACGGCCCCAGCGTCGGTCAAGCTTTTGTTGACCTAAGGTCAAGCGTTGCTGTAAGGTCGGCCACGGTTGGTCGGCTTTTCTATCGTGCCTGTCGTTTGTAGGCTTATTGCCCGAGGTTCGTGACAGACAGCACAACGGTCTTTCACGGACAGGATCGCCAAAACAAGCGCAAAGAATTTGCAGTGACAATAAATCACCTCCCCCTACCAGGCAACAGTATTCAAGAGTCTCTTACTTTCTGGTTTCCTACGGTAGAAACACACATTAGGATTTCAGCTTCTGTTGCGGATTCCTTTTAGATAGTTCTACTTGCATTGTAAAACGTTTTGCATAAGCCAGTCTGAAAGATTAATGGGATATTGTACAGCTGACTTTTGTATGGAAAAATTATTAGAGTTGAATGGTACTGCTAGAATACTAAGTTGAATGCACGAGACTGTAAGACATTTTCACACTCGGTGTCAGGCATCCTGCCCATGACCCTCCAACAGACTCTCACAATATTAAACTTAAAGTTTCTTTGGCTATTAAATTTTGCTTTTCTATCGTATTGCTCTATTACCGTATCTCCCTATTGCTGCATCATTTGCACGCGCACACGCACGCACGCACACACACACTTGCAAACACACGGACGCACGCACATACAGACACTGCGTAAAAGGAGAGCTCGGGTCTTACCTGAGGATGGAGAAGAGAACCTGATTTCCAGCTGCGGACGATCTGAAAGTGGAGCCGACTGGAAGCGCAGACTGAAATAGTCATCATACCAGTCAGACCAGACCGTCTGTAGCACCAGCGTGACCCGATTCGTGTAGCTGTAAGTCTCAGCTGTCGGGTAATAACACGGACTCCCTATCGTGCTGTTGTTGTACCCTGCGTCGACTATCAGGAACTCTATTTTCCGGCACTTGATGCTTCCTTCCATGCTTAGCAACACGACGTTGCCACCAGCCATAGTTACGTTCATTTCGCATTTTCGGCCACCTGGGGTGTCGTCAGCACCAACTTTCTTTGTCAGGTTGAAAGAAATCGTTCCTGTGTCCCCTGCCAGCTGCAGGGTGGCATTATTAACCAAACATCTCGCAATGCTATCTGTCTCTACGTTGCTCTGTGCGTAGGAAGAACTGTACACACCACGCGTCGTCAGGAACTCAGTGACAATGTCTTCCCCGAAAGGGTCAGTACCAGCGTGACGTGTAATATAGGTGGCGGTACCATCGCTAGTTATAGTGACGTTGGACTGAGGATCTGCAGTAAGGGAGGTCACTTGGCAGGCAGCGTGCAGCACGATAGATAAGAGGTACAGAGCTAACACAAACAAATGAGGTCTTGCCAAGGCCTGTCTGCTCATGGTCGACAGATGAAGTCTGAGTTGTGTCTGATAAGGTTTGGACTGTGTTGAGATACGGACTGTGGGCAGGTTCCAGATTTGACCTTAAGTGTTCAGAGCTGCGTTTTCAGGTGAAGAAATGATATTTCTCAGATGTAGCGAAGTCATCACCGTGCCAAGAAAAACACTCATAGACAATGGTGAAGCTTTTTCAGTAAATGATTAATCTTTACATGGAGAAATCGTTCAATTTGAAATCACGACAAGAGAAAAAGCTGTGATAGACAATGCGGCATACGTTGGAAGAGAATACAAAGGGAGTTCACTCAGAATCACTAAGCAGTGTATAACTAAAACAGTTTACAACTAGCAGGGAAAAAAACCCACCAAGATATTTTGTAGAAGGCTCCCAAGCGAGTGAAGATTTCAGACGATCACATACTTTCCCTTTCTTTAGATTTTTTTTATAAAGAAGGATATTCTAACATGGTATCCCACCAATAATATACACAGCACTGTGTTTTTAAAGGCAGTAATAACAGTTTACGCTCCAGGAAGCAACAGGCTGGAACAAAACCAGCATTTTTCGCCTTTCATCGGTCCCCTTTGCTGTTCAGCGTCCATTGTCACAGTGTTGACTCGATGCTGTTGTAATATTCAAACATCAAAATTAAGGCCGTAACATTTCAACGGCTAATACCCCTGCGTTTAGACCATAAAGTTCTTGTAAAGAGGTGAATGTAGTCTTTCTCGAATTTTCTGAATGTTTCCCTTTTGCTGACGCGTTGTGGAATGTTCTGGATAATTTTCGAAAAATTTATTTTATTTCTGTTGTGAGCGGGCCTAACCAGTGAGTAGGCAATTCAGCTGGACGTGTTAAGGTTAGGCAATTCAGCTGGACATGTTAGGGTTAATTCATTGTCCACTGGGTAAGATAACGCACAATGTTTGTACATCTCTAGCTGTACATTGCTGTAGATTCGATACTTATCGCAAGTTTTAATCATTTGGATGCAAACTCTAGTGGGATTTATTAGAGGTGAAACTTACAAGATCGATGTAAACACAGACCAAGTCAGCTTCCAGAAAGATTTCTATACTGAAGAATGGACCAAAGTTCAGAATTGGGCTTTGATAAATGCAAAGTATTACAGATCTGTGCGTGTCTAGTCACCTATTTCACCTCAACGGGTTACTATATCTCCGGGCTCATAAAACTGTAGGCGAACGGCTTCCATATCCTCGCTAACATTTTTGATTGATTTATTTATTTTATTAATTTTTTAATTTTTATTTTATTTATTTATTGTTTTGCTGAGGCTGCTATGGGAGGTGGGAGCGTAGAAGTAACGAGACATGATTTAGGTCATTGCTACATCTACTCACGTCGTTTTTAAGAACGGCATAAAAGAAAGACTTGAAAGAAAGACTTATCTTAAACGGTCTAAAATCATATAAAATTAAGCTTCGTTTGGTCTGTATCATAAACAACATCACTACATCTACTGTGGTCGTACAAACCTACAGCCGAACGCGTGATTCACGGGCGCTGTCTCCAAGCGGACTCTGTATTGTTCCAGGACTCCGAAGTTGAGGAGCTTTTGCCGTTGATGAGTCAAATGACATAAGATGTCTTGGCTTTATATTCTGTAGCGCGCTTGACAGGACGAAAGCAGTCAAGACAATTATCAAGTTACTGACATTCAATTCTCGAACGGCCGCGGGAGGGAGTGGGGGCAGACGTTAAAATCGATAATCCGCGCTGTTGTTAGAGATTCTGTAATTTCATAAATTTGTTTTATGTTGGTGAAGCGCAAAGCCCGCTGCAAACTGGCTAACGCAAGTATTTGCTCGCCTGTTATCTTGCGTATCCGAGGGGTGGGGGGTGGGGACATGCGCGCACTTTCACGCACGCACATCATAACCTCACAGACATAACACACTCGCACGCATTAATACGAGCGCGCAATTATGCATGTAAATGCATACACAGAGTGCCACACAAACACGCACGCAGGCAGTCTTTTGACTGTCACTGAATAGTAATAAGTTTTATTAATATGGGTTGAGCATCTATATCAAATTATAATCCGCGGAAATATCTTTTTAACGGCACAATCGCTGTTTTTATAAGTTTGTAATTTTGAGTTTCTTCCACTTGGGGATTAAATACAGCTTGCGTGTGGAGATCTGCAGGCGACGCTGTGTGTGTGAATGTGTGTGTGTGTGTGTGTGTTCGTACTAGCGTGCCTTGTCATCAATATTTCCCTCTATCCGTTTTTGGATGATTATCTGGTAAATAGTGCGAGGAAAATAGATTTTCATCAACAAACAAAATCTTCCTAAGAACGACTTGCTGTTCAAAGACGCATTTTTCTACAATTTACACAGCAGCGTTTTCGCGCCAGACCAGTAAAATAGGGGTTGCCGGTAAAACCTTCGGGCAAAGGATGCGATAATATAGAGAGATGGTAACGTCCCCTCGAGGTCAAAAACGTACGTTATAAATAGATAGCTAGTGGATTTTTTCTGTAATCACTTAGTTTTTTAACCCAACCCTATTTATTTACATTATTTTCCACACGTGAACTCGCAATGTTTTAAAACACTGTTATTAGGCTCTTGCCTTAGTGTTTCTTAACAGGGTTACTGCTTTCTGGAAACTTCCTCAGCTTTCGGACATTTCCTACAGCATTTTTTTTTTGTTGTTGTTGTGGCGTCTACCACTTTCCAGACATTCCTTTTTGTTTCTCGAAATCTAGAGCAAATGTTTTGTGTTTCTGGGATGGTTTGTTTTACATACAAGAGGCATAATTGCACTGTGGCTCTCCTTTACGGCCTTTGAGAAATTCGGCCTCACTTTGGAAGTTGTCATAGAGACACCCCGATTCCACGCGCCGTCTTGCAAATCCTGCTAGCCATCATCCGGTGATGTGTTCCGTCGAACAAACCTCCCGGCGAAGCTGCTTGAATCGATGTACAGAGAAGTTTTGGCTCCGCACGAACTGTGGATATTCAAACCCGTCTGACTGTCAGAGATGTTGAGAGTACTCTGGTGGCGGAGCGAAAGGAAGGTAAGGTATTTTTATAGTCATCATCTTGGCCGACTCGCTACAAGCCGTCGTGACAGCTTGGTATATGGTTACTGACACTGAATCTCGAACGGGGGAAAATGGAAAAACTAACAGCGCTTGTTGTCATACTTCGTGCAAAGTTGGAAAGTTTCGTTAAGTTTGGCAAAAGTCGAACCACGCTTGGAAAGATGTGAAGTCGTATCTATCTGATCGATAATTATTTTTCTGGACGGACACGGACACGCGTGCAGCGTGCAGCGTGCGTGAGTGCGTCTATTTTGAAGGCTGGGATAGGATATCTCAGACAAGTGCATTTACACAAACTAGCACGCGACACCCATCCTCATAGGTGGGTGTTGTTTGGGTGGTGGTGGGGGGGGGGGAGGCGACAGGCTCGCGTACAGGTGAAGGGTGGGGGAAGGGTGCGAGGAGGAAAAATGTAAAAGTTTCGAAAGAGAAACATGCCGCTAGACTTTACTGACAATGATATCGAAATAATTCTTGTTCCTGTCACTAGTGATATTTATACGAGCGTTAGCTAGCACCCTATTTGTGCGTCTCTCACACACCTAGTACTGCCTTGTGAACATTTCTAGAAATATTTCTTCCAAATATCCTTAGATTTTCGTGAGCTTTGTGAGAGCGTGATGTGATTGTCATGATTGTCGTCCCTCTATCTTAGTACCATGCAGTTTAGTTGTGGATACGAGTGAGGTGTAACAAAACTGTGTAGCGCTTTCACTGCAGTCGTCGTCATCAACACAAAAGTTTTTTTTAAAAAAAACACATTTTATTCGCTGGGACAAGATACCTAGAAAGTTCTGAATGTATTATATGACCATAGCAATACATAAGGTCATTTATTTATTTCCTGTAATGTTGTCCTTCCCGAAATTTTCTCAAGGTTTTTGAAGGAGGCTTCGGGCTAACTACATCCAGGTTTGTGTTGGAATGATAAGCTTAGCATGTCATCCTCTGACATCTACTGACAGGTTTATCATCAACGGAACAATCAGTGCACACTCCGTGGTCTAACTTGGTGTGATCGATAAAATCAAGAAATTGTTCGCAATAATTTTGTATGGCCCTGTTTTGCCAGTCTGGCAAAGGCAAGAGCCCCTTGCTTTCCTGTTCAGCTGTGGCGCCTCCTTGCTTAACACAAAGATCGAGAATAAAAAAAAGCAAGTCATGTGACATTCATTTGGGCCAGACTCTCCATGGATCTAAATTGTAAGGCTTGCACGGAGTAAGACGAACGCATTCATTCCTCAGTACACGCGCATACACAGTTAACTGCACCTTTCTCCAAAACTGGAGGGCAACGTAATACATCACGACACCCCTTCCCCCATCTTTTCTTCTCACTCTTCAACCCGTTTTTATTCTCTCTCTCTCTCTCTCAACCAGACGGTCTTATACTTGCAAGTACAACCTCGACTAGCTTGTTGTACACAGTTCCACATGCGCGCACGCGCACGACACGCACACAGAAACGCACGGGATTCACATAACGAGTCTCTCATTTTCATATACCCTTATTCACACAGTTCCACTTTTCCTTCACAGAGTCTAACCAAAGCATTTGCAGCATTGTCTCATGGAGTATTGTCCTCACGTACATGTTTACACTGTAAACGATTTCTTCTAATACTCAATTTACAATCTGCTACCTGTAAAAGTATAAATAGTAAATATATGCACAGCACATAAACAAATGCTGGTAATCAGTAAAACATTAAAAAATTGAAACTTGGAAAGAAAACGGAAATTGAGGGTAAATTTGACGAAATGACTACCCCTGTATTTTGCGACCGTGACCAGACAGACATCCATTGCAACCTGTCCAAGTTGGGTGTTGTCGTTCAAATGTTTATGCATGAAAAAGCTTACATTCTTGTACTGGTCAATGATTCCACCTTCCCATCAGCATTCAGTCTTTAACATCCGTAATATCTTTTGACGCAAGATCGCAACAGCATGAAAATGAAATGCACACGCGAGGGGTGGCCCAGATCATCTGGAAAAAGCGTGCAAAACTAGGATCAACAGAAAAAGCGATAATCTGCTAGACGCTAAAGCCCGTGCGCTGTTTTCAGACACCACTTTTGCTGGAGTTGTAGACGATCTTTCTGAACCGTCTACAGTGACAAATTGTTCATCGGCATCGCTGGAGATTTTCGCGTTATTTCCGGTTTGAGAGCCCTGCACAAGCTGTTCAACTGTTTTGGCGTCAGGACATCCTAGCCACCAGTTTCCTATCTTCCTGGGATAGGAATCGTCAATCTGAAATTGAGAAAAAAGAATCTTTATCTTTGTTTACAACGAGGAGTGTTATTGTGCATACTGATTTTTGCTTAGATAAATGTGGTGGCATTATATTTGCACTGCATCTCGTTGACGTTCAAAATAATCCGTGATAAACTTCACAACGAAAGTAGATGTCTCGCCTTTAACCTTTCCAGGGATACCTACATCACGTATTTCCTCCAAGTTGCGAGCATGGGGAAGATAAAGCTATCTTGTTCAAGTAGTAATTAAGGGATTGTCTCCCTTAGATCAACCACCGTTCTCCCATTCTCTCATTCCCTTGATGTGCTGCGTGCGAAAGCTACGTTTTCTGGTTCCATCAGAAAATTAAAAAAAACTATTACATTACTATTATTATCTTTTGTGATTTCTCTTATAAAAAAGGAAGCTGCGGCTTGATAGCGTTGTGCGTATAATGTGTTTGAAACTATGCAGTTTCGTGTCTTTGGAAACATAATAAAAATAATAATAAATGTGGATTTTTAACGCGCGAGAACACATTTCATGCACAGTTCGCGCGGACGAGGCACACAGACTCTAACGAAAAACAGCGAACACACACACACACACACACACACAGAGGGAGAGATGAACGCAACACTGACCAACAGGTTAGGATACAGATCGTCCGTCATTCACAGATGGGTAGAAAAGTAACATAAGAGACGATGAACAGAGAAAGTTGTAAGTTAATGCAGACAGGCAGTCGCGACGTCAGTCAAGGTACTTGCGGAAAAGATAAGTTTATAAGTTTCGTTTGAAAGTCTGTAGTGATGGGGAGTGTCGAATGTTGTGGGGAAGTGAGTTCCATTGGGTGGATGCCGAGAAGGTGAACATGCTCTGTCCGTATGTTTTTGTCCTGATGCGGGGTACTGAGAGAATGCGATCGTCTGAAGAGGGGCGGAGCTGTCTCACTGGAGTGTAGATTGTAAGAAGTTCTGAAAAGTAGCTGGGGCATGCACCGGTGAAAAAATTGAAACAGAGAGTAGACAACTTGTAATCGATGCGAGTCTGAATGGGGAGCCAGTGCAGAGTGCGGAGGAGAGGTGTGGCATGGTGTTTTGCGCGCTTTCAGGACAAGGCGAGCGGCCGAATTTTGAAGTTTCTAGACATATAGACGCATATCGACAGACACATTTACATATAGACATGCAGACATAGACGCGACATGTAGACACAGACATTTTACATTTTCTGGGATTGAACCAAGTTGCGCCGTGTAGTGGGCGCATCAGCAAACGACGCTTACATCAAACTCGACGTCATTGTAGCGGTAGTAGTCGTTGCCGCTGAAGAAGTATGTCCGGCCGTTGCGCCATTTGATGGCCGCGTCGATGCGGGAAGGCAAACCGTTCCACACGGAGAGAGGGCGCGGGTAGCCTTTGTCCACGCTGTTCTCGGTGTAGCGCCAGTACTGATTACCTGTCCACAAGAGAAAAACAAGTGACTGCCGCTTGGAGGAAAATCCAAATTAAATGTAAAACAAGGGAACTGGACCAAGCTAGAAAATGGACAAAGACAATCTACATGTTTCGAGGCACTACCCCTTCATCAGGACAACACAAAAACGACGAAAAAAAAACGAGAAAGAAAAAGAGTTTCTGTTTTTATCTTTTAAGTTTACTTGATGCCAAACATGCATTCTCCTGCTATGGAGCCCACACGCCACATCCACTGCAGATAAGTCTTTTTCCTTTTCGTTTTTTCGTCGTTTTTATGTCGTCCTGATGAAGGGGTAGTGCCCCGAAACATGTAGATTGTCTTCGTCTTTGTCCCTTTCTAGCTTGGTACAGTTCCCTTGTTTTACATTTAATTTGTCCACAAGAGATTATCTTACGTTGTAAGCATCGCTCCGCTCATTGCGTGTTGTCACTAACTCGCCCTTTCAAGCACGTTTGACCGTAAAATTAAAAGATAAAAACAAAAAACAATCGCATCTCAAGAAGACTTTGCATCTTAACTGGTTCAACGGACAACAGGGTTTGTGTTTCGTCCTGTCTTGTCGTTCCGCTTTGCTGATGCATCTACTTTGTTGGCTCATGTGCACCTGCGTGCCGCAGGTGAGTTACGGATGGTAGAATAGAAAGTGATCCTAGGTGGGTGGTGGCGGAGACCCTACATTCGACTGTACCTACTGTGACGTCACTACCTTGTTATTCTCGCGATCCTCCGCTCGTTAAACTTGCCTGAATCCGCTGACTGCAGTACGTGCAGTAAATTCAGAAAAATAGATGAAGATGCCAGACACAAATCAAACCATTTACCCCACCCGAAAAAATAAATAAGTAAAAAAATAAAATAACAGGAATGCTTCTGAAGTTGACCGGTGCTCTGCACATACCCGTCTGCTAATAGGGGTCTGGAATGGGCTGCATGTTCATAATGGCTGCCGACTCATTCACCTTGTGTTTTAAACCTCCATCCTTAAGAGTGGGGAGACAATGCGTACGCAGTATAACTCAACCCTGAAAAATGCATTTATATTTAATGGTCTGGGTTGCCAGAGATAGATATGTTTCTCCCCGTTGGGTTGGCAGTTCTGCGCAGCGTGTTTGGGGATTGAAAGAACCGAAGTTAGGAGCTGCCGACCGGTCGGTACTCACGTCTCGCTGAGAGGCCGCGAAATGTGATTGCGCGAGAGTTCGGCGAGATATTACGGGCTACACAGTGGGTCTATCTAAGGCAGCGTCGATGCCCACACTGGTCCGGTTGTTGGGGGAATAAGTGGGGGAGCGGCGTAAGCCATTTCACCGCCCATCACTCACGTCAGGCTAACGACAGAACGACTGGCGCGGGTCCGTTGAAATATGTAAGCTGAGCCACGCGGCGCGGGGCGACCAGACCTCCAGAAGCCAGAAATGGAAAACGAACGTCACTGGAAAGTCAATAACTAGGCTGTCCCGACAATTTTATTAACAAGACCCTGGCTTTCTGGCCTGTCAGACGCTGTAAACATAAAACATTGCACGGGAGACCTCACACGAACAGAGTATACCAGAATACCCGCTCCCCCGCCCAAGTCATTCTCTGTCGATGACGTCAAAGTAGCGTTCTAAATCGCACGCGTGTTTGCGCCAGAAAGTAGGTTTCGCCCATCAAACACCTCCATTAGAACTGTGACCGCCTGCAGCACCGAGCCATTATACTAGAGGGCGCTATCGTACACTAGAGGGCGCTATCGTACACTAGAGGGCGCTATCGTTAGGGGTTGCGGGTGGCGACGTTTCAAACGTCGAAACTCACCTTTGATGAAGTACGTTTTTCCGTTGCCCCCCCACACAAACGAGGCGTCGATGTCACTGGGTACGCCCTGAAAGCCGTCGCTGATTTTCCGGCTGTAGATCAAGTTGAGGTTGTAGAACTTCCAGTAGCTGTCACCCTGCAGGATTCGCCAGCGAAAATGTATCCGTCATGTTGATTAGCATTACAAATCTGTCAGAAATATGCTTTGTTGTGTGCATATAAAAATAAACAACTTGTCTTGTGCAGAAAAGACATCGTGTGTGTGGGGGGGGGGGAGAGGGGGTGCGTGAGTAGGTGCGTGCGCGTGCGTGTGTGCTCGCGCATTCTCAGCCCTCACGTTTTGCTCTCTCCCTTTTTCTGTCCTTTATTTCTGTGTTTCTCTGTATGCTCGCTCACTCTTTTCTCTGGCTGTTCGGGAGGGGTGTGTGTGAGAGAGAAGGACGGAGAGAGAGAGAAGGACGGAGAGAGAGAGAGAGAAGGACGGAGAGAGAGACTGATAGAGAGAAATACATCCGAAGACATTTCAGTATTTTAAAATGCCATCCGACTCATGTCTGGTTCCTTTTTATCTCCTGTCTCTTACAGTCTGTCACCAGGAGTCCTCTTTCGTGACGCGAAAGGAACATTTATTTCCGATTAAAATCTCTATTGCAAGACAATCTCCTCACTACTGCCATCGTCCTTACACGCAACATACAAACAAAACAGAGCTTATGACGTCACCCTGGTCACCCTAGTCACCCTAGACATCCTAGTCACACTAGTCACCCTAGACATCCTAGTCACACTAGACATCCTATACACGCTAGTCACCCTAAACACCCTAGTCACCCTAAACACCCTAGTCAACACTGGTCACCCTAGTCACCGCTAGTCACCCTAGACACCCTAGTCACCGCTAGTCACCCTAGACACCCTAGTCACCACTGGTCACCCTAAACACCCTAGTCGCCACTAGTCACCCTAGTCACCCTAGTCACCGCTAGTCACCCTAGACACCCTAGTCACCACTGGTCACCCTAAACACCCTAGTCGCCACTAGTCACCCTAGAAACCCTAGTCACCACTAGTCACCCTAGTCACCCTAGTCACCACTGGTCACCCTAAACACCCTAGTCACCACTGGTCACCCTAAACACCCTAGTCGCCACTAGTCACCCTAGTCACCGCTAGTCACCCTAGACACCCTAGTCACCACTGGTCACCCTAAACACCCTAGTCGCCACTAGTCACCCTAGAAACCCTAGTCACCACTAGTCACCCTAGTCACCACAAATCACTCTAGTCACCATAGTCATCATAGTCACCACTAGTCACTCTAGTCACCATATTTACCATAGTCACATAGCCCAAGTATTTTTTTAAACCACGTAAACGGAGCTTTCCGTCCGATATCAGGCCTCGCAGGAGCTCGAGCCTTCTGGAGTTCAGGGGCAATGGTGATCATAACTTCAATCAAGCAAAAGGAAAATCTACTCAACTCAGAGAGAACATTACACTGGCTCCACACCCGGCCCTGTACAGCGATCGATAACTTAAGAAGTGCGTTGCGCGGAATTTCCCAAGTCGCTGCTCCCCCCCCCCCTCCAGCATCATAACGCCATGTCTGGTGTGTTTTCTTAGGAACGCGATTTTCTTTATCTGGTTATTAAAACGATACACAATGACTGTTCGCGTCTCTGGCTTTCAAAATGATGCCTGTCTTCTAAGACCATATGCAAAGCCGGCCAGTAAGGACAAGGGAGACAAGGGAGACAAGGGAGACAAGGGAGACAAGACAGGCAAAGCAGACAAGACAGCTATTATAATGGATGAAAAGTTGCGAAACTACCGCATGATTTATAGCCGAATGTAAACCGCCTCGTGCACAGAACAGACACGCATGCGTGCACAGCTGTCGCACACCCACACACGCGTATGCATGAGCGCAGAAATACCCAGCAGCGTACAACGTACACAGACGCACACAGCAGCAGAGCCAGAGAGAAAAGCGAGTGAGCGTAGAGAGAGACAAAGAAAAAAGAACAAAAGCGGGAGAGATGAAAGCTTGAGAGCTGAGAGAAATCAGAGGGAGAGAATTTTATAGTTGCGTCTGGAGTAACTTTCATGTCTGACTGCTAGTTACTGCGTCTTTTTATTAAGCAGACATTTTTATTGCGTGTCTGGTAGCGGTAATCGAAAGTTTCCGAGTCATGTAAAAGATTGTGGCTTCCTTGTTTATTATTTATTACTCTTGGCACTCTCTTTCTCTCTCACCACCCCACTCTCTCCGTCCTGTCTTCCTAAATCTTCGTGTCTGTCCATCCTTCTCTCTTTCTGTCTGTGCATCCGTGATTTTTCTCTATTTTGCGATATCTCCGCATAACTCAAAGCTCATATTACTTTTTGTTTATTTCCTTGTTTGGGATAATGTAAACACAATACACACTTTTATCATGTGAACATTGAACCGCTTCATCATCGTTTTCTTAATATCAATAACAAATGGTAAATCTCGGTAACGCAAACCTTCCTATAAACATATTCAAGCCATTTTGCGATTTGATCGGTCAAGCCTGTGAGCTACTCAGCGCTAGGACAACGTTACCTCACGTCAGTCTTCAGAAGCAAAGCATATCCTTGACAGCACCTTTGGCCCTTTTTCTGTTCTTAACATAGTCTTCTTTTTATTTCTTTTCTTTGTTATCTTCTTCTTCTGTGCTTTACAGACCTGCACATCTACGTTGCCTATCGCCGAGAAATGATCTTTTCGCGTGGAGAAAATCTCGGGAAAAGAATTCCTCGCATTCAACCGACTTCTCGCATCTTGAGGCGCGAGAGCGCACCAGGCTCCTGGCTTTTTTTTCTAGGTGCCGAAAGAGTATTTCTCGCGGATAGACGGCTTGCGTCTGGTCTCTCTCACTCACCCACTCACCTTGAAAATAAACGTATAGCCGTTGTCCCAGTGCAGGGCGCTGTCTATTGGTCCCTGAATACCACCCCAGTCGCTGGATACACTGCGAGGATACCCCTCGTCGATTCCATAATCGTTTAATCGATAATAATCATTACCTGCACGCGGCCAGAGAAACCAAAGTCAGCAGCATGTCACTGTTTCTAATAGAGGAAATTTATTAAATGCTGAGACATCTCCCGCATTATACAAGAACCGCTGCCCTTTCAAAACAAGAAATACTGTTTCTTTTTCTCCTATATTGAAATATACTGCTATAATTTTGTCATGTGACTATCCCCTTCTCTTTATTTTCTTCATTCTGTCCTTCGTTCTTTCCTCTGTTCATCCGCTTTTCCTTCTTCCCATCGATCGTTGGCTGAACCTTTCATTTTGGCTTAAATGTTTGTCAGTGGCCCAGTGCTAGGGCGAGTAACATCGGTGTTTTATGTGCTCTCAGGAGCGGATGTTTGCCCGAAAAGCCTCTACAATTTACACGCCTAGTTGCGCACGGAGTTGAGATACAACCGCTCATGCAAATCGAGGCAGATTTCTGTTTTGTGGGTGAGCAACTAATAAAAACGAGGAAATTATGCCGCTGTTTGACAAAGTCGAGTGAAAACGGTCGCATGGGCCATGTGTCGGCGGATTGCCAGTGCCTCTTTTACCTGCCCCCTCAACACACTACAAAAAGACCCGTCTCACCTTTAAAAATACAGGTGCTATTTTAAGCACGCCTATCAAAGACCTGTCCCACCTTTTTGAATAAAGGTCCTGCCATAATAAGCACACCTATCAAAGATCCGTCTCACCTTAAAGAATAAAAGTCCTACCATAGGAAGCACACCTGTCAAAGACCTGTCTCACCTTTAAATATAAAGGTCCTGCCATCAGCGTTCATGACAATAGCATCAATGGTTGGATCGCGACAGATGGAAGGCACAGTGAGGGGCGGACCACGGCTTGTCACTACCGGACGTGACGTAGTGGGGGCTATTCTCCGCGGCACACCTGTCATGACACAAGGTACAAGGATTAAGCGCTCGCACAGGCGTCTGACCATCGACAGTAAGACGGCAGGCATAGATGGAGATGATAAAGACGAACATGCTGACGAAAAGAGACTGCAGGAAGACGAGGAAAAATGTGAAGAAACGCAACGCCCAGCTTCAGACTGGGTCTGTAGTTTATTTTTTCAGTTCTGCCTGGTTCTGGTTTCGTGAAATTAGGTGGAGTACTGTACTGACTGCATGCCCCCTCCCATAGAAAAAAAATCAGTGTGTTAACGCAGCGAAAAAGTGCTCCCTTAGCGTTTTCTTATTCATATGTTCGGCTCTGATACACACGTGCATTTTCTGTTATGAGTGAAAACGCACGTTTTCTCGCTAGGGAAACATGTGCCACAAGAACAGCTATTTGTAAATCAAGAGTTCGATGCCTCTAGTCTGGAATTAAAACAGCAAATGCGTCGTCTGCAAGTCTTAAAGTACAGAAGAGGAAGATAACGAAAATGATGAAGATGATGACGATAAAGACGACGAAGAAGAAAAGATAAGAAAAAAAGAAATAAAAAGAAGAGGATGTAAACAACAGAAAAAGGGCGAAAGGTGCGGTTCAAGGAGCTGCTGATCATACTGTAAAGGTCAAATGAGGAGTGAGGTGGACAAAGTCCTTAGAAAGGAAGCGAAAAGCCGTAAAAACTCGTGAGCTACCATAAAGCTCCTGCACCGCCCTCATATCGTCTTCGTCCAGCTTGAAGTGCCTCTGGTAGCCTCGGTAGAACGGAGCCATGAGCGCAGAACTCATGTCGGAGTGAGAGAGGCCCAGGGAATGGCCGAACTCGTGAGCAGCCACTTGGAACAGGTTCACGCCTGCAGCAAAGCAACATATTGTAGATTAGAGTCAAAGAGGGTTTTAAAAGTTCTCTACGGTGAGCAGAAGTTAAACGTAAGTTATCCACGGCAGACTCCCAGAAGTTGAAGACGTTAGGAAAGGACGTAGCTATGTGCAAGAAAACAACTTGATTTAACAGAATTAGATCAAATATTCTGTTACAGACACATCAGTGCTAATATTTCAGTAAGGAGAAGTCTGCTGGGGAAAAAATCGTCAAGATTTTACGAAAATGAGGTTTCAATGCAAGCAGTTGGAATCGTATCTGAGCGGTGGTGTGCACCTGCCTTTAGCTGCTCACCGCTTTCGAGATTTATTGTCCAATCCTCGTCGTCGTCAAAATGAGCGTCGCCTCCGTACATGGGGAAGAACGCATGCGCGAGCGTGCGCCCTCTACCGTCGAATGGATTCCCGTCGCCGTGCGACCCACGCACGAACTTAATGTCAAGGTCGACAGTGCCGTACTTCTGGGGAGTGAACCTCAGTGGAGCGACATCTGCCCAGATCTGTGCAAATGGACACAGAAACCAGATCGAGGTTATTATGATACAATGTACACGTTGTTCTTGATTTCATTTTTGTAGTCGAGAGTTCTCTCCCCCTCTTTCTCTCCCTCTTCATCCTCCCACCCCCCTCCTGCAAATGAATGCCGCTTGCCCACCTGTTTTGTTACGAGATGAAATATTTCCCGCATGTAGAGGATTCAATTCTGTCAACAAACGTTTGAATATCTCTTGGATTAAGAAAATGTTATAAATTAGGTTAAAATGTTTCCTTTATAAGCGTTTTCTGCTATGAGAAGATAGTCGTGTTCATGAAGAACTGTAGTCTCCTTATTCTATGTGCAGCAACAAAAATGACGTTGTGACAGGCGCGCCGTTACCCACACTGCGTTCTGTACGTATTCCGAACGGAAGAAAGCTATCTTCGGAACCAGTGAGTGGTCACGTTTGCTGATGTGCGGGTGAAACATTCGTGTGACGTAGCCTTTAGACAATTCCGCCCGACATCGCTCGTGCTAAGCCCTTGACTTGATATAAACTGCCAGCCCCCAAAAATCACGCTTACCGAATGGCAGAATTTGCAGGATTCAGCTACCTTTGATGCAGCTTTTAAAGTTACTGGTTTTTGACACTGAGGGAAATTTGCCTTGTGTCATTTTTGGGGGGGAGGGGGTCTTTGCGTGGGTGCATGGTTGTGTCCAAAGGTCTGTCACATTTTGCAATTTCAATAAGGATTGTCCACATGACAGGTGACCTGGCCGATTCAACAATTTATTATTTCCGTTCTAGAAAATGAATGAGCAGTGCAGACAGTGCCAGCTGGTAGGCTATCACAATTTTTGTCTCCGGCAGACCCGTTCGCTCAAGGCATACAATTTACTGGCTTCAAGAGCGTGATTTCCGCTGTGAGGTCCTTGCTAGCCTTTGTATCAACCTCTTTGTCGCGCCACAGAAACAAAGTGAACCACGAGCATCTCTACCCGTTGTGTCATCTTGTCAACTGCAGCTTCCTCAGGAAATCAAAGGCCATTATGCAGCCGGTCGTGACGAAGGGAGGAAGGGTTTGGTGGGGTGACACCTTGGTCAAGAGAGTTTGACACATCTTTTCATTTAGTTCACGTAAGGAAGGAAAAGGGGGACGAGAAGAGACTGCGCCATCAGGACTCCCTGAGGAACACAACACACTAGCCGACACTGTAACCCAATTGTGGTACGGCGCCCTTGCTGTTTGATCGCGGTCTGCATCTCCGGGCTTAAGAATAAATTTTGCCCAGACTTGACACGGATCTATCGCGAAAAGCAGGCAGCCCTGTTGTAGTAACTACTCCAGAACTGTTGGGTAGATTCGGCATTCGGCATTAGCAATCGGGGGCCTTTATAACCCTGACCGTGAGAAAAATGCGAATAGGCTTTCTACCCGCTCGGGGTGGTGGGCTGTTCACCCCCACCTTCTCCCCGACCTCCTCTCGGCGTGACGGGTCAACCGGGGAACGGGGGGGGGGGGGTACCCTCTAGTCTCAGCCGGCTACCTCCCTCGCTCAACTGCGCGCTCTCCCGACTGGCAGTTTTAGTGAACCAATCAGGTCGACGGTAACAAGTTGCTCTACCTCCTGATTGGGTAGGCAACGAGACGCCAGAAAAATCATAACACATGTAAACAGACTTCAAAATGTTGTAGATAAATCCACCAAGCAAGGCGAAAACAGTAGTCTAAAAGTGTCGTCCTGCCATCGGCCGACATCGCCTTCCGTGCTGAGGAAGAAAAGGAAATGAACCCACGACCCAGGATCCTATCTAGCGTTTTTTTTCGGATTCGCTTTAACGCTCCACCTTTGTGTATATCATAGTATATTATAGAGATGTCTGACGTCTGCAGTGGGATTTCCTAGAACAACCTTGTTGCTTGCACAATAGTTACGACTAAGTAGGCACAGTTGCGGTCTGTAAGGTTAAAAACATTAGGCATTCATTTTATCCTCGCAGCTTCAGTTAGCTACAGGCTGCCTGACTCTGCCTGACACTGAGAAATGTAGACATGTTTGACGTCAACAGAGGAATAACGCAACGACAAAGAGAACTTGAACGCAGTTTTAAAATGACAAAAAAAGAGTTTGATATTAGTGATTTATCTTCATCTTTCTCCATACGTCCTCGTCTTTCATCCTCACCGTATGTTTGAATAGATGAAGGCGTGTGCCTGAATGTGTGACACTGTATACACAGGGCGTATGTTCGGTTAGTGCCAGAAGACGAAGCTTTCATTGCGCAATTATTTTACCTCACTTTTTGTTCAATCTTCTGATTAAAAACAGATGGGGTTTCTGGGATACTTTCATAATCTAGTCTGCCCTTTCACTTTGCTCCTACAACGCCAACACTTCGACCTGTGGTGTCAGTCCGCACCGGAAGTCTGCGATAAACATCCGCTGTAGCCGAGAGATGAGTCTGAGCGAACAAGACTATCGTGTGAAGTAACGACAGTTGATACAAGGCGCTGTTCCGGAGAATGGCCATTGATCGATAAAACACTCTCCCTCATCTCGATGTTATTTCCGACGACTTGGCAGCTCGGATCGAGATGGGAGGCGAAGACCCCCGCCTAGCAATGAATTCTGGGATAGCTCGTTCGTCGTAGTGCTTTCAGGATGTAGATTCAAAGGTCGCGTGGGGTCATGTGAGGTATGTTTTCCCCCACATGAAATCTGAATCTTCTGTAAGCAAGTGCCCCACCACATGTAACAGACGCAAGCTTCTGCTAAGCTGCCATTTCCAAGATCTGGTTTTCATTTTCTTAGCCTCACTGTTTACCTGTATGGTCAATGTTCTTTTGTGGGGGATCACTAGCATTTCTCGGTCGGGAAAGGCGCTTGTCCAAAATCACAGTTAAATGCATTATCCAGGAGCTACGGTTCTAGCTCATGAAGCAAGTGTTTATCTGGCCCTAAACAATAAGCTTCCTATCTTTTCATTTCGATTCACAACTGTTTCCTTCAAAAGTCACGAACACGACAATAGCTGGGGCTTCACCATGTAGACTGTCTCTGGCAGAGATGTGCGTCCTGTCTTTATAGACTATTTGCAGTTTCATACTTTTTCTAACCACGTTAAGGTTGGTTCTTGAATGCACATGCGCAAGGGAGAGGATAACACGAGAACCCGTCAAAATTAAAAAGGTATGACGAGCAGTTATGTGCCGGCAAGTACAGCTTCAACAACATCCTTCTTCTAAAAATCTTGGACGTGCAGTCAGGGCAGGGTGTAGGCGGCCTGTTGATGGCCATGCTTTCTTTTGATCAAAGGATGCCGTTGCAGACTGGGCTGTGACCTATCTCGCTAGATGTCGCCTTTGTCCAAACTGAATTCAGTCGGTAATGCTGGGTTCTCAAACTTCAAGGTAAGGTTAGGGTCCCTCACAGTGATGATCGATTTAATTTTGCAGTTCCTCCCTCTTTCTCCCTTCCCGCTCGATCTCCCTGCCCTCCCCTCACTCTATTCTCTCCATCCTCCCTCTGTCACGCGAAGTTGCTAATCAGTCCTGTTGCTGGACTCCCAGTGCGCGTGGCTGCGTCATTCAAATTTGACCAATGAGGTCAGCACGTGCTGACGTGACGTAAGGTTGATGCAAGGCCAAGGGCATATCCTTTTCGCCAAAAATGCGCGCAATATACACGGAATAAGCGTTCCTTACAGCTGGTTTTATGAGATGAATACGAAGGTGAGGCGACACCACTTTTCCCACCCGACACACACATTCACACACAGGCGGAGGAATAAAGAGCTTGTCACATCACTTCAAGCTCTGTCTTATTTTCTTTCTCTCTCTCTCTCTAAGAAAAACCCATGGTCTTAAGAGGCTTTGGTGAGCAGCGTGTGTGGCGAGCAAGACAGGATGTTGCTGACTAAGCGAAGTGCGAAGTGGGGCCCTGATGAATGAGTCTCGTGAGAAAAATGACCGTCTGGTGTAGATGTGCGATCTGCGTGCGTGCGTGGAGGTTCTGGTAGAGGTGGCGATGATGGAAGATAAGCGTGGGTTGAGTGGACTGAGAGCTGAGAGGGTGTCTGTGTAGGCGAAAAAGAGCGAGAGACGAAAGGACGAAGAGAGACATGTTTTGTGACCCCAGGAAACGGTTTCTTGCGCCCTTTAAATTGTTGACCTACAAGACTGCAACCAGACATGCTGAGAGAGCAAGAACCGCGCGTTGCGGGCTGCACTGCTCGTTGTCATTAACCTTCAGGTGGTGATTATAATTAATAAAGAACAAATGAGGACAGAGCGCTTAAATTATCAAATTATCACTCCAACAGGAAGTGCTTGAAACGCTCAACATAACCGTATGCAGACGCATGTAACCAAGGGAGCTTACCGTACCCAAACACGTAGCAAAGAGAGGGTCGAAAGAAAGGGACCATGCAGATCCTTAAAAGATCTGCCATCCCTTTCTTTATAACGGCGCTAGTCTTCACACAGCTAGCCCTCCGTACACAACGTGTGCATGCAGATGGCGAATTGCCATTTCTACAGGAAAACGTTCTTCTCATCCCAAAACACGAGACGAGAACTGCAGTTATTTGTTCAGGGCAGAAATCTTTGTGTGTGTGTGTGTGTGCGTGCGCGCGCGCGCGCGTCACCTCTAATTATAAAGAAGTCACGTGATAAAATAAGTAAGCGTATAATTCATTTCACTTGTTCCCTATCTGCCCTGTCGCGTTCCCACCCCCCCCCCACACCCGTTCAATCTCTCTCTGAGAGGTAAAAACAACCGTGCAAATCAGTCCATCAGAGTTAAGTATTACATAACACAAAGTGACGTACAGTTTTATCATATTGCTTCAGCAGCACAAGATTCCTCCCAAAGTAGTTGTCACCGCTTTCCGGTGGGAGTATTTGGTTCTAGGAACGGCTGACACGACGTGATTTGAATGTGCGCGTGATTTTGTCGGAATTCTCTCCGCAGGATGCTAGTGTCGGCCAGTACAGACCACTTCACACTCACCTGCAAGGCTTTACTGATTTCCTCATCCACCTCCATCCGCGGGATCCCTAGAGGGTACTCCGATATTCGATAGGTCAGTTCTGTTTTGTGCCACTTGCTGCCTGGAGAGAGAGAGAGAGAAAAAAAAAGTGAGATTTAATTTATCAAAGAAGGGGATGGGGGTTGCATTCAGAACGTATTTCTAATCGACACCTGCCAAGGGCGTCAGTGTGCAATGCCTGTCCGGCAAAGTAAGGGTTATATTGTCGGAATGAATGAAATCGTTGTAATGGGTGAAACGTATGTTTGCTTCGACGCCATCGTCGGCATAGTTGTCGTTCTTTTTGTCGTCGTCGTAATCATCATCGTCATCGTCATCATCATCCATTGTCATCATCACGCTCTTCTTCTTTTCCGTCTTAATGTTCCCCTTTTTCTTCAAGCCCAGTTCTGAGCATAAACCTGTGAATAAGTCTACGTCGGTTTCCAGTGAAAGTTTGAAGTTTGCAAACGATAGCAGGACCAGAGTCTACAGACAGATGGACTGAATGACGATACGATGTGGAGGGAAATGTGCCCACCCCCACTCCCCTTGTGTCTGCCTCCTCCTGTACGTATTTTGTACTCATATATCATTTTATTTCTCACGTCCATGACAGTCGTTTTTCTTCTGGAAATCCGGTTATGTCATCAGACAGGGTTGAGCTAATGCAATCTAGCTTCTTGCTGTTGTTTTAAAATACATTGCCTGAATTTGGAAATAAACCACATTTTAAAAAAAAAAAAGCTAGTACGAAACACATCAAATTGCTGTCCCTGGGCGTGCTAAGGGCAAGGAAGTGTCACATGCAATGCGGATGTGAAAGCAGCAGAGCATGACAGTAATCTCATGAGCGCCGTTTTAACTGAGGTGACTTCTTAACTGGAGAGACATAGTCAAACGTTCGGCGAAGTAATTTTCACTCCTGTCTGAGTCAGTCAAACGGACTGCAGCTTTGTGGGATTGTCCGATCAAACTTTGGGCAGAATTTCACTATCGAACTATGATCGGTCAAGAAAACATTTTTAACCTTCCAGTCATATGTAACAGTTTCTTACGCAAATGCAGTGCGGCTTTTGCGCTGACAGCGGCCTTTTTGCAACGCATTTCGTTTGACTGAGCGTTCATTCATTTCGCTCACAGACCCTGCGATGGTGTCAAACACTTTCTGTCAAAAACTGGCGATACAGTTGCATAATTTCTTTAAGATCAACTCGTTGGTAGGACTCACAGCTTATCATGTCACGTTAAACTGTCTGGGCGTTTTCGCAACACGGCGCCTGAGATGTACGTGCGTGTCAAAGGCTATAGGTGGACAGGGTCAGTGGGTTGCACTGCAGCGGGCCAGCACCGGAAGCAAGGGCAGACAACTACTGGTCGGGTCGAGAGGATATCCGATTGTTGAAGTGCCACGCGCGAATACGGTGAAGCCTTTTGTCGTTACCTCCCATTCCCGCTTGTTTCTTCCACCCCAGAAATTGCATAATGGTCTGCATCAGCAACACTGTGAAGGTCATTTTCGTTGCAACAACAAGTGTTTGGGAACGACCATTATCTGCGAAAACTCGCGTGCTTTCAACCATGTCTGTACGTAGAGACGTGAAAGTGAGCATAATATGATAATAATAATCATATGATAATATGATAGTTCCCATTGGTTGTTGATAACTGCAGCGCCACAGGATAGTTCCTATTGGCTGTTGATTACATACTGCACATCGTCAGGCCAAAGTCTTTGATAAGACTGCGCGGCTTTGGCACTGGCATATAATGACATCCACCCTTAAAGGCATTCCTTAACCGGAAGAATGTGTGTTCAATTCGCCGAACACGGACTCGCATTCCTCCGAGTTAAGAAGAACTAATAGGCCTAGGAAGATTAATTCTATCGGATCTTCTGCAGGTTATGCTAATAAACAACAAACCAGGACCGAGCGCTTAATTTATCAAATACAACAAGAGTTACTTGAAACGCTCAAAGTGACCGTTATGGCAGATCTTTTCGAGGATCTGCATTGTCCCTTTCTTTTGACCCTCTCTTTGTGACGTGTTTGGGTACGGTAAGCTCCCTTGGTCGCATGCGTCTGCATACGGTCATTTTGAGCGATTCAAGTAACTCTTGTATTTGGTTATGCTGATTGCTGAAGGCAACAGAGCGACAGGTTGCCTTGCTTTTTAAACGTTGAAGACCAACGGACAATTTCAAGCCCTAAAATATATATTTAACAAAACATTTTTCACAGAATGCGTTTAGCACTGGAGACACATTGTAACGTCTCTTTGTGATGCGCACAAACCTTTGTGTGTGGAGACATGGCACAGTGTATTCTATACACGTATCACTAGACGGAACCCTGCACCTGACTGGCGTTACGACTAACGAAAGGTACGCGCCTCCAAATTGTCCATAAATGTACAGGTTCTCGCAGGTAGTACAGGGAATACACATCATTTTCCATTTACCTTGAAGAGCGTATCGTTTCCTCCTTGCACCAGCCCCCAACTCAACGTCGTCTGGGTTACCACACCTGGGCAGGTTCATCATTTTCCTCGTGTCGTCGTCAATTTTACCTGCAAGCAAAGACAACCCGCTTAGGAATTAAATTGTATCTGACAGTTACGGGTCTTTTCTACAGTACGTGAATTTCTTTTATCCGCGCACAGATCAATAGACGTTTTAGAGAGGTAGGGATCAATGGAAAGGGATGAAGCGGACAGGTAGGGATGAAAGGAAAGAAAGAAAGGAAAGACTGGGCGAGAGAGTGCGTACAGGTTCCAGTTTAAAGTACCTTTTTCGACAAAGAAGATCTATAGTTGTATAACCAAAAAAAAATAGTGTGAAGACCAAGAGCGTTTTAAACTAATGCAGTTGATGTTTACGTCATATGTCCGGATTATTTATTCCATACTTTGTCTCAGTTTCACGAGTCCTTCTTGTATTCATCTCAAATTCTAGGCTGTGCAAAAAGCAGGTGTTACCAGATTCCATCGCACGAGAATAAAAAAAACAGCACGAGTCTCACGACTGCGAACAAACATTTACGAAACGACTATAGGGCTGAGATGAATGTCAGGGTGTAACCCCGCCATTTATGTCCCACCACCACGAGGTGTCACTGGAACCGTTGCTACCAAAAAAGCGCGCGCTTGAATTACATCCCTGGCAGAAGTCTGAAGAACTAAAAAAGCAGTTGAAACCAAGTGGTGCTTGTAGATAGAAAGATAGTAGATATTAAAACATCCGCTGATAACAGTCAGCATTTTCTCGATGTTTGTGACCGGAAGAGAAGAGATTTGCTGGACACTTTTCAAAATATTCCTGGGTTCTCTTGTTTTTGAGGTCTTTTGTTTCACTTGTCAGAACAATGTTCATAGTTTGATGGGGAATGTTAATGCATACAGCTCCTCGTGCAGACGACGTGACTAAAAAGAATACACAACGGTTTACATTCATCGTTTGTAAGCATTCTCGACTTCAGATTCATTTGTATTCCATGGAGCAGATCTACTGGGGTTTGTTCAAGTGAACTCCACCCCAAATTGTAAACATATAATACGCGTTTTCCTGTAGTTTATGTCATCCTCCGATGGACAGACTGTAGCGATATGTTACCCAGAATGCTGTAGGGGCTAAAGTTCAGATGTGAGTGCTCCCGCCTCGAAATTACTCGTGTCGCCGTCTGTAATTTACACATTGCATGCTGTTCTCGCTATTTTACAGTACTCTGGTGCTATTTTACACTACTCTGGTGCTATTTTACACTACTCTGGTGCTATTTCTACCCATGCTAGTGATGTAGACTTTTAAAATTTTCTGTCTGGTTTTCCTTCGATGAAATAAGCGCAGTAGATTTGCAGAAGATAGGACACACTATCTAGGTTACATCTACACACCAATCTGTGTAAGCTGCAGAATCTAATAGTGCATACTGTTATTTAGTATTTTCCATATCTTTTGTTTGAAATGTTAGGCACCAAATCGCGACAACAAATTGTGATATAATTTTCAGCTTTCAAACCCGAACGATATCCAGTTTCTGTTTAAATTCGTCTATAAACGCAGTCTCAAAAGGGGAACACGACATTTTAAAACTGTAAACTATACTGTTTTTATCAGATAAAAATGACTTTACAGTGATTTTTTTCCCCGCGTCAAAACGATGGAGGTGAGAGTCCCGGGTCAAGATTTGTAGACATTTTTCACTGCCAGGGGGCTAAAAATGTCTTCTGCCAAACGTGAAAATAATATATAAAACCCCCACCAAACTATGGACAATGCTGGGGTAATTGTGACCACATGTTTACCGCGTTATGCGGGAAATGGTCGCTTAACTGCCTGCTCGCAATTTAGTTTGTTTTCCAACAAACGTAGCTGATTGTGCATGCAATAATTTACCGGCCTGACGCCAGCAGCATGCCACCTGGAGTTTCTTTCTTTCTTTCTTTCTTTCTCTTTCTTTCTTCTTTTTTCTTTCTTTCTCTCACATGAACCCTTTCGCCAACACGCTTCCTAGCAACCGTTTCTTCCGCCATTAGTAAGCTGAATGGCGACTCTAAGAAGCGAAAGGACATTTACAAAATACTTTTTTTTATTTCTTTCTTCGTTCGTTCGTTTTCTTCCTTTTTATTAGATCTAAAAGCAAATCTACTCCGCATGTGGAGTAATCAGGAGCGGCGGGCCTTACTGTTACTATCTGATTACAGTCAATGTGGAGCACACACGCACACACACACACAAAGGCAAAGCTGGGATCAACAGTCATCAAGGGGGAGCGGGGGGGGGGGGGTCTGTGCAGCCGAAAGCGCGCAGGGGAACAAACATGTCTATTATACAGACAACATTTCCGGACTGCAGGAGATGTTCCACAGTTTTAGCAGATGACCCCCCCCCCCTCAGCAAGTACGAAAGGAATAGAAATCTGCAACATTTGGTTTGTTTTTCTTTCTGTCAGTTTCGACTCTCGTAAGTGAAGTTTTGTTGCTAACGTAGCAGGTCAACAGCTGGACAGCATCTGGACTTGCCTGTTTCTCGTCGTGGAGAATTTCAGATAAAAATATTTTCTGATTCACGGATGTAGTATTTATTGCAGACATTTATCGCTGTGTATGGCGGTCTGTAAGTATCCTCGTTATTTCTCAAGTACCTGCGTCAGACTGTTGTAGGTGGTATATTCTATAAGTGTTTCGGCTTTTATCCGAGAAGGACATAACACTTTAGAAAGGAAGAAAATGCTCAGAACAGACGCGACTGACGGCTAACAACAACACAGACGAATACAGCAGACGGACGGGCGGACAGACGGACGGACGGATAGAGAGAAGTGATTACAAGTTCCTGTCACCCATCCCGTGTATAATATGCGTTGGGTTCGTGACCCTTCCTTTCACTGAGTGTCAAACTATATTTTCGTGTTAACGTCCTTTCAAACAGCCTTCAGTCCTCAAACATACGACAGATCCTTTGCTTCTATTTAATAATTTCCTGGGGTTTCTGGGCGAACAGTTTGAACGAAAGTGTTTGTGTGTGTGTGTGTGTTGTTTTTTTTTTAAACAGCAGGTGTAATAAAACGTTGAGGTAACTATGCGAGAGTGGTTGCTATATTGCCCAGGGGACTGCAGGAGGGAGCACTGGCCGTACAGTCCTCTCATCTATAGGCCTGATGTCGTCACGGTGGGACTAAGAGCAGACCCAGAGCGCACGTGCATAACCTTGTGAGGCGCGAGGACTGTGGCGTCATCACTGGGTTGATAGAGCGGGGGCTATGCTGCTCCGCCCATGCGTTTGTCAGGCTACAGAGTCACCGAGGTTGAGGGCGGGGACCTTGGGACGTCTTGTCACATTAGCAGTTTGCTTTGTAGGTCAACTGTCCTTTGCATGTACTGCCTGTAATTTGAGGAGGAACAGAACAGCCCAGAAAAAAACCGACCCCCCCCCACCCTATGGTATTTGGTTAAGATGTAAAAGTAGTCGAATTATTTCAGAATGCCTGTATACCTACTAAATATTTAATGGGACTGTGCGTGTAAGCGTGTCTGTACGTGCGTGTGCACGCATGGTCGCTTACATGCATGCGTTTGTGTGTGTTTCCAAGCGAGTAATGTTTTTTCTTTTGCAAGAAAAACGTCTTCTCTTCCCATTCCTGATCAGTGAACGTAATTCGTCGCGTGGATTCGGTTCCCAGGGTAAATTGACGTTAACAAAAATGGAATAGTGTTTATCTTGTTGAAAGAAATCAATGTAAATGGACTGGGTTCTTGTCGGGAACCCCGTATCCACTTTCCCACTGCCAGCCTGTGGGACTGAATGCATGCGTCTGTTTGTCCACCCGTCTGTCTGCCTGCCTTCCGTCCTTTTCTCTTTTTCTGTTCTGCGCTCACCTTTCTTTCTTGTTCTCTCGCCCTTTCCTGTCAACTCTGTATTCATCGATTCTTGACTTTGTGTACTGGAGCAGTACAGTTGTTTTCTTTGCGTGCATTCTTAATAAAACGCCTTTCTCCCTTTTAAATATGGTTTTCTGAAGGACCGATGCCTTTTCTAGCGTCTTGCTTATCACTACGTGAGGTACTGTGTTGCAACAATTATGCGCATCCACAGTAAAAACGTTATAAAGCGAGAAATGTACACTAAAGAGAAAATAAAATGAAAATTAAGTAAATGTCACCTGTCTCGTTTATTCCCGCCATCCGTTGAAACTTTTTGATGGCTGTTATGAAGTATTGCTCTGACGTCAAAGCTCCTGTTTGAGGGTCGTGTGCTTTCATGTACCCGTATCTGTTCAAGTAATCCTGCAGAAAAGAAAGGAAAAGAAATAAAACTGCCTTGAGTGTATACCAAACAAATCCAAATACCAAATCTTCAATTAAAATCGCGGCAAACACATTACAAATGCTATCAAAACAATTGCTTATACACAACATTCCAATTCTGTAAAAGAAAAAACAAAGATGCTGTACGGATGGGTATAAATTTGTGCATCTTTTTGTCTACAAAGAACCTTGGAAACTTTGAAGTGTATAGGTTTAATTGTTAGCGAAGCTTTTTTTCGGAAGTGGGCAAGGTTACTGGTGCCGTATTTCGCTTTGTAATCTCATTGCTGCACGCCTATCGCCCCGCCGGGTAGACAAAGACGGTTTCTGTGAGAACGCACAGGTATCGACTTTCAAAACTGGCTCTGGGGGTGGGGGTGTGCGGGCGGCGCACCATAATCGCGTACGAGCACCTGACAACATACAAGAGGGCCTGTGGCAGCAGGGATGCATTGCTTGGCGTCACAAACTCTGAGGGCCGGAGTTCAAATATCGTTAGTGTTCCGACAGAGGTACCTGGATAACCTCTTTCAATCTTACGTAGATCAGTTATGCTGAGCGGGTCTCTCGGATGTCGATGTCAGGTGGTGAGAAGTTAGGCAACTGCCCGCCGGTGCTCTGACAGAGCTATCTGTTTAATATTTTCGCTTTTGTCTACTTGGCGCAGACATCGGTCTGGGGTGTCAAGCTGAGTTTGGTGGGGGAGAGGGGGGTTTACTGGCTCGTGAGAGTGTCAAGTTAGAGCAATGCCAGAGACACGTCACAAGTACTATGAGTACTTTTAGTAGTAGGTACCATTGTCAGAGGCGTGCAGTTTTACGAAAATTTCGTCTTTGTCAATGGTTTTCATATTTTCATCTTTCGCTGTGGGATCGAAGGGTTGAGGCTTTTCTTCACGAACGTACGTCTTACATATTCGCTGAAACTGGTCACGTGGATGCACGCATCAATATCCTATTTCATAGAACGGTAGCATTCGTGCACTGGCCATATACATACATCCCCAAGCCTGGTGAAGAGGGATGCACACTGGAACAGTTACGAAAGCCCTTCATACAGTCGTCCATGGACCTAATGTTTACTCTTAAAGAGACCAAAGTCCAAGTAGTACAATTTTCGTGACTCTGTTGTACATCTTCCTAATGTTTGCGGAAAGTTTAGTTCAGGCTGTTGATAGAGATCTTCCCTCCTGGCCCCACTGTGAACAAGCGAACAAAAAGCGATGTGGTGTACGAATAACGGATGTCACCACAGCGCGGAAAGAGCGATGTTGGGGTGGGATGGGGGAGGAGGACAACGGCAGATGACGAGTGGTTGCCGTGTTTATGGTTGGATGTATGACGGTCATTATACATCCGGGTTTAAAATTAGCAATTGCGGGGAAAATTATGTCCCACTGGTTCACACGCTCCACTTGTGGTCCTAATTCCTAATGATGAGACACATACGGACATCGGCGACACGCAGGCATGTATGTAGTGGTTACTGCAAGTTGTATCCCAGCAATTTGTATTCTGAGATCGTTGCTGAGATGTTGCTCTAACGCATGCACACAAAAACAATTACATTCTTTCACTGGCACGTCAGATTTCTCGCGAACACTGTACCCCCTACTGTAACGTGGCAGTGGCAACAGAATAATCCGTAGCAAAACGAAAATGCACGCGCTCTGGCTAGCGAGGTGTGCTTCCATGAATCTCCCTCACGCACGCACGTGCATACCTGTACATGCGTGCGAGCACACTCACAAGTGAACACGGAGCCCTCGATACTGAGACATTGTAGATTCTCGCAGAACAGGAATAACATGTACGTGGACCAGCTCTCGAGATGGCGTTCCAGTGATTCATACTTTATGCAGCAGGATGTTTCGGAAACATTTCCGAGAGCTATAATTACTCTAACCTGCATGCACCAGCAGGCGAGAGAAAGAGAGAAGGAGGGAGAGGCGAGGGGTAGAGATGATCAAGAAGAAATCCACAATGTCTTCGTGGTGACGACAGAGTCGGGTGGGAAACTGGTGTAATCGATGACCACGAAAATAGATCCCTGCTTGATGCCAGAACCAGAAAACCGGACCTCTGGTTAAGTGGATGGAGGTATTGTTGTGGATTGATCTCGAACGAGCTCGTCCCAGCATGTGTGTGTGCCTGTTTGTGCGTGCGTGCGCGTGTAAGTGAATGATAGGGATATATTCAGAAACACAGCGCAGTCTTGTTCGCAGCGACTTCATTCATCACGGTTTAATCACTTAGACCTCTGGCACGGACTATGAGAGGAACAACAGTCCAGTAATTAGTTTAGAGGGAAAGTGCTTCCACCGCGTGAGGATTTCGCGCCATAAGGGTGAGAGACTGGAGCTGGGATGGGGTCCTATTCCTAAACTACCCACTGAAGCATCCACCAAACTGATAGCTGTAGTGAGATGGTCACCCCGGAAAAAGCCATTTGGTATCCAAAACTTAACCACGGAGCTATCCGGTCCCCATCTCCAGGACTCCCTAAAGTCCCCCCCTCCACTCCCTGTGCTGGTAGTCTAGCAACGAGCGGACTGTGTTCGGCACCTCCCCACAAGGGCCATGTCGTTCAAAAAAATGTTTCCCGGATAGTTCGGTATTTAGCACTCATACAACGATCGTGTTTGTCTCTATGTCCAATGTTACTTTAATTTACAAAAGAAAAGGTTTCCTATTGTTAGTTAAATTAAGATAAAACTGTCAACATGCAGCTGTTGCTTAATTTTTGAGGTTATCCTTTTCATTTGTTTCCTAAAATTTTTAGCTTTCTTGAAACAACAGCAGGTCTCGCGAACTCTTTTGGGACAGATTCTGCAGACTGCACTCTTGCAAACTTTGCAAAAATGAAAGACATCTGCCAGATGCCATCAGACGATTTCAGGTAAAACACAACACAGATGTCTGGTAAATATCGTCTTCCACATCAGCTGAAACATCAAGATAAGAGTTCCCTAAAGAATCGTTATTCTTCTGCTCCCATGAACTTGAACGCGAGCTTTCAGGCAAATTTTATTCTGGTTTGTTTCACAATTTGCCATCCTAACACTTTCAGGCACATTTGTTTTTGTCTTGTTTTGTCCTGAGCATCTCCTTAATGTTAAAAGTTAATCCCAAGAGGTCAGGCTTTTCCCGTTGTTTTGCTTTGCTGTGATAAGCACTTCCTTAATATTAAGTGTTTATTGTTGGATGTCAGCTTGTTATTGTCGCGAGAGGAACGCTAGTAGATTAGATAGCTAAGCGAAAAAGTACACCGAAAGTCGATTTTCAGTCAATCCAGAAAGAGAAAAAAATGACAGTAAATAATAAAACAATAAAATACATGGAGGAAAAAATGAACGAGAAATGTATACAGTTGAAAAAGGGAGACATTTGTATGTCATGTTCTTTTCTTCCTTTTCGCCTGAGTAAGTTTGGTAACAAAAAGGTGAAGATATTCAGGCGCTATATACCTTTGTTAGGCAGAAAGTGATGTCGCCTCCCTATTGCGATCTCTGTAACCGCTATATCCTTGTGCTGTTTACTTTGTGTCTCCATGTAACTATGGCTAATAGGTGTATTTATACGTACATATTTATGTTTGTATTCTGGTATTGGCCACATTGTTTGGACACCGGCAAGAGTTGGGCTGATTGTTTACTGTTTGAGGTCGGGTCAATGAAGACATGAAGGCGGTAGGAGGGCAGAAGGGGAAGGTAAAAAATGCGGGGAAAGGAGACGGGAGGAATATGCAGTACCTGGAGAAGATACCTGTACGACCAGCTCTGTGAACAGGTGTTACAGCATACCCACGCCGCATACCCACGCCGCATACCCACACAGCATACCCACGCCGCATACCCACACCGCATACCCACACCGCATACCCACACCGCATACCCACACCGCATACCCACACCGCACACTGAATCTGTACCTTTAAACCTTTGTATCGATGAGAACCATGCGACACCGCTATGCTACGGACCGCATTGTCTTTGAGTCAGGACTACATGACTTTAGAGTTCTGGCCTAGCAAGCAGAATTTCAGATCCTCCTTCCTTCCTCCCTGTTCCCCCACCCACCCACCCACACGTTAACCTAAAGTACGTTGGCCCAAACAGTAATCCGATCACCGTCCTGATTTGACAGGCGACTGACAAGCAGACCATGCAAAAGCCCAGCGCGGGACTTTGTCTGCTTCTAGAACTCATCACCGCCTGGCAATGACGTCTGGCACCGCGAGAGTTGCTAGCTGCCCGGACTTCTTTCCTACTGCCGAACCTCTGTCCTCGTCACATCAACAGGCCCCGTCTGTGTTCCTGGAAATTAAGCCAGTCGAAGCATATTGTCGGAAACAGGGCAGGGTGGGGGGGGGGGGATAGGATGGGCTCTGCAGTCAAGAGGCAACCATGGTTACTTTTTGTATCGATGGAGACAACACCGACAACGACAACTACAACAATCATAATGATGACCTTGTTCTACGCAAGTCTTCTACCGCAGGTCTTTAGAAGGAAAACAGTTATAACCAGCGCACAATAAGTGATGCAAAATATGTAAGCACTTGGAACTACCGAAGTCGCGGGCAAAATCTACAGAAATCGGTGAGTTTGGAGGGGGGGATGTTCCTCGAGCCACGTGTGTTTGTTCATCCAACCAACACGCTCAGGCGCGCACACGCACGTGAAAACACAACTCACCCACGCGCGCGCGCACACACACACACACAGACGCGTACCGGCCGTGCCCAGAGACACGGATACATCCACGCATGAAACGAGCGCGCGCTGTGATGTAGGACAGGAAAGGGGTAGTAGAGTTGTTTTCGGCCACATCCCACTCAAAAATCACATGATTATCTCTTTGGCGGCACAACGAATTCCTCGCGGGATGGAGTCTTTCTATTTGTTATGCCCCATAACCAGCTATCTAGAGCATGGGTTCGATATCCTATATCGTCATGGCGCATCATGGGCAAGTTTATAATGTTGCTGGGCTGGCTGTATTCTGATTTATTTATTTTTTTACTGAATGTGTGTTCTGCTAGTGGATGAAAAAAGGTTTGTAGATGAGATCCTTTGGTCCCCAGAAGATGACTTAGCTTCGAACAGTGACTATCCACTACGTGTAACTTGACAGCCTAGTTCAACCTGCAGGACTGTGTGTGTTGAGATCGCTTTGTGTCGGGAGTACTGTTGTATATGACACAACAAGCCTGACAGTCATTTCAGCTGTTGTACTCGGCGCTTTCCTAGTAGGTTGAACGTATCCTGTTGGCCACGTTCGGGGATGGAACTCTGTGTAAGAAATACTCTTTCGTAACTCGAGCATTAAAGGACATCTGCGCTACCCTTGTTCACAGTCGTGTAACAATTCTCGTGTAAAAATCATATTATTGGTTATGTCGTGTAATATATACATTTATTTGATATGTTCTGTTTGCAGTATTATCTCCTGGAAGTGTTCAATACATGCTTTGTAACCAAACAAATGTCAAGAATGTCGGAAAAAATCAGCAACAAGGAAAACAGTACAACGAGCAGAAGCTGTAGCCGTAATTAGATGTTACTAAGATTCAAATATACTGTAAAAGTTACGGGGGCGTTGGAGTCACGATAAGTGTTTAACCAGCTTGCATTTGGTGGCATTTTTATCGAAACACTAATTGTTGCATTTCGTGTAATGTAACCTCTCGCCTTTTCTGATTTGCTTGTACAAGATTAAACCAGCAGGCTTAAGACTGTAATCGGCCTAAACAGAAGGATGAACTTTGAATCTCCCACAGCGACACAGCGAGGAACTAGACCAGCAGGATCAACTTTTTGATGTGATCAGTTTTCCACTGGCTTTTCCAGCAAACGTGAGGGAGGGGGGTTCTCCTGAATATCCCCTTTCTTTACGGCTTAACTACAGCCGTAAAGAGCGTTACGGTTTCAAAAGGGGATAGACCTGAATATTGAGATAATTCTGGTCTTTGTGGTGACAGCTGTTGCATGCCGAACGTACGAGATTCTCGACAAGTCAGGTGAAATCTCTTATGTCTAGGCAAGCGTTTCGTTGCCTATGGCAAAGTCATAAGACAACGCAATACCTGCTTTGTCTAGAACCCTGCAGTTTGACGTAATGCTGGCTAAACCCGTGTTCTAGTCTACTGAAGCATCGACAACTTTGGATATTGTGAAGTAAAAAAAAATGAAACACTGCGAAGTGCCTGAACGGGGTTCAGGGCTTCTCTGGTCGTTTTTAAAAAAGTTTATTTTCGAGCAGAGTCAAAAACGTACAAACAAAACTGTACATCCACTCGTCTGCTAATTAAAGGTGGCATGCGCAATATTGCGCCCCAGAGCAGGCTTACTTGGGACGTCGTATTTACTGTCCTTACATAAGGATGCTCGTAAACCATACATCCTGAACGGCTTTTACGACCAATCTTTTGACCGGGGGGAGGGCACGCAGCTCCCCGCCTCTCCTGCCTGAGTAGTACCGGCGTTCGCATCTGCTTTTCCGTTTGTTGCAACAGTCGTGAGGGCCCGTTCACACTGTGATCTTTTACCTGTAGAGATAATTGCGGACAGCCGCGTGCCCCATGATCTAAGGACATGCATTGTGGCCTTCCTCTCGTCGACCAGCGACATCGGTACGATAAAGAACGGCCGCTGGCTGCCGGAAGCCCTGAGAACAGACACTGACCATTGACTCTGTAACATTGCGTAGTGTAATGACAGCTTCCCGAGCTGCCGGTATAACGACATTATATCCGATGCGTGAGGCAAAGTTAATCACGATAAAGGTCATGGCACGCATGACAGAATACCAGGACTTTGAACAAAATTGGCCACAATCTGCGCTTCCCCTGACGTCAGCATTGCGTGTCTTTGTGTGCGCGCGTGTGCGTGGATGTGCCTGCGCCCTTGTGCGTGCGTGCGTGCCGTCGACTGTTCCAGTAATAATTTTGCTCAGCTCGCGTGTTTGCATAATAGAAGTTTGCCCTCGACCATTGCGCCTTTGCCAGACGCGTGGACTTTTAAACTGTTATGAAAACAAAAAATTTATCAAGAGAAAGCGTTGTCTAAGCTTACATGTTCGGATCGGAACTTTCTGGAAACAAGTTACTGTTTTCTCCTATAATATTGCGTCCTGGGATGGGAGCTTTTTTCTGCAGCGAATGAATGAAATTATCTGCAATGCGCGAGGGAACGGTAATCACGATAAATGTCATGGGGAGTAGGAGGAAGGAAGCAGATGGCATTGTTACATGGGCGCACGCGAACGCAGGAGAGAAGAAAGAAAGAAAGACTGGCTATAGAGGAGCGAGACTGAGTGAACGAGGAAGAAAAAAAAGGACTTTATCTGAAGACAGAAGAGAAATAATTATCGATTTATCTTCTTGCCAGGGTAGAGCACTATTGCACGGACAAGTCTAGAAAATGTTGTTTGATTGCACGATTCGGAAAGGCAAGGCAGTTAGTAACTTGAAACCCCGCTGATTGTGTGGGCTTCAAGACATAACATAAAAGAATTTCGACTTAGGTGGTTTTAAAGACTTTCTGTGTAACAAATCGTGACTAATGTTCTACGTCACCCTAGCAAACTGCTCTCACACATTCGGCAGCAAAGCTCTGTCTCGCTTCCACTAAAATTAAATGTTTCAGACAGCCTGTAAGGTTCTTAAGCTCGGCTTCATTCGACTGAATTGAACCGCGGGAGGCTTGTTACGGCGGGGTTTAGAAGGCTGTCCAAATAATATCCAAAAAATCGCCAAGAATTATGAATCAATCCAACAGCGTGGATTCAAGATTTCCTCTAATTTGAATGAAAAACATCGTCACAGCATGATTCCCCTCCTCCTAGACACTAATGAAGGCGTCTGTTGGCAAAGAATCTTCGATTCAAGAAGAAAATATCTTGATGCAAATGGGTGGATTGTCTTCTGTTTTCAGCTGATGTTACATCCCATGCAAATCTCGCAGAAGCGTTCATGTAGTTCACCTGTCGCGGTGTACCGAACTCTCTGAGAGTGGAACCTTAAATTCGTTGTGAACTTTAGTGCGAAGCTTTCTGATTAACTGGTGGCATAAGAGCTTTCAGTTATCCATAACGGAGCTCGAAATACGTGGTAATTGGTAAGAGGCAGTTGTTAACCGACATCGTCTGAACTCTGTCCTCGTTTCCGTGCGAATCTTCGCAAGGGGGTGGATGGAAGCATGTATACGTGCGTGGGTGCGCGTTTGGGTGCGGGGATGTTCCCTTCATTCATCCTTCTGTCTTTCCTTTCCCATTCTTTCTCTGTTCATCTTCCTTCCTTATGATCTCTCTCTCTCTTCTCCTCTTTCCTCCATGTCTCTTCTCTCGGTCTGTCTGTCCTCAAATCGTGAATTGAAAATAACCTTATTCAACTGTTAGATCCGTATTACATACACTGTTAACTGAAAATAACCTTATTCAGCAGTTAGATCCGTATTACGTACACTGTTAACTGAAAATAACCTTATTCAGCAGTTACATCCATATTACAAACACTGTTAACTGAAAATAACCTTATCCAACAGTTACATCCGTATTACATACACTGTTAAGTGAAAATAACCTTATCCAACAGCTAGATCCGTATTAGAGACATTCCGTTGTAAGATTTAAAGGCGATCGACAAAATAATTGGAAAACTTTGCTGTTTGTCAAGCTGAACTTACGCAGCATTGTGCAACACGTCCTAATTTCTTCTTCAAATGATGAACCCGGAACTGAAATATTCTGTTTCCCTGTCTTCAGAAATGCCATTTTGTTTGTAGTGGAGAAGAAAGGAAATGCCTTGCTTATTTTAATCCCTCGCACCGAGCAGTGTCGTGACATTTGAGAAGGTTAGAAAAATCATTTAGCAAATACAGATAACCACTGTGCCTATTATTTAATTACATCCTGTTTGATGTTTAACAATAATTTATATAATTTTGTTTCTTTGGTGTTTAATTTTAGGCTTTTTGGTTGGGGGAGATGTTCGTCTGTAATTTTATTGATGTTTGTTATTCTGCTTCTAGCTAATCTCAACGGTGTCTCTCTCACTCAATTCCCCTTTGGCTTGGTGTTCGAGCGTGCGTGCGTGAGTACAGTTCACTTGTCACAAAGTAAACGCTTAGCGGAAGGAAAGAAGTAAGTACAAGATATAAAAACAAAGATGTTCAAAGCCCCTGAACTTATCAAAGAAACTTAATATCCTTGCACGACATTTTTGTCGACCCTTAAGTTCCAAGCACACAGCTCTTGCATTCAGACCTCGTGTGAAAGAGTTCCCGGCAATCAGAGATAACTAATAGATTAGGCCGGAAATGGGATTCGCCGAGAAGCTCGCCTGCCCACGGAAATCAATGTTATGTCTGAAAAGAAAAGACAAGCTTATCAGGTACAGGTATTCAAGACCCCCCCCCCAACCCCCAGCCGCAACCTTCCGCTCGGACAACGCCGCGAACGGGCTTTAAAGAGAAATGTTCCAAGCCGCCTCGGTTCCTTCATCCCGAGCCGGTGCCGTGGCAGCAGGAGTGTGAATAGGATGATGATGGAGGAGACGAGGTTCGACAGAGTGCAGATAAACATGCAGTGCAGTCGCTGGCAGCGCCAGTGACGTCACGCGCCCGTGACTTTGAGTCTGGTTTTTGTTGGAAGCCGCGGTCGCAGGCTTCAGAAACATCGATTTGTGGTCGCTTTTTCTTTATGTCGTGATTACCTTGCCCGTCGTTTGTTTGTGATCTTTTTCTCTCCTCGTTCCTAACGACCCTGACTCTTGTGAAATCATTTTCTTTGTCAGTCGCCGTCGTTTTTATTGTTATCACTAGTCTCCTTCTCGTCCATCCTTCTTTCTTCTCTTTATCTTCCTTTTTATGTGGGTTTTTTTTTCAATTTTTCTCTTCCACTCTGCCTTTCTGCGTGTTCTGTAAGCTTTTCATCTTTCGCTTGTTTTTTTTCCTGAAACTTTCTTTGTTTCTCCCCATCTCCATGTCCCCTTTCTATAAAATCACTCTTCACATTTCTCCCCATACTTTTTTGGTCTCGCAGTTACCGCTTTTTGCGTCTTCATTGTCGACTGAGTTCCATCCCACCCTCTGTCAGAGAATTTCCTCTCCACACAGGTAAATTCCGTCTTACTTCTATCTTTTCCTCGGTGCCTGTGCATTTGGACAGAGTTAAAATCCCTTCCTCATCCCCAGACGTTCTGCTGTGTCTCTCTCAATTGGCCATCCCTACTTCTTCCCTGGAGTGCAGCAGGCGATTACTAACGCAAGGGGGTGTATCCTAGAGACAACAGCCCAGGAATAACTGCCCATTCTTCTCCAAGAGGCAATGCTAATGTAGAGAGGAAATGAATCAGTCTAGATCAATCCCAGCTAAACGAGCAATAAATACTAACAAACACGATGTCACAGAAGACACATGCCTCGAAAGTGCCTGGTTCTAAAAGTCTGAGGGTTTTTTTCTGGCTAATGTGGGCGGAGGGACACACACAAGCGCTCTCTCTCTCTCTCTCCCCCCCCC